>CM031233.1:130511061-131111061 GCA_018340775.1 Taxus wallichiana var. yunnanensis | reverse complement strand
CAATGATGTTCATAATTTATTTGATAAGGGATATTAAGTGTGTTTTCTTATCAAGAGTAATATTATCTTTGATCTCAATGATCGTGGTGACCGTATACTCAATAAATGATTGCAAATTATCTTGAAACATGGATTTTTATGTGGGAGCTTGAGTTACTTATCTAGAGGTTTATGCACTTTGTGCCATACTTGATGGTTGTGTTAGTGTGCATTCTTGAATAACGTTTGATTATGAACCTTATGATTGTTTACATTGTTGGGAGCTTTGGAGATCTTGGAATTTTTGATTTGAGCTTGATGAAGAAACCGTTTGGGTTTCTTATAAGCCAATGTGTGACTTGTTTGATCCTAAGAAGTGGGAGAAGAAATTAGACATTTATGATTCATGATAGGAATGGTAAAGATGATGGTGGGCTTGCCACTATTATTTATAGAAGGATGATATGATGAATGAGGAGGATACAATCCAATAATTGAAGAGGATGGGCTACCAGGAGGTGAGCCAAAGATAGAAGATGGAAGGCTACTAAGATGTGGCCCCAAGATGGAAGAACAAGGGCCACCTAGAGGTGAACCAAAAATATAAGAAAAAGGGGGCTATGAGGGTGTGGCCCAAGTATATAAAATAATGGGCTACCAGGAGGTGTCCCATAGATAGAAGATGAAGGAATACCCAAAGGTGTCCCATAAATAGAAGATGGTGGACTACTAGGATGTGGTCCAAGAATAGAAGATAATGGGTTACCAGGAGGTGACCTAAGTATAGAAGATGATGGTCTACTAGGAGGCGACCCAAGAGTAGAAGATGATGGGCTACTTATCGAGATACCCACACATAGAAGATGAAGGGATACCAAGAGGTGGCCCATATATAGAAGAAGATGATGAACTACTAAGAGATGGCCCACACATAGAAGAAGATGATGAGATACCAAGAGGTGACCCAAGGTATGATTGTGATTGAGGAATATTTATGGATAAATAATGATTGGGAAATGAGAAGATGGGCCATGGATCTATGTTAGACTATGAAAGTTCATTATGTAATGAAGAATGTGAAGATGGAGGTGTAAGAGGAGGATCAATTTTGATGATCCGAGGATCTTCCATGGTCTCCTGACAAAAGGAATCAACCTCTTCCCCACAATATGTGAATGCATTGAGGTCTAAAGAGAAACCTTTCTCATGGTCTTCTAGAGGAACGTCATCGTGTAACCCCATGAATTCTTTGATCGCTTCTTCATTCTGAAAGAAATCGATCGGTATGGGTTATTTTTCTATGACCATAGTAGGTTGATTAGAAGAAAGGGGTCTACCTAGTGTGAAGATCTAGAATATGTTTGATGATGTAGATGAGGGAAAGGATTGACCTTATTGTGTCCACAAAGGATGGGATAATACATTAAAAATATATCTTAGCACATCATTTCTTGTGGATCATTCGACGTGGATGCAAACATTTATCTTTAGAAGATTGATGAATATAGAGTAAAGAATGATCAAAATGACCTAGGGGCCAAAGAGGAATTGGATTCTGATTAATAGAAGAAGATGACTTAGGAGACAAAGTAGACTTTGATTGAGACATCTTGTGAGTGGAAGAAGATGGCATTGGTTTACCTATAAGATGATATAGTGCCGGTAAACAAATAGGATTACGTAAGAAGTCTATAGATTGTAACATAGGAGTCGACTTGGATGATTGATTATAAGGACTTTGAATCATGGGAATCTTCAAAGGAGGAAGACTTAGTTGAGGAGACTGATAAAGGGTGTCCTGTAGAGAAAGGGAGGACCTCGACTTAGGAGTCAAATTAGTGGAATTTGAATAATAGTTTGGATCAGAAGCATCAAAATATTGAGAGGAATCAGAAGAATAGTTTGGATTAGAATCATCATAAAGAATGTTTGGATTGGACTCATCAAAATCTATCCATTGACCATGAGATGAAGGTGGGGAAAGTGGTAACCAAACGAGTTTTCTAGCGTGAAGAACCAAACAAGGTTTAGTCGTGATGGGAATATTTTGATGTGAAGGCCTAAACCTTGGTTCCCTATTATCATTAGTGTGAGGAAACCTGTGATAGTCAGTCATTGTTGGCGTTGTCTATGTACATTTGGTAGATATGGGGATGCTCATGTGATTTTCCAAAGAAGGTCTAAGGAAAATAGACATTGTAATTTTTGACAATCTAACAAGGTTTGGACAACAAGTTGCAAGTGTAAGTGTCAAAATGATTGATCAAAATTCTAGCAACACCAAGGCTACAAAGGTTTCATTTAATGTGTTCAAGCATACAACAAACCTAAGTAACATGTGTGACAATTGTCAAGGTCATAAAAGAATGTCAACAATGGTGAATCAATGGATCAAAGGATTTTCCTAGAAAACAAGTTTTCAAGATAGGTAATCACAAGGAACAATTACGTAAGTTCGGTAAACCAAACCAATCACTAATGAACTACTCCCTATGCAAATGTTTTTTTCAAAGGTAGTTATGACGTAAGATGATCAACTCAATGTCAATACTTAAGTCAAGTTTAAGATAAACAAGGTATAAGTATTAACAAGGGGTTGATGTGACTCCCAATCAAAGTATACTATAACTTTTTCAAATACAAACAAGGCCTAAATCTCAAAAAGTGGGAGTTACAAGTGTGAGCAATGCAACAATACCACTTGGATATGTTAGCCAAGATTTTCAAAAAAGCAAGATATTAGTATCGAAATAGTTTTGATATGATGCTAACAAAGTAACAATAAAACCTTTCAAGGTTTGAGGAAATGTTTGAAAATAAACAAGGCCAAAGTATGCCAAGGAATTGTTAGGATGTGAGTAACGTAATGGTACAATCTAAACACTTAGATCAAGTTTGCAAGAAACAAGACGTAAGTATTGAAATTGTATCAAGGTAATATGAACAATGTAACACTTCTAAGGAAATTCTATAATGAATCAAGCCTAGCTACGATGATAATGTGTCTCAATATGGGTTTTTAGACAAAGGGCCTACTAGAACATGAAGACATACCATTCACACTTTCAACAATTGCGTTCATACATTGCAACCTAGTCATGCAAGTAGACTACAAAAGTGGTGGACACAAATATTTCTAGCGGTATCATGCATGTTTTCTTTTGTCCCAAAATGGGCAACAAGAAGACAAAGGAGTAGATCAAATGGGGTTGAAAAATACTTAGCTTCACTTCAGCAAAGTTTCGCCTCATCTTACGATGAGTGAAAAACTAAGACAAACTAATGCTTCACAAATTTCGTGATGAATGACGCTTAGTTCAAACTTTGATGGACTCTCCCCTTGTTCAATAACAAGGTTTTGACTCCGAAAAAGTTTTTACTTCACGAAAGCTCTATGAAACATGATTGGTTTTAGTCGGTCAAGTTGGATCCAAGACGAAATGGCTTCCTATTGTTTTTCTCAACTAGGTGTCACAAATCAACTCTGTGAGCTTGGTTTGCTAAGGAAGTTACACTGATTAAACCTTGGAGTATCCCAACTTTACTTTACCCCATTTGATACAATGAGCAATAAATGTGTTCAGTTGTATTTTCACTGGGGTCACATAAAGATAACTTTGACGCTAAATCTCACAAGTGTATACTAGTCAAGTGGTAAGAAGAGCACTTCCCATTTCATCCATAAGGTTCCCTCTTGCGTGGACTACTTTGGGGTTCCTAGGAGCATACCTCTTGTTATCTTAAGGCTTATTCCAAAGGGTACTTCTCCTAGTTCAAAGCAGACGATTCGTAGCTCTTAATTGAAACCTGCATATACAATGTTTTGAATGTAGTTTATTTTCTTATCTTTGAACTTAATGTGGTTTGGTTGTACATCGTTTGGCAACCTACGAACAAACTTGATTAGTTTTTGTTTAGATCCTGATTATTTCGCAAGCGTATTCTTGGTCCTTCATGCAAATATTAGTAGTTCTCAAAACAATCAAAACATCATAAAAATAGGATAAAACATTGTTTTTAATTCTCGAGATCATCCTAAGATGCATGAGAAGAGCATACAAAATGAGGAATCCTACTATATTGTGAAATGGAAAACTTCGTAACCTAAGTGCATAAGCAATTATTTTTAACCAAGTTGTTTTTTTCTTTCCTTAAGCTTAATGAAAAGTTTTTGAAAGCATAAGAAAGGTATAAAATTGTTTTTGATTCCCAAGATCACCTAGAAGGTGTGAGGGAAGAGCATACACGATCTTATCCTTATAAATGAAAATGTGACATTCATTAACTTATCCAAATAAGTTAGCACAAAACATGATCTAATATACCCTGCAAATAAATAGTTAGCCTTAAGAAACCCTACAAGGTGTTAGAAATATTAAAGACAAAATTTTACAAAGCATTTAGACATGTTAGAAATGACTAGTTTTCTAATAAAGGAAACCATAAATTTTCTATAAGTAAAAATCCTAATCTTATGTTTCTATTGCATATTTCACTTTGATACCTTTCTAACGTAAAAAAATGGAGTCGTTTGAGTTTGGGAGCAAAATTTATGGCCTCCGGAAGATATGTTATGCACACAGTTCAATGTATGCACACCCTTGATGACATATGCACACCCCTTTGTAACATATGTGCCCCCCGGCGGTATGTGTGTCCCCGTGTAAAAAAACATAGTAAGGGTTTCTCATGCGCACCTTTAGAATGACATATGTGCGCCCTATGTAAAAAACACGGTAAGGGTTGCTGCTTGCACACCCCAAAATGACATATGCGCACTCTATCCCGTAGGTGACTATAAAACACGATAAATTTCAAGAAAAATATCAAAAATCTTAAAATTTTAGTAATTTGGACAAAATTTGGCAGCACTTCCCTCCTTTATTCCTGCAAAGAGCATAAAAATGAAACAATCCTAACTAAACAAGTTAGAAAAACCTCATATTTATCTAAATTTGCAAAAAAAAGGTTAGCATGCCAAAAACTTGAAACAAATCTACAAAGCTTGAAATGAAAGCAAAGGACTAAGGATCATCCCACAGGTGTGCCAAATGTAAGCATTAAAATATTAGCTATGATAATAGAAATGAAACTAACACCTAGTAGTTCCACAATATAACTAAATCTATCATAAACATCAAGATGAGAGCTTAACGAGGTAAATTTATACAATAATGCATGAATCAAACTAACATTACTATGTTATCTCTACTTCTCTAGATTTCTTAATATAAAGATGAACCTAGTTAAATCCTAAGCAATTAGTTTTGTGTTGTTTTCTCCAAGTGGTGAAGAGATCTCTCTAAAATGGCTACAAGACCATGTTTAGATATTCTCCTACTAACCAAACATGAAGAATGGATGCAAGGTGAGCAAGCTATTCCAACAATGGAAGTAAGGCTCAAGATCATATGTTTTTATATGAGATACTATCAAAAGTATGGTGTAAAATTGAAAGGGATGCCTTAGGCTTGTATTTATAGATTTCCATTTGGGAAAGTTAGAAATCCTAACGCATGTGGGACAACAGGGTAAAGCCAAAATAGAATTTTCAAAAGTCAATGCACTTTTTGATTAGATTAGGAGCTAATTAATCTTTTAGGATTAATTAAGGATCCTAATTAGGCTTAGGAAGCTTTTTGAGAGCATCTGAAGGGGTTTGGATAGATTTTGGAAGTTCTGGAGGTGAGATTTAGCTAATAAGAATGTTTATTAGTTAAATGCAGATTAAAGGCTTAATTAACATATAATTAGCTAATTAAGAGGATTATCACTAATAAAAATGTCGTTAATTGGGATCTTGAGTGAATTAGAAGCATAGTTAGATAACGAAGTGTCACTATTTGAGAAAAGTGAGAGGGAGTGAATATCGTTAGTGAAATTTAAGTATTAAAATTGCTTTGATCAAAATCTAGGTGTCTACATAAGTAAACATGCATGTGTGTATGATAATGATAATGAAATACAAGATATCTATCTAGCATGTGTAAGAAAGAGAACTTGTAAAAGCAAGTACAAACAAGAGTAAAAACAACCATAAAATGTAGTATGTTGTGGATGGATGGAATGTAATGCGAGAATGAATGATGGGAGCCATGTGCCCCATGTGTGAATGGAATTATATCCAAGTGAGGTTCATTTAGTATGCCCCCTCGTGAATCAAGAATTAACCAAAAATGAGAGTGTGTCATCGAGAAAATGGTTGAACTACATGCAACACACTGTGAGGAGTGTGTAGTGATGATATGCGACATAGATGAGTTATGTGTGATGTTGTAGCCTAAGTGTATATCACAAAAAGATGAATATAAAAGGAATGGTGATGTAGCCTAAAGCATATACCACTAAATGATGCAAGCAACAGTGATGATGTAGCCTATAACGAGATGATGCGAGAAGAAGTGACCTTGTATCCTAAAGCGTATATCACGTAATATAGGTCTGTCGCATGAGAAAATATAAAATTAGGAACATGTGAGAGTGATGAGGTCCATTTGTGGTGTATACCCTCAACAGTCCAATATGGACTGCGAGACTAGAGTACATCATCGAGTAGTGAGTGCATCACATATAAGTAGATGTGTAAAATGTGTATTGTGCGTAGTAGGGTGTATGGTGTGTAATGGAAGATGCGTAGATGACCTAAGATGTGTAAATGCATAGTAAATGTAAGACACAAGATGTAATATGTAAGGTGTAGGATGTAAAATGTAAGATGACATGAATGAGGTGTGAAAATGTGTAATATGTAGTGGTGATGGTGTAGTATGTGAGACATGAGTAGAATGTGTATGATGTATGTAGGACAAGATGTAGGATACAAAGTGTAGAACGCATGAAGATGCACAATATTTATAGTGAAATGTGTGGGCATCATGTGTGTAGGATGCCCTCAACAGTCAAGTGTGAATGAAGCACAAGAGTGTGTCATCGGGTAATGATGATGTAGATGTGTATGCTAAGATGTATGTGTGAGTATGTGGAAAAAGTGATGAGAGAATAAGATGTCACATGATGTTAGGGGGAGTATAGATTTCATGCCCCCAAGTGTGCGGTGATAAATAGACTATCCGATGAAAGTGAAGGATGATGGTCCTCCACTCAATGTAAGTGGCGATAAAGGTATGTGAGCATGCTCTAAGAGTGGTGATATACGAGATAGGTGCTGCACATGTGAGTGAAGTTGATGTGCGCACGATGGATGGTATAGGATGAGTGAGTAGGTGGAACAAAATGTGTAGGTGATGGAGACTAATAATAAGTTGAGTGCAGAGGTGATGGACACTTGTGTGGAAAAAAATGAAGTGGAGATTTATGCCGAGATGTTGTAACTATGCGAGGAATGGGTCTATATTGATGTGCATGAATAGAAGGGTGTTGAGGCCACGTAGATGGTGTGCAAGTAGGTGAACTAGAAGTAGATTGCACTTTAAGTAACATGGATTGTGATGTACTAGTTGAAGTAGGAGATGTGATAACTGGTAATGGAAGAGATAACAACCATAGAGTAGATGGAGGTACACCATCGATATAAATAACCTGATTATTATGAATGAATTTTAGACCCAAATGATTCATGGAAATGATAGACTCTAACCTAAAAATCCAGGTTAAGACCTAATAGCATATCACACTCAAAACATTGCTTGTCCCACAAGAAAGGGTACAGAGACATAGTGAGATGACCGACCGTAATGTGAAGTTTGACGACACCATATGAATTGTTCATTGGATAGGAAATTTGTGAACGCAGATAACCGATAACATCAAGGAGTAGAATAGAACATGCATTGATGGGCCATGATGGATCAGCCTTAGTATTATTGATAAGGATAGATTCGATAGAGGTATTAATGTGTAAGTGATTAGAAGAGAATATGAAAAGGTAACACGATCGGAGAAAGAAATAATCAGTGGAGAAAATTTGGTGTTAGTAACTAAGAAGTCAAGGGCCCCTGATGCACGAGCGGAGGTGCTTTGCACAATAAATATGATTAACTAATGAATCAATGGTTTTATTGTTGTGTTGTGGAGGTGGGTTATTAAATATTTTGACCTTAAAATTTTCATTAACGGTGTGAAGTTTGTAGCCTCGAAAAAGTCAATATTGTTGTTATCAATAAGATCCTGGATGATGGTGTGGAGTTTGAGACACCTATTTATAGAGTGCCCCACACAATGGTGATAATCACATCGAATTTTTTCATTGTAATTTCTTCCTTTTGGTCGTGATGGATCTAATTTAAGTGGCTGAGGAAGCATGATAAGATTTCTCTCAAGAAGCTATTGTAATATGAGATGTGGGGAAATAGGAAATTTGGTGAACATATGTTGAGGTGGTTGACTAAAATTCTTTAGTAGTAGCTACCATGTTGACAATGATTTTTGTGTCAATAGGCTTTGTGGTGGATGGTTTAAATGTTGAATTGCTTTGAAAGTGTGTAGATGATGATGTTTTTTCCTGATACTTAAGTTTTCTGATAGATAAAAGCTTGGTTTCAAAGCTTAAAGGTATGACATAGTTGATTGAATGAAGGAGAGGTCTCAAAGAGTACACTTTCTTGGAGAGGTGGTAGTAGACTCTGGATGAATAAGTCCTAAAGCTTAGATTCTACAAGAACATTTTACATCTTAGCTAAGTTGTTTTTGTATCTCAAAACATAATTTGCTAAGTGTTTGTTAGATCCATGTTTAAGTCTGTGGGAGTTGGGCATATAATATCTTAGAGCCGATATTGATAGAGAAGTGAGCGAGAAAGGCATTAACTAGATGCATGAAAGAGGTTACTTGAATGGAGAAGTAGCTCATAAACATAATGTGTTGCATAATCACGAAGACCGAGAGGAAAGAGCTTATCTAGGAGAATGTGATCATCCGCAAAATATAGACAAGCCACATGGAATGCTCGGAGGTGCTCTTATGGGTCACCTTGGCCTTTAAAGATGGGAAATTTGGGAGATATGAAGTTGGGTGGCATTGGATAGGTAGAGATAGTAGGTGAAAAAGGAGTATGCAATAGTGAAGTAAAGTCTAAAGATGGCAATGTACAAGAACCGATGAGTTAGAGTCAAGCGAATTTGGGTTTGTAAATCCCGATATAAAGAATTTAAATCAAGATTATTCAAATAAGATCTAGGTTAGATATTAGGAGTGGTAAGGTGAATGGTAGGAGTAGTAGTGGTAGTAATGGGAGCCGTAGACACTTAAATTCCGCTTACGTATTTTAATACTTAAATTTAACTATCTTTGCTTCCTCTCACTTTGTTTAAATAATGACACTTCATTAACTATGCTTCTAATTCACTCGGGATACAAATTAAGGACATTTTTCTTAGTGATAATCCTCTTAATTATCTAATTATATGTTAATTAAGCCTCTAATCTTGTATTTAACCAATACAATTTCTTATTGGCTAAATCCATTCTAGAACTTCTAAAATCTATCTAAACCCCTTTGATTCTCTCGGAAAATATTTGCCAAGCTTACTTAGGATCCTTAATTAATCCTAAAAGATTAATTAGCTCCTAATCTAATTAAAAAGTGCATTGACTTGTAAAAAAATCTATTTTGGCTTTACCTTTTGTCCCACATGCACTAAAATTCTAAACTTTCCCAAATTGAAATCTATAAATACAAGGCTAAGGCCCCCCTTTCAATTTTACACCTTGATTATCATATCAAACACCTTACACACTTTAAGACTTTGGAAAATATCTCATTTGCATTAGCTAAAGCTAGAAGAATTTGATCTTGAGTCATTCCTCATTGAAGTAGCTTCTCCATCTTACATCCATTCCTTCAAGCTTGGTTAGTAGGAGAATATCTAAACATGGTCTTGTAGCCATTTTAGAGAGATCTCTTCACCACTTGGAGAAAACAACACAAAACTAATTGCTTAGGATCTAACTAGGTTCATCTTTATATTAAGAAATCTAGAGAAGTAGAGGTAACATAGTAATGTTAGTTTGATTCATGCATTATTGTAGAAGTTTATCTCATTAATCTCTCATCTTGATGTTTATGATAGATTTAGTTATATTGTGGAACTACTAGGTGTTAGTTTCATGTTATTGTCATAGCTAATATTTTCATGCATACATTTGGCACACCCGGTGGATATTTTCGTTATTTGACACCTTCATGTCACTAAGGTACAAACTATACCAAAGCTCACATGATGATGCACACCATGTGTTATGAAGGATACGTGTGCGAATCGGATGGATAGGGAAGATTAGAGCCTATCCTAATTCCCCATTATAAACCAAATAAACATGACCTTGGTGTTAGGCCTCATGGATTTCTACCCTCGGAAATCGATGTTACCTCTTCAAAATGTGAAGATATCTAATCTAATTCGGATAGCGATAAAGATTCCTGTTTTAGCCTATAAGAGGATCTTGCCTCCACAAACCTTTTTTGGACATTGTCATCTTAACCTTATCCCCTTTTGATTCCCAAATAAACCTTGTATATCCTGATCTCATTGATTGGGACCAACAACTTCATGTACCGATCGATCTCTTTGAAAATAATGAGGTAATCACGAGTTCTTGGGTATTCGAGATACCATTCCATCCAGGTGACCAAAAAGGGTTTCTCCATCAATTTGGATGCATGCACGTAATTTGGGGAGGAGGTTGAGATGTGTGGTCAACAAAACATAAATTAAAGTAAGGGAAAAATTTCTTCCAAAAATCCTCGGCAAAAACAAAAGTCCAAAACGCATAGTGAAAACCTCTTTGAGGCACTGGTAGAAAAAAATTAAAGAAATCAAAGTACATAAAAAGTGGGCACACCCAAGGTGAAAGTCTCATTGAGATTCCCTTGGAATAGTACCTCAATCTCCTTCTTGATGCTATGCATATGGAGGACACATCTAAAATGTCGGTAGAGGATACCATAAACGTTAATATTGGGTCAGAAGATCATCCTAGAATGGTAAAGTTGGGAGCTTCACTCTCAACGCAAGAGAAAAATACATTTGTGATACTAATGCAATAATTTCTAGACATATTTGCACGGTCATATGCAAGAATGCTAGGTTTGGACCCATCTTTAGTTATGCATAACATTGTGGTGCATCTAGATGCCAAATTGATCAAATAGAAGATGAAGAAGATGCACATGTGTGTAACAATTTTGGTCAAAGAAGAACTAGAGAAACTATTGGCGGTAGGTTTTATCAGACCTATTGATTATTTAGAATGGATATCCAACATAGTATTGGTACAGAAGATACCAATTGGTATCAGGATATGCATTGATTTCAGAGACATAAATAAGGCATGTCCAAAAGATGATTTTCCTCTACCTAACATTGACATGATTATCGATTCAACTACGGGTTATGAAATGTTTTCCCTCAAAGATGGATTTTATGGTTATAGCCAAATCGAGATTGCAGAGAGAGGATCATCATAAAACTACTTTAAAACCCCTTGGGAATGTTTTGCTACCAAGTAATGCCTTTCGGTCTCAAAAATGTGGGGACAACCTATCAAAGAGCAATGAAAAGAATCTTTCATGACATGATGAACAACATCATGGAAGACTATGTTGACGATATCTTGGGAAAATCTAGGACCAGAGAAGAACACCCAAAAATATTGAGGCATATCTTTCAACACCTTCGAGACTACAAAGTTAGACTGAATCCAAAGAAGTGTGTGTTTGGCATGCAATCAGGGAAAATTATTGGGATTCATTGTCTCAAGAAGAGGGATTGAAGTAGATCTAGCTAAGGTTACACCTATTTCCAAAATTCCTCTACCAAAGAACCTTAAGAAGCTCTAAAATTTTTAGGGAAAAATTAGGAAATCCATCATTTCATCTCTTAGTTTGTGGATAAGCACCATCCTTTCTCTCATCTACTCAAGAAAGATGTTACATTCCATTGGGGCCTTGAATGCCGACAGGCCTTTGAATTACTTAAGCAATATCTGACTAGTCCTCTTGTCCTCATGCCACCTACTCCAGGTGATCCTTTGTTATTATACATCTTAGCCACCCAATGTGCTATTGGTGCATTGCTAGCCCAATATGATCTAAGCCAAAAATAAAGAGTAGTCTATTACCTTAGCCACAGTTTAATTTCTTATGAGATGAATTATCCCCAAATTGAAAAATATTTCTTAGCTATGGTCTTTTCCTTTGAAAAACTTCATCATTACCTATTGAATAACAAGACCAATCTCATCTCTAAAGTTGATCCATTAAAGTACCTTTTGTATAAACTTGTGTTTACTAGAAGGATGGCTAATTGGATCATCCTACTAACTGAGTTCGATATTGAATTTTTCAACCAAAAGTCACTCAAAGGATAAGTACTTGCAGATTAGCTAGTCGAAGCTCTCTTACCATGAACAAAACCGTTATGTCGGATCTCGAGATTTCTTCCCTAATGTATATTGAGGAATCCGTCATGTGGCAAGTACACTTCGATGGCTCATTTAATTTTCACGATTCAGGAGATAGTGTGGTACTTATCACCCCAATAGGAGACTTCATTCTAAAATATTTTCACTTGAGTTTCCCATGTACCAATAACATAACAGAGTATGAGGCACTCATTTTTGGGTTGAAACTTGCTATCAAATGGAATATCGATAATTAAAAGTCATTAGAGATTCACAATTGACCATTAAACAAGTCAATGATGAGTATAAGGTCAAGGATGACAATCTCATCCCATACAAGAAGATGGTGAGACTCTAAAGGAGTATTTTGTGTATATAACTTTTGAATAGATGCCACGGGAACAAAATATTTAGCGAGATGCCTTGGCCACAATCAGATCCTTGCTTCGCATTCCACCACATGCAAGTAAAATGCCTTTCTTTGTTGAACATATATGAGTGCTTGTATATGATATTCGGAATTGTGTCAGTATGTTAAGTTGTTGGTCATTCTTCCCCACGATGTGAGCCCATTTACAATTACCTACAAGACGATACCTTTCCCCCAGATATTTCCCACTATGAAAAAGAATCCTTATCCAACACATAGCCTATTACACCCTCTTAGGAGGTCTATCATCATGGCTATGACGGGAATCTTTTGTCTTTGTCTTAATTGAATGAGTTCATCTAAATCTGTTAAAAAAGTACACGAAGGTGTTTGTGGGGCCCACACAAGTATAATGGTGCTCGCTAATAAATTTTTAAGAGTCGGCTACTATTGGCCTACCATGGAATCATATTGTTACAACTATGTTAAGAAGTGTGCATTATGCCAGAAGTATGGAAACCTAATTCACGCGCCAAAGACAAGCCTTCAGTTGATCGATCACAACACAATGTCCATTCTCTAAGTGGGGACTAGATCTCATAGGGAAGCTCAATCCTACCTCCTCAGATGGCCATACCCATATCATAACTGCCACATAATACTTCACCAAATGGGTGGAATTTTTCCTCTCACATATGTCACCAAAGGCTGAATTTCCAAATTCATCATGAACCACCTTATATGTCATTATGGCATCCCTTCCACCATTGAATCGATAATGGTAAATCTTTTAAGAACAAGACAATGAAGGCATTATGCCAATGCTTCCAAATTCAATTAAATTGGTTTAATCCCTATTACCCTCAAGGTAATGGACAAGTAGAAGCCTATAACAAAACCCTTGTTCAGATTATGGAGAAAATGGTGAGTAAGGTTTGGTCGAAACTGGAACTTGCAGATCCAACCCACCCTCTGGGCCTATAGAACTTCCATTCACACTCGTCTTTAAGTGAAATGTCTTATTCCCTGGTCTTTAGCACTGAAGCCATCATCCCTCTAGAAATTTAGCTTCCCTCCCTGAGAATATCTCTCAAAGACTACCTAGATAAAGATGAAGACTACTGTGTGGCTAGATTGGAAGAGCTGAAATTTCTAGATGAAAGACGCCTCAACATACTCAAACAATTAAAAGTGTGTCGAATCGATTGTCCCTTGGCTCTAAAAAATGTAACATATCTCTTCAGTTTGAGCTACGAGATTTAGTTCTCAAAGAAAATTAGTTCAACACCACCAAGGACTGGGAAAAGAAAGGCAAGTTCGAGCCAAACTGGTTAGGACCATATATTGTGGTCGCTAAGTATGGTTTAGGGGCATACAAACTTTCTCACTCAGATGGTGAGGAACTAAAGGAACCCATGAATGCAATACATCTCAAGTGGTTTTATGCTTGAGTATGAGGTTCCTCAAAAATCAAAGAAAAAACAAGTAAAAAAATAAAAAAAAAAAATCAAGAAAAAGTAAAGAGAAAATAGGTTATCCAACTGTGAAAACCATGCAATTGTGGCACCTTGGACAAGTCCCTTGGTGAAAATTGGTTTTCGGTGCCTTGGGAAGATTGGTTGTTCACAAGCATTCTCATATCTATAGGGAACATTTACTTTACCATAAGCTAGTTTCCACCTATGTTTGAGCTTCATTTGAGCCTATCCTCTATGACCTTGATCTAATTATTTCTCCTCTTTTATATTTGAGAAGGGTTTGCCTTTGTATATTCCCATCTAACATTGGGGGCACCTTCACATCTTCACCTTCTTGCACATATACACGTGGCATTCTACCCTTGTACATCCTATCTAATCTTTGGGGGCATCCACGCTTCTTGGTTTTCTAGTACATAGCTTTGGAAAACTTTCAGAAAATTCCAAAAACATTCAAATACGTCAGAAAATTCCAAAAACATTAAAATATGGTTTGATAATCCCAAAACATTAGAAAACTATCTCGTAGAAAATACAAAAATAATATAACATTGTCTTACAAAAATCCCGAAAACAATGTGAATAGTGGCCTTGAAAATTGTCTTACAAAAACAAGTCCTTTGCTTACTTAGTTGTTTGTTTGTGTTTTTTCATGATTACTTTACCTTTGTTTAGTTGTAATGCATTCATTAGATTCATTTTCTTACTTAGATTGAATGTTGTTTGATTTTTTATTATGTGCTTTAAGTTCATTTTATCTTACCTGTATGTATATACTTGTATTGTTTTGTTTAGGCCATGCATGTGTGTTAGTTAGATTTGTTAACTTTTTACTTGTGCTTGTTTATTACTTGTACATTGTTTGTTATCACATCATCATCAATACCATCACATTTAAACATCACATATATCATATATATCTCAATAAATGCTAAGCTACATAATCATGAAAATAAACATCCAACATGTATGCTAAGCTACTATCATCATGCCATATCACCAATGGGGCAATAAAGGCCACCTTCTTTGTCCCCCTCACTAATATCACAAATTAAAACATGGACTAATCAAAGTATCTCATATAAAACAATGTGATACAATCATAAACATCATAATTAAAGTCCATCATATATATATATATATATATATATATATATATATATATATATATATATATATGTCATAATATCAATGTCCCTATACAATGTGCCTCTGTACATATATATATATATATATTATATATATATATATATATATGTCATAATATCAATGTCCCTATACAATGTGCCTCTGTACATAATCGGTGGGATATAAAGTATGCCATCATGGGAATGGATAAAAAATATGCCTTCATAAGCGAGGCATATCCAAAAATAATACATATACATCGTCAAAAATGTGCCTTCATATTGAGGCATACATCAAAAATACATACATAAAATAAAACAGAGACATGATCGACTCTCTCCCTCATGTGGATTTCCTGGCCTCTAATATGGTGGTGGTCCCATCACCTGTGGCCCCTATAACCTACTTGTGGTTACTCTGCCAATCTGGTTGATGCAGCTACCCTACTTGATTGCGCGAGACACTCCTACTCATAGCTTTGTTGACTGAATTAAAGAGATCTCTGTCCCTCTGGGACAACATCATGGTACAATGATCTATAATATGCAACTCCGTCCAGTGGTTTGCAACTAAATCCATGTAAACATGGGGCATAGTAGAAGCTCGATAAATTGACGTAAAGAAGCAACCTCCTCTCGAGAGCCTGACCATCTCAGCTTGAGACTATACCCGCTCTATCCAAAGCTGATCTCATTCCGTTATAACCGCTTTGTACACGTGCTCTCTTGACATACAACCAATCCCTCTCTATCCGAGTTGATATTGCTCTGCTTCAACCTACTACAATTGTGTTGTAGACTACTATAATAACACTATGACTTGTTGCATCCGGTCTACCATCTGCTGCAACGGCTGCCTATGGGCGACCGAATCACCCCCATCTCCCCCAACCCCTCCACCTCTTCTTTATCTTTGTGTGGCGGGATAACAATAGGAGCCTATAGTGGATCCTATTGTATGATTCCTATGGAGGAACATGCTACAAAGTAACATGGATACCCACATGTTTAACCACAGGGCATCTAAACTTATGCCTATCCTTGTGGTATGTACATGGGCTGTCCCTTAACTCCATGTCTTTGCCCATCCCCTCCATGTCCTTGTCCATCCCCTCCATGTACATGTCCATCAAAGCCATCTCCATCAGACCCATCATCACTATCACTAGCCTCTCGTCCTCTCCACCGCGCTCTCCTCCCGCAAGGATGGTGCTGCAGTGGTGACCGCACTCCTATGTCAAGTGCAAGCCAGTGGGATAGTCAATCGCCTCAGAAGAACTATCACATACCAGGCTGGCTACACTGCTATGGTCCTTGGATCTATAATCTTTCAAAAAGGTGCCCATGCCAATGGAACCATCTACTCAAAGCTATCTCTAGCTTGTTGTGTCCTAATCAATGGGCCAATATCAAATGTCTCTTTAGCACGGCGCACGTACCACATCTCCACGTTGGGCACATCCTGTATAACACAAAACTACCACTCAGCATGCCGATCAATCATGTAGTACTCCATGATGTAATTGTGGCACCCAATAAGAAAATGCTCAACTAATGCAACACTGAGTTCGAATGGATCCTCTGGCCATTGGAAATGCCTGTACGGTCTCCAAACAATCATCGATGGCGAATATCATCAAAGACACAATGATAGAAATATACATCACCCATATGACCACATGCATACACCCTAGCTATTCCCCCACACTCACATGCCCTTGACCACATATGCGCTGTGTGCATATGTTCTACCCACACCGCGCACCCTCAATAATGTATGCGCACCCCAAGATTCGAGCATATGCTATCGTGGTGCTTTTAAAGCATAATAAATGCAACTAAATGCTAGAAAGTTAAAGAATATATGGGGTACTCATGTAGGGAACATTGTCATGCACCCACACGTACGTACTCCCAGTGTCACCTGCCTCTCGAACTTGTGCAATATATCTCAAGGGTCGGCGTAAATATCAAGGTAAAATCGGCAAGGGCTCGGTAACAAATGAATTACTCGTGATGATTTACCCCCAAACAGGGGGTATATATGGTCGTTTGACCCCTCCACGATGCATTTTCACCCGTTCCAATGGTTGAGAGCCATGATATGGCTTCGGCGATCATTATAACTTCTTCTATCACCTTCCGTGATATTTATTTTCAATAAATTATTGGTTTTCACCCATTTTCACCTTGTAGGGGCATAGTTTCCCTACTTGGTGATTATTTCTGCTCCTTGGGCATTTTTATTTCTTTCAGGAAATCTTCCCTTATCTAATTTCTTCTAAAAAATAAAAAATCACTAAACAATTGTAAAAATTAACATTTTCAAAAAGAAAAAAAATTGGTCAATTTTTTTCAAAACATCCAAAAAGCTTAAAAATTCAAAAATTTACAAAATTGGTAAAACGCTGGTACACAACTAAAGCTTGTGTCAAACACATTATATTCAAATTCTATCTTTCTTGCATTTTTGCATGTTTATGTAACAACAACTCGTGGATCATTTGGATATAACCCTTTAACAAAGTTGGTCAGCTTGCTCTGTTTGTACTATCTTGGCACAATGAGTTACTTGGTACTATTTCATTGCGCATGGATGATTTTTCATTAGACTGCATGTCCATCATATTTCCCCTTGCATGCATCCTTACTTAGGGCCCCACTTTTAACCCTTTTCGTTACACACGAACATTTGGGAACTACAACTTGATAATAAAACATTTGTGTAACTATCTTAAAACCTTCTTGGTTTAAGTATGTGTGTTTGTACTTGTTTCCTTGTTAGATTGGATTTTTTACTTTCTCGTATTACTTTACATTCTTTATGTTGCATGAAGTTAGTTTTTGGCATTATGCACTTGTTCGTATTATGGATTTTCAAGTCATTCTACACTTCTGTCCTATGCTTACATATTTTAATAAAGGCCAATGATGTAGATCATACATAATATGATGAAATAAAGTTGTTTACATCAGCTAGGTGCAAGCTATTTCCATTCTCTTCATATTCATTTTTCTTCCATATCATTTTCTTCTATCCTACACTATTCTTCCAACTCACTTGGGGCAATAGGGATCACCTACTACAAATCATTTCTTCAGATCTTTTAAGAAAAGCATATATTGCGATTCACAACGATACCCCCATGAAATTTTCAAAAAAAGAGTTCATACTGGTATTATGTGGGGATCGATGCCCTGGATCTCTACTCTATATTGATATTTGGTATATCGCCATCTATCTCCCATTGCAATGGGATTTCCCTGCTTTGGTATTTTCTCTTCATCTTTTTGATCGTCGATTGACCTCTTTCATCACCCCATCGACACTCGAGGGGGATCCTTCATTCTAATAATTTTTCTTCTACCCTTCAAAAATTTTACTTGTTTATGCATGTCTACTATCTTTGAAGTGGCATCACTTACACCACCCAAAAGAGGGGCAAATGTAGACACCGAAATACCACTTACATAGTTTAATACTTAAATTGCACTAACTATCTTCACTTCCTCTCGCTTTGTTTAAATAACGACACTTCATTATCTAACTATGCTTCTAATTCACTCAGGATGCCAATTAATGACATTTTGATTAGTGATAATCCTCTTAATTAGCTAATTATATGTTAATTAAGCCTCTAATCTTGCATTTAACTAATAAACCTTCTTATTGGCTAAATCCCACTTCCGAAATTCTAAAATCTATCCAAACCCCTTCCAGATGCTCTCAAAAATCTTCCTAAGCCTACTTAGGATCCTTAATTAATCCTAAAAGATTAATTAACTCCTAATCTAATAAAAAAGTGCATTGACTTGTAAAAAGTCTATTTTGGCTTTACCTTTTGTCCCACATGCACTAGGATTCTAAAATTTCCCAAATGGAAATCTATAAATACAAGCCTAAGGCACCCCTTTCAATTTTACACCTTGATTATCATATCAAACACCTTACACACTTTGAGACTTTGGCAAACATCTCATTTGCATTAGCTAAAGCTAGAAGCATTTGATCTTGAGCCATTCCTCATTGAGTAGCTTCTCCATCTTGCATCCATTCCTTCAAGCTTGGTTAGTAGGAGAATATCTAAACATGGTCTTATAGCCATTTTAGAGAGATCTCTTCACCACTTGGAGCAAACAACACAAAATTGATTGCTTAGGATCTAACTAGGTTCATCTTTATATTAAGCAATCTAGAGAAGTAGAGGTAACATAATAATGTTAGTTTGATTCATGCATTATTGTAGAAGTTTATCTCATTAAGCTCTCATCTTGATGTTTATGATAGATTTAGTTATATTATGGAACTACTAGGTGTTAGTTTCATGTTATTGTCATAGCTAATCGTTTCATGGATAAAAGGAGCTAAAACAAAAATGGGTGGGGTGAAGGCCATGGGAGTCAAATAATGAGAAACTATAGAGGCCGAAGCATCACAAACATTCTTATCAGAAATCAAAGCATGCAGGACATACATAAGATGAGTGGGATTATCACCCAAATCTTGTTGAAAATCAGTAAGTGTATTTAAATGGTCTTGTTCAACATTAGTATCTGCATCGTAGGACTTTTCACTATAAGAGGATTTTATTTTGTGAAGAGGAAATTAGTGAGATCTATCCAAGGGATTCTCAGTTATAGCTATAGAAGTAGGGATATCTGCCATTGGTTTAGAAACCCTATGGGTGAATGAAGGAATCTCATAATACTGAAAAGACCCAAAACAACCACTACAAGTGATGAACATATGAAGAAAAATCCTAAAGAGAAAGTATATTCGAAGATTGGGTTCACCAAAATGATTAAACTAAAATAGAAAATTCTTGTGTAATCTAATGTTATAGGAGTAGTAAAATAACTGAATAAATGAAGTAATAACATACAAAAATAATACCTAAGTAATCTAAGGAAATGTGAAACCCTAATGTGTAAATAGGGTTAAGAAAGCCTTAGCTGATTCGATGATGTTGCGGGATTGTGTTGCAGTGGAGTCCAAATGAATAGAAAGAGGAAACCTTCACATAAGAGCCTAAAAAAGTACATATCCAAACCGCAGGCTGACCAGGGGCATCTAGAGAGGGATATGGGTGCTCATGGGCACCCCGTATATAGATATGACCATAAAACCTTCTCTCGAGGTGTCACCGAGTATTCACATGTGTTTTCTTCCTATCATGTGAATGTTGTTGTAATTATCCGAGATGTTGCCATAAACCCGTAATGAAGAATCCCTGAAAAACAACAGATAAAGCATCAAAACAATAAAAAAGAAAGGTGCATGTAAAAGGGTCGACTTTCCTCAACCGCCAAATTGACGGACTTATAATTGAGCACTTTTGCACTACATCTCAGAACCAATGTAGTTCTAGGTGTGTGTGTGTGTGAAGATTATGCCCTAGGTTCTCTTGTGTCAATCGCACTTTGTGAAGTAGCAAGTAAGTAACTAGATGTATAATGTAGTAAATGTGTGCATGGAAACAATAGACTCCCCTCCTATGAAGTGTGATGTAGATGAACCAACCTTGTGTGCCTTGTGATGGAGCTAGATGGATGCAAATGTAGCTATATATGCCTTTGTTGGATGTAACCTTAGGTGGAGATAGCTAGTGCTTAGTGCTTGATCCCTCATTATGGTCACATAACTTTATATTTATATGGTTCTCTTTCTTTAATTTCATAATAAACTCGAAAAGGCATACCACCAAAAATATAAAAAGCTCAAATGGCTAGAAATTTCTCAAAAAGTGTGAGGAAAGTGTAAAGAGGATCAGGGTTCCCAGATGGGACCAGGGCGCCCCAGTCATGGTTGGGCGCCCAAGTCAAAAATAGGAAAAACATCATATGAAAATACAGATTGGGAAAATACAGTGTAAGATCAAAATAACGACAAAAAGTAATGTAAAATGGCAAAGACATGGGTTAATTATTACTCTTTTCACTTAAGAACCATATGAATAGTAGTATGAGAGCGAGATTAAATAATGACTCAAAGTGCGTGTTTTTGTGTCTACACAAAATAACAAAAATTAACATTTAAAATATTAATTATAATGTGTTTTAAAAATAATTTTCAAAATTAAGTTCACCAATAAACCTACGTATTTATAGACTTCTTGATTAAAAATCTATACCTATTGGTGTACAAGTCCATGCAAACAATCAATTATTTTGTTTTTTTTTAAATTTTAAATCTTTATGATGATTTATGTTGTGCTAGTTTTATTTATAAAGTACATGTGAGTTTTTTTCTACTTAAATTTAAATTTCAATGGATGTTTTAAGGTAAATGAATGGTTATGACCATATTGAATAGTAAATATACCTTGTATACATAATATGATCAACTAAGACCACATGATTGGGTTGTAATTGGGATAATCCCATGTTGGTAATAAATGTGAGACCATAGTGATCTACAAGGAAATAAACTATCTAAAATATTTTCCAATGGGGGATATAGGTTGCTTCATTGAAGAGTTGTATAGTGACTCTCTAGAGCTAGAGTTCCCTTGCTTGCATTCACTCCTAAAAATGAAAATGAAAGTCCTTACCGAGGATTTTAATGAAGAACATACGAGAGTTGGAGATTGAACCATAAAAATCATTTTAGATTCAACACATGTACCCATCACTGGATGAAAGCTAGAAAGATGAAATAGAAGTGTAGTAACACATATCATTAGAATATGATATGTTTGAAATTATCAAAGAAGGTGGAGATATTTCGTATCACCATAGGATTGATACAAAATTAAAAAAATTCCCTTCCTTTATCTTCTTATGGAAGTGTTTATGGCATATGGAAATGGTGGCATCTAAACTAGAATACCTAATCAAGTTAAAAATGGCGAGCGATGGAAATTCAAACCTTATTCTAAACCATAAAGTTGTGCACCTTAAAGAATCCATGTAAGAGAAGCATGAAGAAATAAAAACATTGAAATGCATGCAAGCACATCTCGATATATTGGAAAAATTTATTTAAGATTTCCACACCATGAAGTATTCATTCCAAAGGATTTTGGTGAATATATTCTATATTATTCGGAGGAAGGTTATCATGTGCCCACAAAATATTTTGATCGTAGAGAAGTCAAAAAAAAAGTGGTGTGTGCTTATTGAAATATCCACCCAAGAGAAATCAATCCCAAGAACAAGAATTTTTAAATAATTCATATCGTGAAGAGGAAATGATTGAAGACTTCATGTTCCAAGTTAGAATTAAGAACATAAATGGAATCATAGTTTCCTGAAGATATACATCATCAAGAGTGGAACACTAAAAATCCAAGGCCTTCCTAAAGATCTTGTTGAAGAAAAAAAGATACAAACAAGAGGACATTGTTGACTAAGTTGTACAAAATTTGATGCATATACCCACATTGAGAGAAGATGAAGAGATTTTTTTGGAGCATCCATTTTAAAAATGAGAAAACATTTCAAATAGAGAACATGCTAATTATTTGGTTCATGGGTGTTCATTATTCTTCTTTAGGTCATGAATGAGATTCTTATTTCCATCCTCTTTCGTGGATCATGTTCAAATGTTCAATTGATTTAGACTTGTTAATTTAAGTATTTGGAAAGGATCATAAAAATGTATCTACTTTTGAGTTTTTCAATGGGTTTGCATAATCCCCGCCTACTCACATTTCCATATGTACATAGTTTTTATTACGTTTCCCATTTTGTTTTTCTTTCCCTACTTATCATTGTGTGTGTTTTTAATGAATGTAGTAGTGAGTGGAAAAAAACACATTCTCTCAACTTTATATTCTAATGGGTAAGGAATTTTTCAAAATCCATGAGATTATGAGGATCAAGCTATAAACCTATCGAGCTTCTTGCCCTCAAGTAGAGCTAGTTGTTGTTACCCCAAAAATAAAAAAATAGACTCTTCCAAAATGTCTCGAGTCCAAATCCATTGAATATTTTACACCCTTCAAATGAATTTTGACTATAAACACTCCATATCTATCATTTCCTCATCCTAACAAAACCTAAACCATAACATTTGTTATCTTCCTCAACACCACTCACTTTGTCAAGATTAATAAATCCTAACTGAATTTCCTAATAGATATATCAACCAAAATTTTTGACCTTGAAATCCCATTAAACCTACATTTTCCCTAATCCTCATCACTTTAGCAAAGAATTTTAGGATAATTATTCATGTCCAAAACATATTTGATCATAAAAGGGTGAGTTTTGAATCAATTCTCAAAATCTTACAAAAACCCATTTTTCCTATAATCGTCACGTGTGAAATAACTTGGATAAAGGAAAGATCCAATCATTGTTCTCTAGGATATCAAAATTACCCTATGGTCCTACTAGGGTGGAGGCCCTCCTAAAATAGCTCCACAGCTTGTGGCTAAGAAAAATTAGGTGCATTTTAAAATCCATATGGTTTCATGTTTTTTCTAAATCTTCACAATAATACTTGGTGAGATATTTTTGGATTTTTTTGTAGTTAAATAATCCAAATTTCCTTTCATAATCACAAAAAATTATTGATGAGAATGCATAATACTTTCCTTGTAACTTAAAAAAAATACACAATAGAGGGAAAATTGCAACCTTACCTCCCAAAACCTCTTAAAATAAAGGGAATTTTTTTGGGGCTCCTATTTTCCAGGTAAGATTTTATTTGTTCTTACAATATGCTTGAAACTTAATAAAAAGACTTGTTACTGAAAATAAATGGAGTGAAATCCCTTCAACGAGACTTAAATTTCACTCAAACTCATTGTTATCCAATTTTTCACCCCTTGCAAATTGGATAACTTCAAAAATATGGACTTGAGCATTTTCATGGGACCTTGATGAACAAACTGGAGAAATCGGTAATTTCCTATTTTAGGGCACTTGTATTTGTTTTAGGACACTTCTCTCCTCTTTTCCTAACTTCCCAATTCCATAGTTAAGCAAACACTTTGAATTTTTAAGACAAATTAGAAAAAGGGGTCTTTTTAGTGTATTGCTATAAAGTTATTTGCGAAACTAGTTCGTGGGATCAAGGTTATTTTCATTGCTATAAAGTACACAATATAAAGAATTTGGAAAGTTACAATGAAATGTGGAATTTCAGTAGCGGAAAAAACTAAGGAACACTTCCATAGGTTAAAGAGTTCCCTGCATTCCCTTCTGATCCGCATTGAAGGAATTTGATGAAGTCTCAGTGTGTTGCAGATTTTTGGATCATGGATGAAACTAGTTCTCCTGAGCACTTGGTTCTCCACAGAGCATTCAAGCCACATGAATAAAGGAGGTTGAGTTATGTGGAGATGTGGGTGAGACATGGAATGGTGAAAAAAATTCTGCTGGGGAATGAGTTCCTTGTAATGAAGGCTGACCTGCTAATCAAAAAGCGTGGTGGGGATGTGAAAAGGAGGTAGAGTTGTGTGGGAGAAGTTGAGTGCAGAGGAACCAAGGATGGAGGGAAAAAATCCCAAGTTCCACCTAGCACCCGATAGGTCAAAAACACATAAACCAAGAACCTTATGAAGAAAGTGAAAGGAATACACACAAAAGGAAAAGTTCCACAGCCCACAAGTTCCCTGAAAAACCCAAAATTTCCACAAAACAAAGGAGAATCATTTAATTGTGGACTGTAGGAGCCCACATGGAACCTTGACCAGCTAAAATTAAAATGGCCATATCTTTCACACAGCTGCTCCGATTT
The DNA here is from genome assembly GCA_018340775.1 of Taxus wallichiana var. yunnanensis. Lineage (NCBI taxonomy): Eukaryota > Viridiplantae > Streptophyta > Pinopsida > Cupressales > Taxaceae > Taxus > Taxus wallichiana. The sequence continues at coordinate 131,086,059 of CM031233.1, read as the reverse complement.
TCACAAAATTGGATTTTTTGGAAACTCTCAAAGATCCTTCACAAAAATAGATTTCTTAATTTAGGGAGAGTATGTTGGTGAAAAAGTGGAAATACTCTCCAAAATCAAAATATACAGTCTAAGGTAGCTAAACAACCATATTTAATGAATTATGGTGCTCATTTCTTCTTCCACAAGTAAGACATCATGAAAGAATGGCCTTGACAGGGTGTCCATACTTATTCTCCAAAATTAAATGCATGTTATGGAAGGGTCAAGTAGGAATTTGAGTTATCTCTCTCTCTCTCTCTCTCTCTCTCTCTCTCTCTCTCTCTCCATTTTCTATAAAATGTAAAGTGATACTCATTTGTAATGTTGGATACTTTTGGAATACAAGGGCATCATTATAAAGTACTTGCACAAGTATTCTCAAGTTGCATACCTTGGATTGTGATTCTGCAATATGTTTATACCTTCTTCCTCCATTGTAATAATATGCGCACCATCTTAAAGCAATAAAGTACTTGTTTTATGACTATTATTCAGCCATCGCTGGTGATTTGTTACATTTTATTACCTCTTCATTTACTTGTAGGTATGTTATGTATGTTTCATAATATTGCATGGTTTATTTCTATTGTGCATTATATGAAAATGGGAGTTTAAATGTTGCTTTATGGAATGTTGCTTACTATCTTCCCTCTCCCCATTTATTTTCTCTAATTTTCTCTCATTTAAAAGTGTATTTCCCCTTTTTCTTGGTGCTATCACCTCCCCTTAGTGTAGGAATTTAGTTTTATGCCTTTCCCCCTCTCTCTGGTCCTTTGGAATAATTGATTAGTGATAGGTAGCTACATTTCCCTTTTAGGAGTATTTTTAGTAGTAGGAATAAGCAGAGGAATATGACCTTGTCCGAAGGTTTGTCTCAGTGCAAGTCCCACAACTTGGAGACAGTCCCATGTTACCTCAAAGCCTTAGATTAATCTGATTTTGGATGGATGAAATTTTGAGCTTCAATAGTTTTGGCATGCCTGGTGGGACATTGAAATATTTATCTTCATTTTTTGATGAGTTTTGGTGTGTAACTTAGTAATTTCCAGCGTTTATAGGTTTTCTTCTACACATATGGCGACTCTAATCTTTATATCAACTGGTTTTAATAGTCAACATACTCAATTTCATGAGAAGAATTTAGATAAGGTCTAGAACCATAAAAGAAGGAGCTTTTGAGTACTTACAATTATCGCCAAGAAGAAGAACATGAGGAAGAGAAGTCCGAGAGGTCAACTTCACCACCAAATAGAAATATTTCTACACCTCCTAGTAGGCATTTCTCGCAGTCATCTAGAGTTTTGAGACCTATTCAAATTATGGCAGCACCATAGAGGAATTTATAATTTTTACTTTCACTAGTATTATCCCTCTTACTCTCAAAGCATAGCATGACATTCTAGTGAGACCCTTAAAAGTATCCCTTTCTTCATTAGGGAACATCGTACTACCCTAGCTGATCATATTTAGGATATTGCCAACGTTTGTGTGGTTCATCAAGTTATTGAACAAGATGTAGTGTAAGGATGCTAGCTTCTTCATTCAAAGGAAAAGATATTCAACAGCTTCAAGAGTTTGGGATCAGAACAATTACTAATTGGGATGATCTTGGAACAACCTTTTGCAATCAATTTGGGGAAAAGGCGGATGATCTCTCCTTGTTAGAATAACTAACAACTATAAAGAGGGCTCCCAATGAGCTCATGACGAACTTCAATTTCAGATTTCAAAAGACATGGGACAAAATTGTAATTCTCGTGAGACCAAATCCACAAAGGGATTTTATTTACTTCTTAAGGGCATTAAATTATGATATTTCTATCATGATTCGAGAGTATGAGGGTGGGTAGAACATTTTCTGGGGCCTATGTAATAGCCATTAGGGATGAAAATTGTCTAATACAAATTGGAAAAATAGCCAATGCGGCCAAGTTGCATGGACTGATTCATCAACAAATGAGAGATCATGAAACATGTTACTATCTCAACAAGAAACACATTGAAGGTTGTAGATGGAATGAAGACAAGCTATGATGAAAATTCTATTTCCCAATGGACAAGATGGATGTGGATCCCAAGTGGCATCAAGGTGGTCGATTTTGATAACTAATCAAATAAGTAATGACTTACCTTTTAAGTCATATTAATTCAATTTTGAATTAAATAAATTCATTTAAACTCATAAATTGAAACTAATTAATTAATTCATTTGTTGAATTAATTAAATCTTGTTATTTGTAAACCCTAAAGTAATTTAAGTGAACATGAATTAAGTTGAACCAAGTTAGGTGTTAGGATTAAGTTAGGTAAAAATTAGAACTATTTAACCACTTAGGGGAACAAATGTTATAAGGGGATATGAGTGTCATTGTAATGGGACTAAAAATTCTCTTATCCCTAGATAGTGTTTTCTAAAACTTTGTATATACATATACTTTTTAGTTTCATGAATGTGAAGAATACAAGCAAATTGATAAAGTTCACTTTTTGGTTTTTTTGCTCATTTTTGAAATGTGTTATTAAAAATTCATTATTTCTCCATTTTATATGATATTTATAATGCAATATGTGTATTGTGAATCTTTAGTAGTAGTTTTATGCTCCATACATATAACTGGATGTAGGAAAGACCTTGTTCTTGCAATATATTTTTATCTATGAACTTATTATTTATGTTCCTATCTTCATGTAAGAGAGGGGATACTTCTTTATATTTACTCCAAGTTCTTCCAGCAATATTTTTTATTTTTTATTTTTGGGTTTCTCCTCTACCAAGTTTTGTTTTATTTCCTTTCTATTTTGTTTTATGTTTCCTTTTTGCTTTAAAGTTAAAATCTCCAAAAAAAACCAAAACATCCCTATCATATGAGGGAGCTAGTCCTCTCAAGCACAAAGGAAAATAATCCATTTCACGACGACATCTATAATGTTTCAAGGTGTTTTGTTTTTGTTAGGGAAAGTTTGTGAAAGCAAAGAAACCATAGTGACGTAAAATATTGCCAACATGTTTTTCCATTATGAAAATTTTAGCTTTATCTCTCACTTGTTAATCAGATTAATAAAAATTCTTGATTCAAGTTTATATTAATGTAATTTAATATATTTATTCACATTAATTTTATTAGATCATAGTATTACTTATTTAATGTCTTTAGGTGCAAAATAATCAAAACACCTATATTCTCAATCAATGCACCTATGAAAAATCAAATGCAACTAGGATGTTCCTTCTCTTAAGCACAAATCACTTAGCAACATGTAACTCAAAGTTGTGTAATTCATATTCAACTCATGGAATGATCTTAGACTATTCTTGGAAGATTTAGGATGAGTGTATAGCCTTTTATAATACAAATCTCTAAGTTGATAGGTCATGAAAATAACCATTAGGGTATTGTGTTTAAATGAGACTTTTAGTTAAATTTACTAAGTATACACCCTTACAAATCACACCTAAGATGACCTAATTAAATTTCAAAAATTTAAAAATATGATAGTCGAAAAGGAGCGCCCAAAAAGGACAAGTTTGGTTGAGGAAGAAAAATTCAACCATAAAATTGTCTTGTGTCATTCAACATGTCCATGGATCGAAATAACTCATATGGAAAATGGATGGAAGTACGTAGAGTTGTAATAAGATTCCTAAGAAAACTATAAGTGATGTTGAGAGTGTGGTGTTGGTTTTCAATTCTACACCCCATGTTGGATTGAAAATAATTTTCTCTAAGGAAGGGGAAAAATTCTTTAAAAGGTGGTGGACCAGTGATATGTCGCTTTGTGGCAGGGAGGGTCTACAACATTCCTCGGGATCAATCCTGGGATGATTGAGGGGCATGTACAAAGGAGATGGAATTTTCCTACTGCTTTTGGTCCTGCCTTGAACTAGGGTGAGAGGACCCGAGGTGTAACCTAAATGTAGAGGGGGAGATGAATTCTTTGTTCCTCTTGATATGCTTCAATGATGGATCAATTTGGGATAAACATGGCCATGAATACAACACTCACTCTCATGAGTTGTCACAAAAGATATTGCATATGCTTACTTGCACTAGAAACATGTTACTATAGACAACAAAGTTCAATTGCTCTTGCATTCTCTTGACAATAGAATTAAGGCTAAAAGACACCTTCAGTGATATTTAGAGCAACAAGGTAGTAAATAGAACAAATATACGTTAATATGAGGGGATGGGGTCAATTATGGAAATTTTAACTTCATAGAGGGGGAATTATAGACTGAGACATTCATTGTAACAATGCATTTAACACTTAGAGCAACCTACAATCTTAGAAAGTACATAAAACTGGATCAAGTAGTGACAATTTCTACAAAGAAATATTTGCATTCATTGATACCCAATAGATGCAAAGTTTTAGATCAATCTCTAAAATACTTGACACAAGAGCTCATGTAAGCATTATAGTGAAGTATTTATTGCTTCTACTCTTGTACGCCCAAGATACACTCAAAGGCTAACAAAAATCACTACGACAAAATGGCTACAATAAGGATTTTACAATTAATTCCAATATTGCAAAGTAAATGCTCACACCACAATATTGAACTAATGACCAAAGCACAACCATTAAGGACTGATCTAGTGTATGAAAAAGTGAAGTAGTAAGCACAAAATTATAGTTGAAAATATGAATCATTAATCAAAAATTTGATATATAGAACCCATGACACAAAAATTTAACTTAGAAGTAGACATATTTCATTTAGATCTTGAATTTCTTAACAAGGGAACATAAAGCAAATGCTCTCAAATTTTGTCAATGGCTGTACAGTGCAACCACCTTGACACAAAATTTTGGGAACCTGAAATCTATATGCATTTCACAAAGGAAACATGCAGTATTCACAATTATATCTCAGAAACAAAAAGACTAAGCCCCTTTTTTTTATCGAATACCATAATTGAATCCTTAGATATGAGGACAAACCCCTATTTATACAAATTTACCAAGTTCTTATAATTCGATTCCCCCAAAACAACAAGTAAATTTTCCCCTCGTTCTAATAGAAAGATCTTTGATCAAAGCGGGAAAGTACTTTTTCTAACTAAAAATATCTGATTTTTAGTTAGCATTTTGGGATCAATTCATGCCTTCACTGCCACACACAAAAATAGTTAGCTAATACTGCCAGTGCACTTGTGTCTTTTTATTTTCTCATTTTCTCCCACAAAATACCATAAATTCTTGAATTAGATGATGCCAACTTGAATATATTGAGGAGATATTTCCAACAAGACCAATTTTTCTTGATTTGGAGCTCTGGATCGAAATTTATGGCCATTTGAAGTTTTTCCTATCGAGATGAACATGAGAGTGACACATGATAAATTTTGATTGGCTTCGGATTTTTTCCATGTGTTCATTTATTTTCCTTTACTTTTCTATGCGAGCCAATAAGAAAATGCCACATATTTTTTCCTTCTCAAACTATTTTTTTACTTTGTTACTTGCTTTACTAGCAAAAACGTGAGCCAATGAAAAAGTTCCACGTTCCTTCGTGGTGCTAGAATTTTATTTTATTTATACTTAGATACCTTGAAGTGTGAGCCAATGCGAAACTCCACACTTTTAGCAATGTCAATATTTTCTTCTTTGTACTCGCTACCACGAAATATAAGCCAATGAAAGAGCTCCATGCTCTTTCGCAATTCATAGTGTTTGATAGCCTTGACTAATTGCTTTGCGAGAATGCGAGCCAATGAGAGAGCTCCATGCTTCTCGCAATTCTCATTTATTTACAAATAATTTTTCAATTTTTCAAAGCATAAACCAATGAAATATCTCCACGCACCTTTGCATTGTCAGCCTTGTCGATTACGAAGCATAAACCAATCAAAAGGTTCCACAATACTTCACAATTTACTTTTATTTATAAGGACCTTGTCAAAGTGAAAATGTGAGCCAATGCGAAAGCTCCATGTTTCTCACAATTCAGACATTTTCAGGGTGTGCAACATAGAAAACTAAAAAAGCTCCACATACCTTTGTGGTTTTCTAGTTCAAACCCGAAGCTTTATACTCGGTTCATTCCGGACTTGAAGTCCACAGAACCCAAATGGCTTGAAGAGTACCAGAATGCCAACAATTGTCTATTTTATACCTTTGATCTGTGCCACTTGTCCTATGCAACTTTCCACCACGTGTATTGTTGACCTTTCAACTATGTCTTGGACCCGACACCTTTACAAAACTTTCTTTATTCCACATAATCGAGGTCCGTCGAGCCCATCAATTTGAAGAGTGCCTAAATGCCGACACGTGTCCTACCTTTAATTATTGATCTTCTATTGCATGGACCTCCTAATTTTGGCATTGAAATTGACAACCAAATGCACGTCCATCGGCCTTTTAAAACATAACTCGCCAATGAATTTTAAACTTACTCTCCCACCGCTTTTAGTGAATTTCGAGTGTCCTGCAACTTTTGAATCCACATAATGCTAGCCCTTTTGACTACCCGCGAAACACTAAACCAATGTGTCTGTAGTTTTTGTTCTTTAATCAACTAGTCCATTTAAACCAGTTCCCGACATTTCTACTGAATCTCCTCTTTTATTTGGCTAAGGCATGAGATTTATTACAAATTGACACTTCTCCTTGACTCAAACTAATATTTGAAGTACGGGGAGCAATATGAAACACACAAAATTAGTTAAATTTATAGGGAGTCTATGAAAAATATGTGTTTGATCCAAGGAACTGGATTGATCTCCAACATGTGGTATATAGATTTGATGATGTAATGTTGAGGAAGTCAAAAGTAGGAATATGTGTCAAAAGATTCAAATACGTGTACTAATGTGAATTTACTATAAGGTGTCAAAATCAAAGTTTATAAACTCCTCATACCAAAATTAGGTGATTATATGAATCCAACATAATTCTTCTTGAGGGATAAATTGAGTAACTTACAAGGAAAAGCTATCCAAGATCAAGTGTACAAACATGTGTACATGCCTATAGGATTGAATCATGTCTTGTTGAGGATGAAACATGAGGAGGGGTGAGGGGATGGGGTCACCTTGGTAAGGTGGTACATAACACGTGTGATCATATAGGAGTAATTTTCTAATTTATAATTTTTCCATTGGTATATAGGTAAAAATAGGGGTATATTAGTGTAAAAGAGGTCCCCAAGAATAAGAGAATGTATATATATCCTAAAAATAAGGGGTAATAAATAGAATCACACGATTTTACATGTTTAGGTAATGGGGGGGGGAGTCACCTTGGTAAGGTGGTACATAACAAGTGTGATCATATAGGGGTAATTTTTATTTATAATTTTCCATTGGTATACTAGTATAAATAGGGGTACATTAGTGTAAAATATGTCCCTCGAATGAGAGAATATAACATGATATATCCCAGAGATAATGGGTAATAAATAGAATCCCATGATTCCACATGTTTTAAACATCTTTACTAAGTGACCCCCTTATGGAATGAGGGTTGAAATCTCCATGAATTCAAGTTTGTAATAGAAGCTAGAAACTATATTATCTATGTGGTGTGAAATTTTATTTTTAAATGCAATAAATACAAATTTTGGTGATGTTTCATTGCTTATGTGAACTTGTGTGAAATTTCATTTATGTATGTAGGTTGCACGACCTATACAGTTGTTATCTCAAATCCTTGTTCATCCTTTTTGAATGTTAATTTGTGTTATCTATGATTTTTTGATTGTTTGATATACCTACCCAGATTGTTGATGCACATGAGGATGATATACCTAGCTACTATCTCCTATTCCATTAAATTAAGAGTTATGAATTTTTGGGGGACGATGGGGTTGTTCCAAGATATATTACATCAAATAAGGCTTCAAAATTTCAAAGGAGTGAGATTTAGGTTATAACCTCATCATGTCAAAGATTGTAGCTTCGATATATGAGATTATTGTTACTTAAAAGGATAATGATGAAATCCTAAAATAAGTTCAAGAAACATAGTGGGATGCAAGATTGAAAATACATGACAGGGGACCAAAGTGTTTTATACTTATTTGGAAACTAAAGATTGAGAAAAGTGGAAGAAGATATTGTATTTTTATTGTTTTTTACGGAGAGATAATTTTGAGATGATTTGATCTTTATGTTTGAGGTTTTTGTTAAGAATAGTACTCACATTAGTATTGATGTGATTTATATATGTGGGTGATAAAATATAATTTTATTGGTATATTCATGTGTTAGATTTAACAGGGAAATATAATCAACAAATTACACATCCACCATTAAAACACTGAAGATTATAGATTATGATATGCAATCGATTAGACACAGAAATAGCTTAAAATAGATAGCAAATTACAGAGCATAATGAGCAAGAGCTGAAAGCAGATAATAAACAAGAATAGAGACAGATGACACCATATTTAAGTGGAGAAACCTGAAGGAAAAAACTCCATTGGTAAAGCACTATCTTTATTAATAATTCACACGAGTTTAACCCAACACTTCCACTTCCACGTTAGTCTTTTCAGTGTCTGCAGAGCTATATCTCTTGATCAGTTAATACAATGATCATCAACTATATCTTATAATAAGATCTTAGTATTTATGTCAGTCTATACAAATTTATACGTTGTAGACAACCAATCCCGAGAGGGATCACCCAAATCAATGTGGGTGGGTGAATCGGTCGAGCCGCTTCACTCTTAAATGTGAAAGACCTTCATAATAAAGTTTGATTAACAAAATTTAATACAATATTGGGGTGTATTGCAGTGGTAGATCCCACTTGAAATTATCACCCCAACACTCCCCCTTAATGTTAAGTGGGAAGACAAATCAGACATGCCAATTTTACCTTTTTATGCAAAAGGATTTTCAGAACCTTGAATCAACAACAATGTGATTCAAAGCTAGCATGCAAACAAGGGAAATCCACATATCTTCCCATAAAAAAATTCTTAAGACTAGTGCTTTACATATGAAGACTTACATCAGACTATGGATCCTTTTATAAACTAAGGCATACCCATAACTAAATATTTATTGGGATTTACAAGTAACTTCACATAATGTGACACATTTACTTATTACAAACATGGAGGAAGTATTGGAAGTTTTCAATAGGCCGTTAAGAGGTGGCATTGTCATGCACACTCCCCCTCAAGGGAAACTTTGATAGGCCCAATAAGGCACAAAATTTGCAGAAATTTACAGAACACAACGGTTTTGTGAAGATATTTGCAACTTGATCTTCAATTGAACAAAACTTGAGATCAATATCACCATTCAGACTTTCTCTCTAATGAAGTGCATATGAAATTCAATATGCTTTGTCCTTTGATGTTGAACTAGATTCTTTACAAGAGAAATGTAGCTCGGCTATCACATAGAAGAGTAGTACTCCCTTTGATGCCCATGTGTAGCTCATCCAATAGTCTTTTCAGCCACATAACTTCTTTTCATGGCTTCCATAACACTTCTATACTCTGCCTCAGTAGAAGAGATATACACTGTTGGTTGCTTCTTGCTACTCCAAGTGATGGAACTTGCACCCAACTTGAAAATATATCTAGAAGTAGAATTTCTATTTGTAACATCACCAACATGATCAGAATCACAATAACCAAATAATTGTGCATCATTACAAGAAGAATAAAAAAGACCATAATTGATTGTTCCTTTAATATATTTCAAAATCCTTGTTGCCATTTTCCAATGATCCTCATAAGGTTCTTGCATAAATCTTGAAACTAATCCCACCGCATAAGAAATATCAGGTCTAGTAATAGTCAAATAAATTATACTACCCGTAAGCTAGGAAAAATACACTACTAACAAGGAAGTAAAATACCAATAATCATACCTCCTCCTTCGCGTTCCGTAGCAAAACCTCGGAATGAGCTAGGAAAATTGGATTGAGCCCTGATTGTGTGATATGTAGCTGCTTTTCTTCAAGATGGAGAAAGACCTTCCTGCAACAACGATCCTCTTACTTTGCACTAGATGGGAAAAAGGATTATGAGGCTATTTTGGCATTAGGACGAGGCAAAAGGATGTTCTTTGCTCAAAGGATGCAAGAACTTAGATATGGCATGAAAGCTTATTCTCCGTGTCTTTAGAGGGGGTAAGGTTGTATTTATAACTGAGGAGTGATTAACTTAGATTAATTTAAGTAATCATGGTTTGATAATGTGGGCAAGATTAAGTGGGTGGTTTGAAAATGTGGGCAAGATTATGTGAGTGGTTTGAAAATGTGGGCAAGATTAGTTGAGTGGGGGCCATGAAGAATGGGTGAGGATTTGAATTATATTTTTAATTCATAAGTGGAGGATTTTAGGTGAGTGGGGACCACGAATGGTGGGTGAGGATTTGAATTTGAATTTTTAATTCAATAGTAGAAAAACATGGAGAATAATGACATGTGGTGAGGATTAGGTTATTTTTTGGATTTTGAAATGGATAATTAATCAAGTTATATTTGATTAATTTGAAGTGTATTTTTGTGAGAAATGAGGAAGGGGAATTAATTGGTTTAGGATAGATGTGAAATTGGGGTGTCTACATTTGCCCCTCTTTGGAAGGGTACTATGAAAGTAGTGTCCTTTCAAAGAAAGTAGATGGTATGGGGGAAGAATTCAATCTACTTTTTAAAAGGTAGAGCGAATGTTTGTTGGGGAGAATAGAAAGTGGTGAGTGACGGATGTCATAGTATCCTCTAAGAGAAAAATGTCATGAGAAGATGTGATTATGGATAGATGTGGTGATGCCCCCTCGAGAGGACTGACAAGAATGGAATATACGACAAAACTCTCGAAAATAAGGGAAATGGATTCTGCGGAGAAGAAGACGATAATGGAGTGGAAGAGACTGGAATGACCGCACGACATAAATGGAGAAAGGATTCAATCGACCTTGAATGCTAGGTGTGAGGGTGTGTGAAAAGAGAAAAGGGAATGGATAGGATTGGGGGTTGATTATGAGAAGAGTAAGGGAGATAGGGAGGTGAAAAAAAGGAAGGAAAGAGGTAGAAATAAGAGAGAGGGATGATAGGGGAAGAAGGGAATGATGAAGGACAAACAAGGAAAAAATAGGAAAATGACAGAGTAGAGGGTGAAGGGATGAAATAGAGAGATGTGCAAAATGAAGGAAGCAACAGAGATAGTAAAGAGGGATGCGTGGAAGTGAAATAAATGATAGAGTTGAGAAAAATAGGAAATAAGAAAGGATAAATAAGAAGGAGAAAACGAGGTGGGAGTAGGGGGTGAAATGGAGGAAAATGGAAAGAGGACAAAAGAAGAAGTAGAACAGAGAAAAAAAAGAAACTATGAGGGGCGAGGAAAGTGTGAAAAAGAGGAGAGAAAGGAAGAGAAACAGATACAGAATGAATGAAAAGGTAGGGGTGGTAGAGAAAAGGAGAAGTGGTCAGAAGAAACGTGAAAATTAGGGGAGAGGAAAGGAAGATAGAACAAATACAAGGAGAAGATTGAAGGAATCGTGTCATTGCGAGGAAGACCAAGGCAAAGAATATGGAACAGACCGTATGGAGATGCATGTGGAGGGTGGTATGATAAAAAAGACAGGACAACGCTGAACAACCAGGTTATCGATGGGGAAGTAAGGAGGAAACATGATGGAAAAAGGGGAAGAAGATGATACAGGGGAAGGGAAATAAGACGAGGGGTGGGAGAGAGAAGAGGATAACAAAGAAAATGATGTAGAAGGAAGGGAATACATAAAGGGGGTAATAAGTGGAAAGGGAACGGTATAAGGAATGTTCAAAGAAGAAAGAGGGGAGGAATGACATCGATTGGAAAATATGTGGAGATGCATGAAATAAGGATACTAGGATGACGAGAAAATAGGAAAAGGATGTATGATGAAGACAGTAAAGATATTGAAGAGGGCAAAGAGGAGATGGAGAGATGGGTAAGAAGTGACAAGAAAGGGTGGGAGTGAGGGAAAAGAATAGGAGAGAAAAGAGAATGGGGGATAGAAGAGGCAATGCCAATGAGGGGACGTTAGGGAAATCCCCTTGACAATGAGTGGTGGGGAAGGGTGAGAGAAAAAATGAAGAAAAGGAGAAAACTAATGAGGACTGGAAAGGGTAACGCCAACAAAGGGACGTTAGGGAAAACCCTTTGACAATGAGTGGTGGGCTTAGAGGAGGGAAGGAATGAAGGGAAACTCTAGAAGGTCCAAGGGAGTGAATGAGGTCGTGCGGAATGAGGATTGATAATTTTTAGGGAAAACCCGTTGACAATTATTAGCGCGGGAAGAGAAGATGATGATGAAAGAATGATATAGGAGTGTTAACAATAATGGCGAATGTGTGTGTGGGTAGAAATGTGGGGGGAATTTGAGAAGATGAAGTGGAAAGAGTGAAGAAGATGGGAGGGATGAGTTGGGACTAAGTGAAAGTGAGGAGAGGATGCGGGTGATGAGGATGAACGAGGTGAGGATGAAGAACCAAGACATGAAAATAATGGGAAGAAACAATATGAAGGATGATGGATCAAGAAGGGGAAAATGGGGAAAAGAATGTGATTGTAGGTGGAAGAGATTAGATGTATGGTGTAAGAGGATATGTGGAGAAAGGATAATAGTAGGAGGAAAAAGTGGGTAATAGGAGATACCGTGTGAAGAAGCGATCAACAAAGTGAATGAAGAATGAGGCGGGGGAGAAGTTCACGATGACAAGTTAAGTGTAGGGAGGACCCTGACATAAGATTGTCATGTGACGGAAGTGGTTAAGTAAGATTGCCATGTGAGCAAAACTAGAGATGACAAATGGTCAAGCGAGAAGTGGTGTTTGTGAGAATAAAAAGGAGGTGAAAGGATGTGATAATGGGGAATGCCGAGAAAAAATGAAGGGTGAAGGGTGTGTAGTGATGGGGAAAGGCAAGGAGACAGATCATCCTTAAGAGGGACTCTTAAGTGAGATCGCCATGCTGGGTGAGTGGTTAAGTAAGATTGCCAAGCAGAGGAGGGTGATAGTGGTGGTAAAAAGATGTGATGATGGGGAATGAAGAGGAAATATGGATGGTGAGATTGGAGAGTGATGGGCGAGTGTAAGATGACATGTCATGCTTAAGAGAATCTCTTAAGTAAGATCGTCATATTGCTGGAGAGGTTTCGTAGGGTCACCCAACCGACAGGGATGATATGCAAAGAGAAAGACAAAATGATATTGGGGATAGGGGTGGAATGGTAGGGTGAAGAAGATGATCGTGATGAGAGGTGGGAGAAATAAGATGGGGAAAATATGATGGGATGGGGAAGGCCATAGGGCAGATCAACCTTAAGTGGAAGTCTTAAGTAAGATTGCCATGCAGCTGGAATGGTTAAGTAAGATCACCAAGCTGAGGAAGAAGAAGGATGATGTTAGAGTTGGTGGGAATAGGGTATGACAAAATGGACTGAAGGGGAACCCTCAAGTGAATTTTCCATACTACGAGCGTGTAAGTAGGATGACCAGGCATAAGGTGGATTTGGGGAAGGATGAGAAAAGAGTGAGTGAGGTATGCCTGAGTGGTATATGATATGAGATGAGGTGATAATAAGAAAGAAAGGAAACAAAGGAGTGTAACATGAATGGATGAAGGAATATATGTAGTGGAGGGCAGAGAGTGTGAGGGGAATTCTTAATTGGGATGCCCGCGTAGTGAGAGTAATGATGCGAGAATGAGAAGTAGAGGTGGAGTGGGAAGATATGTTTGGTGGTGATGGTTGTTTGATGAGAGGGCAGGTGGTGAAGAAGCTTCTACAGCGGGAAGATCTTAGGGAGAGGGTAAACCTCCACTGAGGATTCCATATAGAAGGGGTTAGTAAGTAAGATTGTCAAGCGGGAAGCAAAAGTGTGAAAAGAAAGAATACCAATAGGTGAGAGGGGACAGGAATGGTGAGAAGGGTAATATGGGTATAAGCGGCGGAGGAGTAAAAATGAGGAGTGAGGATGAATGGATAAAATACATGGTGATCATGGTGGGGGAGAAGGAGCTGCTGGATAGTGAATGCTACTTGAGAAAGATCATCAAGTAGGATTCCCAAACTGGAGAATGCATTAGTATGGGTGAATGGATGGGGTGCAAAGTAAGATGTTGATCATGCAGGAAGATACTCACATGACGAAGAGCATCTTAATTTTAATATAGCACATAACAGGATGCATCATGATATAAAAGATCAGGATGACTAGACTGTAATATGCGTGATAACATAGACATGGGCCATCAAAAAGGTTTGATGCCCTACTATGATATGCAAATGGAAGAGAGCATAGACAGAGGCCATCAAGAAAGTATGATGCCCCAAAGATTTACATGCAATCAGATAACATAAGAATATTAGAGAGAACACTAGGATACATAAAATCAAGATGCCCCCTGTAATATATCAAGATACAAGAAAGTAATTAATAATTTACAACTAATAATGTAACACAAGAACCAATAAACATATCCCTAACGTGTTCCACAAAGAGGATTGATCGGATGTGCCCCAAGCAAGGGGCACGAGGACAAGAAAATATTGGGTCATTGGCCTTAAACAAGGAAGCAATGAGAGCTGGATTTGCCCAAGCGAGGATTCATGCAAGGAGAAGTGGTTTGAATTTGTTAGTCATAAGGTGATTGGATCATTTGTTGGGGATAATAGTTCAAATGTTCAATTGTGTTGGTTATTTTAGAGTTTTTGTGATTTTTTTTTTTAGCGATTTTGTGGATTTTATTTATTTATTTTTGTTTATTTTATATATATATATATATATATATATTTTTTCTAATGTTTTTTAGATTTTTGACGATTTTCAAATGTGTTTGGATTTTTGACGATTCTGTGTAATGTTTTTAGATTTTTGACAAGTGTTTCTAATGTTTTTGGATTTTTGACGAGTTCTAATTTTTTTGTTGGATTTTGGACGATGGTTTCTAATGTTTTTGTTGGATTTTGGATGATTGTTTCTAATGTTTTTGGGTTTTTGGATTTTACACTGTTTTTAGATTTTTGACGATTTTCAAATGTTTTAGATTTTTAGATTTTTACATTGTTTTTAGATTTTTGACGATTTTCAAATGTTTTTAGATTTTTGGATTTTTACATTGTTTTTGGATTTTTGACGATTTTCAAATGTTTTTAGATTTTTACATTGTGATTGGCAATTTATGGACCAGAGTGCAGACTTATTTTTGAGAGGTGATAAACATGGATATTATCCATATGTACCATGTTCCGTGTTGTAACTTATGCTTAGAATAACACAAATTCTCTTTCCATTGGCAGGATATGGTGGTGATGATATGATGAAAATAATTCCAGCTCCATTCTTGACTCCACACAACTAGTAAGATGTGTGGGCTCATCACCGAGATTCAAGACGGACGCAAGATGTAGATAATGAATATAGAGACAAATGCTAACAACAATCCCTTTGGGAAATTGTGACTCCATTCTTCATAACGGTACTGATCCAGTTTCAAAAATGGCTTTCACTTTATGAGTCATGTGCTAGACTTAGACATAATTATGTGGCTCCTCTTGATTGGTAAGATATGAGGTTAAGAAATAGTTCTCTCTTCACTTAGGCATTTAAATTATGTGTTTGGGGATTCTATAATTTGTAAGCACTGTAAGATTTTGTATTTTTGAAATGACTCCCTATGTCTTGCCCCATGCTACTAGTGAGAAGCAAGGGCTCATCACCGAAGGCAAAATATAGGCGAGTGAATTCCCTTTTTGTCTTTTTTTTTTTTTGTTTTGTTTTTTTTTTTGAATATTTTACAATATTTTTATGCTTGTATGAGAATGACCCTCTACGCTTTGCCCCATGCCACTTGTAAGAGGCAAGGGTTTATCACCGAAGACAAGACGTAGATGAGTAAGGGCACCTTCCTCCATTCCCAGTCTCACACTACCAAGAAGAAGTGTGGGCTCAACACCAAATACTATGAAGGACAAAAGATGTGACAATGAATTATTCATAAGTTATTGAATTTATAGATTTTTTTACAATAGTGCTTTGTATTTGGGAAGAAACGTCTGCCCCCATCTCACCCCACACTAGTAGGGCGAGGGTTCAACACCAAAGACCGAGATGGACGACCAAACGAACTGGGTAACAAAGTTTAGAGCTTTGTTATGAAAGAGAGAATGTATTAGAAAGGGATATATTACCATCAGTAAGCTTCTAGGTATGACCATAGAGGAAAGCGAATCAAAGTGGAAGAAATATGACGCTCACAAACTTAGTAGGATTTATACTAACACTTGTCTCATGATGATAAATATGAAGATGTGGTTTTGATAAAAAAAATATCTACCAATGGAAATGAATAGATTTATTCATAGATAAGCATGACAAAAGGAACAATGTACACATTGTATCCCGAAATAGTGAGTGCTTTCAAGAATAGAATTTCTTTGAATGGAATGCATTTATGGGTTTTTCAAGGACTTGGCCTGTGTCAATGGCCAATTTATAAGCTCCAAACCCAAAATTATCTATGATTTCATTGGGCTCAAATTTGTCTTGTTTGTCTCGTTCTTTGGGTGTGTTCTTTCGATTTTCTTTGAGAATGAAATGATTGACCTTAAATTTTCTAGGTTTGAATTTTTATGGTAGCTATGCCGTAGCTGATTTTGATATACTTGAAGATGATCTACGACATTAAATCGCTTTTCCTCAAGAAGCTTGAGTTCATTAAGGCATGATTGTTGATAATAATCTTTATTGATTACATCTTTGAAGGATATTATGAAGGATGAAAATTCAACCTTGACATATAAAATAGCTTCCCAACCATAAATAAAGTAGAAGGGATAAGATGTGTGATAAGATGTGTAGTAAGCCCAAAGAGTGGGATAGATTTGGTTAAGCCAATAGCTTCCATGTGTGTTGACAATGATGGTTTGTGTTATTTAGTTTTTTACTTCTATTTGTCCATTAATTGATTGTTTTGAGGATAGATTCACAATTAAAGATGGAAAAGGTTGTGTAAAGATATTCTTGGGTATAAGTACCTCGTAGAATGGATGCACGTAGAAGTCTTGACAGGTGAGACTAATTAGTGATGAGATGCCTGCAAGATCGATAGTTGAAAGCATGATGGACACGACGGGTTACATTGTCTCAAGTGTCCAAACTTGATGTGGTTGTGTTTCGACAAAAAGGATAGAGATGTTAGGCATAAGAGCCAATATTGGAAGAATAGAATCAAACTTAATGGTACCTGTTGATGGAACCTCTTTTGTAGTGTCTACAGTAATATCAAGGTTTGAAAGGGAGTCTTGAAATGAGATCAAGGTCTCGTTAGATGTTGGAAGAATGTTGTCGCCCAAAATAGGTTCAATATATGTTTGGGCTGAAAGAGAGTCTTGAAATAAGTTCAAGTGCTCAAGAGATGTGGGAAGAATGTTATTGTCAAAATAGGTTCAATGTATGTTTGGGTTGAAAGAGTGTCTTGAAATAAGTTTAGGTGCTCATGATGTTGGAAGAATGTTGTTGTCCAAAACAGTTCAATGTATGTTTGGGTTGAAATAGAGTCTCGAAATAAGTTCAAGTGCTCGAGATGTTGGAAGAATGTTGTTGTCTAAAATAGGTTCAATGTATGTTTGAACTAATGGAAAGAAATTTGAAGAAGATATGGATTGGTTTGGAATTAGAGAGTCTTGACTGTTGTCGTCATGATCTTGTGGAATTTCAGTATATATAGGAGTTTTGACAATGGTCAGCTCTTCATGGAAAGTTGTGGTATTGGATGTGTCGTTGGTTGCAAGAGCATTGTCATCAAGTTCTACAGAGATGATGTCATCGTCAATTAAGTCTTGGACGTAATTCTTAAATCACACACATTTATCTATGTGATGACCATCAATGCGATGAAAGTCACAGTATGTGTTAGGTTTGTACTAGCATGGCTTAGCTTCCCCTTTGACAAAGGGTTTTGTAATTGGATATCTTATTATTTTAGCCTCTTTTAGTTGATGAAAAACACTAAAGAGACTTTCTCCAAGGGGGGTAAACTGACGTTGGACTTTACGTGAACTGATTTCTTCGTGAGGTTGTATGATCGGATTTTTGGGTGATCGCTCACTAATTTGGGTAGCCATATGAGAGAGTTGTGTTGTCATCTTATTAATTTGTTCTAATAGCTCATTGTGTGATGTTTTTCGTGAATTCTTCATGTTTGAAAGAGAGGGAGAACGAAGAAAGGTGCGATGAAGAAATCAACCTATTGATTGTGATTTTTATTTTGGCTCAATCGAGTTTTAACAAGTAAGGCTATAAGGAGAAAGCTTAAAAAAGCTACTCGGGATACAAGTGGGATATAACTCAAACAAGTTATGACGAATATCTTGATTGGTTTGGATTAAACAAGCTTAGCAGACGAAAATGTAAGGAGTACACTCAAACAAGGTACTCAATACAAGTGAGATATAGCTCAAACAAGCTATGATGAATATGTTGATTGGTTTGACGTAAATAAGCTCTGGATTTTTGATAGGAAGAGTAACTCAAACAAGTGACTCAACACAGTTGCGAACTCAAAATGAGATTTGAAGGGATTTGTGTCGGATGGGATTTTGTTAAACTTGACAGCTGATGAAATAATGAGTGAACTCAAACAAGTCACCCAATGTCATTTTGATATAGCTTGAAACAAGCTATAAAGGATGTTCTGACAATTGATGAGATAAGGAGTGAACGCAAGTCACTCAATATCTATTGGATATAGCTGAAAACAAGCTATAGTGGAGTTGTTGTTGGCTGAAGTAGGCTAATGAAATCAGTGTGACGTTTTGATCTTCATTGTGGGATTGCTTGAATGTTTTGCTTGGTATTGAATCGGTCGAGAAATGGTGTTGTGGAACATGATTAGGATTTGAATTTTACAATAAACACATTGATATCAGCCAAGTTTTATGATAAAACAATGCTTAAACTATTGTGTTTTCAAATAGCAAGCAGTCATGTGGATTTAATTGTTTTGGCTTATGAGGTAACTTCTTCAGGAATGATCATTGTTTCATGCAATCATACAAGTATGCTATGAAATGGTGAATGCAGGCTCTTATTACTCCAAGAAGATGCATCCTCTGATATACCCTAGTCCTGATATACCTAATTTTGTACGGGGACGTAATTGATACGGGAACTCTTAGAGAGCACCTGGAGGAGACTCACCAATTCTTACTTGCCTATTTCAGAGTGAATCACCACATCCAGAACAAGTTTTGTGAAAAGGTGGAAGGTGATAGAGGGATGAATGTGTATGGTGTCCTTATAACTCCCCAAAGATTTATAGGGACGATGTCCAGTGCTATTACATTACACTATTTAGGCATGACTTGCATGCACTGCATGACAACATTACCTGTAAGTGAAGAGCAATGGCGAGGTAAATACCAAACGCTGTGATGAGACTAGGTCTCAAAGTGCAATGTAGATGCAAATGCTGTTGGTGCGTGGTAGTCAAGTCCACGTCACCGGTGTAGCTTTGGTGGTGATGAAATCCACCTCGTCTATGTGTCAAAACAATATGATAAAGTGATTAAACCTAGGGTTCTTTCCAACTTGAAATAAATCACTAGTAGAAAATAATTACGTACCTGAGCGTACTTTTTTTTTTTTTTTTGGTTTCAAAGAATTGTCTTTGAATGGTGGTATTTTTGCGGATTTTGGTTGTTTTTGTTTTTGTTTTTATTTTTGACAATATTCCAAAGAACGCGGTTCTACGTAAAATAAATTAGTAGTTATCCCGCAAATGAAATGTTAGAAAAGTGATCGTGGTTGTTTTTGATTTGCCAAATCGCTCAAAGGCGCAAGAAAAGAGCATACACAATCAACGACCAAATAAATATTAAGAATATGACAAAGGAAAATAATCATTAAAATGACAAATTGGAAAACAAATCTAGAAGATTCTCGCAATGTTAGAACAAGAAACTAAAAAATTGTGACCGCTTTCGATTTTCCGATCGCTCAAGGCGCAAGAAAAAGAGCATACGCAGATACAATCGAATAGTTTTGTTTTAAATGTTAATAATTATTACAATTAATCATGATTGTGAAATAGCGATAATGATTATTTTCACAAAAAAGAAAAACGATGAAAGAAAAGGGTGAAAACGTTACTTAGAAGTGTTGTCGTGGAAAATTGAAATGTAAGGCAAAAAATTAAAAATTAAAAAAAAAAAAAAATTGTGCGAAGTCCGAGTGGCCTCACGTTTCTGATTTCCAAGATCACTTTTGAAGTGCGAGGAAAGAGCATACGTGTGAGGTTGTTACGTGAAATAAAATAAAAAATAATAATTTAAAAAAAAACTATAATTTTGTTGTTTTTTGTTAAAAAGATAGGTGTTAGAAGAAATGAAACCAAAATTTTTCTGTAAGTCTAAGGCTAAAAATTATTTTTTCATCAGCATATATCTTTTCAATAACTTTCCGTTAAAAAAAATGAATTCATTTCGAGTTTGGGAGAAAAAGTTATGGCCTCCTAAGATGGGCTACGGTAGAAGACTCAATAAAAATTTTGAACGTGAGAAAATGTCCGAGTCGCTTTTTTTTATTTTCTAACTTCTGTACTTTACCTGAGAAGCTAAAATTTTGACAGAAAAGTTAAAAAAGAAAAATAAACAGAAAGAAAGAGTTAGATCACAAAATGATTGATTAAAATAAAAGAAAAAAATGATTAACTTCCTACAAAGCAGTTATTTTAGCAAAAGTAAATAAATAAATGCATTTTCCGGATTGGTTGTCCCATGACTATAAGATGATAAACTAATGGATAGTTCATGGGTTTCTACATATGATGAAGAAATAACAAAATCAAAACTAGGAACTAAACACCAAGCACCAAGGAGATCAAAGATAGGATGAGCTTTAGAGTTTTATTGTTGCTATAACCTACAGATACACCACAAGACACCACACAACAAAAACACTACCCAAAGCGTGAAGGTTAACCAAAGAAGACCATAAAGAACGTAAAAATGAAATAATAATGAACAATAATAAACAAAGAACAGATAAAACCACTAATAGGAAAATTAATGGTAACAGATCGAAAGTAACCGGGCGTGCCAGAATGTAAGCTATGAAAAATACACTACTAACAAGGAAATAAAATACCAATAATCATACCTCCTCCTTCAAATTTTGTAGCAAACCTCGGAATGAGCTAGGAAACTTGGATTGAGCCCTGATTGTGTGATATGTAGGTGCTTTTTTTCAAGACGGAGCAAGACCTTCCTGCAACAACGATCCTCTTACTTTGCACTATATGGGAAAAAGGATTATAAGCCTATTTTGGCATTAGGATGAGGCAAAAGGATGTTCTTTGCTCAAAGGATGCAAGAACTTAGATATGGCATGAAAGCTTATTCTCCATGTCTTTAGAGGAGGGTAAGGTTGTATTTATAGCCTGGGGGAGTGATTAACTTAGATTAATTTAAGTAATCATGGTTTGAAAATGTGGGCAAGATTAAGTGGGTGGTTTGAAAATGTGGGCAAGATTAGGTGAGTGGTTTGAAAATGTGGGCAAGATTAGGTGAGTGGGGGCCACGAAGAATGGGTGAGGATTTGAATTATATTTTTAATTCATAAGTGGAGGATTTTAGATGAGTGGGGACCATGAATGGTGGGTGAGGATTTGAATTTGAATTTTTAATTCAATAGTAGAAAAACATGGAGAATAATGACATGTGGTGAGGATTAGGTTATTTTTGGATTTTGAAATGGATAATTAATCAAGTTATATTTGATTTATTCAAAGTGTATTTTTGTGGGAAATGAGGAAGGGGAATTAATTGATTTAGGATAGATGTGAAATTAGGGTGTCTACACTACCAACTAGCTACCTATACAAAGTAGGATCAAATTTAGCACACGCTGGTTTAAGATGTAACTTAACACCAACTTCAAAGAGGGAATGGTGACAAAATTATAGTCAATCATACTTAAATATTCTATGAAAATTCATAACATACCGAGATTGAAATGCAACAATAGACTTATGATCTTGAAATATAATCATGCCAAGAAAATGATTTAGTAAACCTAAATAAGTCATTTCAAAACATTATTTTAACCTTTCTTTGATTCTAACAATTAAATTTCTATCACTGCTAGTAATAAAAAGATCATAAAAATACAAGACAATAATGATAATATTATTGTTTTCAACTTTAACAAATAAATCATTATCAGAACAACAGTTAGAAAAACCAAGATCCTGAAAGAAACTGTTAATTTTAGCATACCAAGCTCTAGGAGCTTGCTTAAGACCATACAAAGACTTTTAAGCTTACATACATAAATTTCCTTGCCAGGTACTTCAAAGTATTTAGGCTGACTCATATAGATTTCTTCTTTTAAGTCACCATTAAAAAAAACATTTTTAACATCCATTTGGTGAATCTCCCAACCATATTGGGCAGCCAATACAAGAAGAATTCTAACAAAGGTTTGCTTAGAACAAGAGAAAAATTCTCAACATAGTCAATTCCTAGTTTTTGAGTGAAACCACAAGCTACCAACATTTCCTTGAACTTGTAAATCTCTCCTAGAGAGTTATATTTGATTTTGAATAACCACCTAGATCCTACAATGCTTCTCTTAGAAGGAGGAGGGACTAGTTCCCAAGTGTCATTTTTTATTAAAGCATTGTATTCATCCTTCATAGCCTGAAGCCATCTATCATCTTGAGATGCTTCTTCAAAGGATTGTGGTTCTACCTCATAGAGGGTCATCAAGGCATGATAAGTATGTTGACTTCTAGTTATTTTTCTAAGACTATCAGATTGAGAGTTTTGAACAAGATTTTTAGCCCATTTAGGAATCTTAGGTTATAAGACATTTTGGGATGACTCCCCTAATTATCCATCATATCTAGATTAGGATAATCAACCTCTTGAACTTTTGTTTCCATAATGTCAGTAGAAGGATTATCGGATCTATTTCCAAAGCAGTAGAGGAGGATTCATGACTAACATTAGAGAAGCTTTTCTCTAAGACTTGAACATTTCTATTTTCAACAATGTCATGCTTGAATGGATCATAAACTCTCAATCCTTTAGTTCTATAGCCATAGCCAAAAAAATACAAGAGAAAGAGGTTGGATCAAGATTCTTCCTTTTTTATTTTGGAATGAAGATAGAAGCAGACTACCAAATATTCTTAAGTTTGAAATGTCTGGTTTTTGCTTTTTCCATACCTCATGAGGAGTATTTTCATGAATATATTTAGTAGGTATTCTATTAAGAATATAGACAACAATATTCATAGCTTCAGCCCATAAGAACTTAGGCACATTAGATGCATGAATCATAGTCCTAGCCATTTCTAAGACAATCCTATTCTTTCTTTCTAGCAATGCCATTTTGTTGAGGGGAATAGGAGTGGTCAATTCTCTTTGAATCCCACATGACACATAAAAACTCATCAAACTTTTTGCTGACATATTCACCTCCATTATCAGTCCTAATTCTCTTAATTTTCAGATTAGAAGCATTTTCAACTAGAGCTTTAAATTCCTAAAATTTAGATAAGACATCAAAATTTTTCTTAATGAAATAAGACCAAGTCATTCTAGAGTAATCATCAATAAAACAAACAACATACAAAGCACCAATGAGAGAAGGAACCTCAAGTGGACCTCTCACATCACTATGAATTAGTTCTAATAATTGAGAAGAATTTGGATCATGATGTTTTTGAAATGGTTGAGCATGTTTCTTACCACGTAGGCAACTTTCACAAGTTTCATGACCTAAATTTATCTTTAGAAGACCAACAACAAGATTCAGTCTAGACATATCATATAAGCTTTTGAAATTTACATGACCAATTCTTTCATGCCAAAGCTGAATATCATTCCTATAAGAGGAAGAAAAGAAAGATTTAGACACAAAACCATCAAAGATATACAAGCCATTTTTCTGAATGCCAGAAGCAATAACATTTTTAAACTTATCTTTTACATACCACTTATCTTGCAACAAAACAACTTTACAATTTTCTTTAGTTAGCTGAGAGCAAGACAAGATTATTTTTCAATTGAGGAACATACAAGACATTCCTAATTACACCATTTGATAACTTAACATTGCCACAACCTTCAAACCTAATGATTGAGTTATCTCCTAGATAGATATTCTCTTCACATTTAACTACATTTGAGAGGATACCAAGAGTACAAGTCATGTTCCTAGAGGCACCACTGTCAAGAATCCATTCATTGTCATTTGAAGCTGAAAGGGCAATATACAAGGCAATAGACTGCTCAACCACATTTGCTTGAGTTTGCTTCTAATTTTTCTTATGATTATTAGGCTTGTTGTTCTTAGCATTCTTAGTTGATTTGTTAGTTTTACCCTACAATCAGACTCTTTATGCCCAAATTTTCCACACTTATTACAAGTTCCATTAAATTTGACTTTAAATTTCTGATTGTTCTTAGCAAATTAGTCTTAGGATTTGATTTAAATCTAGATCTGATATTAGACTTCTGATTATGATTGTTGTTATTTCTATTATGAGCAGACTTATGATTATGTGAGAACAGAGCTTGAGAAGCAGTCTCTTTTGAATCAAATTTCTCCATGACTCTCTCTTCTTGAATCAACAAAGAAGACAAAGTGTCCAGATTAGGCAGATCATTCTCATTCTAATACTTAGAATTGAGAAGTGAGATGTAATGTCTGAATTTTTCATGAATATTAATCTGAATTATAAATTATAGAAGCTTATCTTGAAATAATTCACAGTTACAACCATCTAATTGAGCTTTAATGTTCTTAATTTTAGCTAAATAATTGACAATTTTCTCATCCCCTTCATGGGTGTTGTAAACAACTCTAAAACTAGTTTAATGATCTTAGACAACCTACTACCTTCATGCATGGTTTCTAATTGCTTTCATGCATATGTAGGTGAGTCCATATGGCCTATATGCATCAAGAATTCATCTCTAATGCTTTGTAAAAGGATGGAAAAAGCTTCCTGAGATCTTTGAGAGAAGGAGATGAGGTTTTTAAGGGTATCTTGTCTCCCTATGGGACATTTTTCTATACCATTCACAAGATCCCAGAGCTTTCTAGCCATAAAATAGGATTTTAAATGCACTTTCCAAATGTTATAATTTGTTCCAAAAGCTGAGACTTATTTATCAAAAAATTAGCAGAACTAGCCATTTTAATGCTCAAATGACAATGGAGAAAATACAAAATAAAAATAGATCAAGGAAGCCAAACAGAGACAAAAAACTAGCTACAGATATTTTTAATAGTTATATGAATGCAAACAACTCGAATTTAATAAAAAATAGCTTGATTTGATTGAATTTAAGATCAATTTGACAGAGCTTAGCCGGGATCGAGTTACAAGTGAGTTAACCGAGCTCATATTGAGTCTGGATAGAGTAGCTTGATGACTTATTTAGCAACTTGAAGGGGTGAGATAAAAAACGAGTTATACAAGCTCAAACGAGCTACTTAGCAAATAAAAACAAGTTAAAAACAACCAAGGTGGGGGAAACACGTAGCACATATCAAAAATACCAAGAGAGGCACGTGTCGGCTTTAAAATAGATCCTCGGGTGGATGAAAACCTTAAAAATTAAAGTCAATACCTTTTTGGGTCTGCATGATAATAAACAAAATAAACACACGTCAAAAAACTATGACAAGAATGACAATAGTGAAAAATACGTGTGTCACTTTTCAATTAGCTCGAATTTCACAATGCAGATAATAAATACGAAGATAATTAATTAAAAATGAATTATATACACGTGTTTTAAATTAATCGGATCACTTTTTCGCAATATGACACAATGCAAAATCAAAGTCTTAGTTAAACAAAGCCACTTGTTGAAATTTTAACGGCTAAAAAAATAGACACTTGATGGATTTCCACCAAACTTTAAAAAGATATATTTGAGCGGGCTTAAAGTCCCCAGAAATAAACAAAACTTAAAATAAAGTTTGGGTTTGAAAAAGGTACAAGACAGGTGTCATAATTTAAATGGATGAGCCAAAGCAAATACTGACACCCTGACACTTGCGAAGGCTAAGATAACTAAAAAGATTAATATACTTGTCAAAAAGTAATTGGTTCACACTTCACAAATCTGACAAAGACTACGCCAAAAATATACGTGGAGCCTTTTAAATGGCTCACACTTTGCAAGTCTGACAAAGACTAACAAATGCAAAAAGAGATGTACGTGTCCAAATGTTATTGGCTTGCACCTCGCAGTGCAACCAAAATGGCTAAAGTAAATTGAGGACACATGGAGCCTTTTAAATGGATATATTTTTCACAAGACTGACACACATCGACAAATGCGAAAAGGTGGCAAATTCTAATT
Organism: Taxus wallichiana var. yunnanensis; assembly: GCA_018340775.1. NCBI lineage: Eukaryota > Viridiplantae > Streptophyta > Pinopsida > Cupressales > Taxaceae > Taxus > Taxus wallichiana. Next base: position 131,059,685 of record CM031233.1, on the reverse strand, counting down.
GGATAACTACTACCACAAATGAAAAACTGACAAATGTAAAATATGGAGCAACTTGGAGAAATCTTATTGGCTCAAATTTTGCAAATGTAAAAAATAGATAACAAGGGACAGATAATGTGAAATATGGAAAAATTATATTGGTCCATATTTCACAAAGACAAAAACAATGACAACACGAAATATTAAGTGACTTGGAGCTTTCCTATTGGATCGTATTTTACAAATAACATAAGACAACTAATCCAAGTTTGACAACGCGAAAACATGCGTAAAGCCCTTATTGGCTCGTGTTTCGCGACTGACAATCAGATAAAAAATAAACTGACACCATGAAGCAAGATGGAGCCTTCTAATTGGATCGGGCTTCGCAAATATAGAAATGTCTATTTCAAAGACTGACAACGCTAAGCTAGCTGGAGCAAAATGATTGGCTCAAGCTTCGCAGTCAAAAGAACTTCGCAAAATGAAAAAAGTCAAATAAGACTGATAGAGCGAAGCCAAGTGGCACTAGATGATTGGATCGTTCTTTGAAAAGATAGAAAGGTGTCATATTGAATCCAATTGGCACTCGAAGAGTGGATATGGGCTTTGCAAATGTGGAAAAAGGACAACGAGGCTATTTGGAGCAATTTTATTGGTCCAAGCTTCGCAAAACCGATAGGATCTAAAGAAAGACTAAAAATGCGAAGCTAGATGGCACAAAATGATTGTCCCAAGCTTTGTAAAGAAAAAAACTAGCAAAAAATAAAGATTTTTACTGCTAAAATGAACTTGAAGCCCCAAAAACTGGATCTAAATAAATCTTTCGGATCCAAAGTCAAAAATGACCCAAACAACTATAAACAACACAAAAACTTAAAATAAGCTCACAGATAACGGATTTAAACCGTAAATGACTGAAATAGGATGCCGAAGCAAATATCTAAGCATACAAAGATCAAACACAATCTAAAAACTATTTAGCCAATATTTCAAAAAATATTTAGGCAAGAATTGGAAATTTAAACCTAGTTAGCTTGAAGACAATCATGCGGAAGTTGTAAGATTTCGTACATTCACAAATAAACTTAATGCTTCTTCACCTCTTCAAGTTAAAAACTTCTACATCGATCCTACACATGCTCAATCACCAGATTTGATACCATGTTAGATTTGGCAGGGTAAAAATAGTCAACATATTAAAGATCCACCATTAAAACGCCAAAGATTATAGATTATGATATGTATTCGATTAGACACATAAATAAGGTAAAATAGATAGCAAATTAAAAGGCATAATGAGCAAGAGCTGAAAGAAGATAATAAACAAGGACAAAGACAAATGAGCCCAGATTTAAGTGGAGAAACCTAAAGGAAAAACTCCACTGGTAAAGCACTGTCTTTATTAAGAATTCACACGAGTTTAACCCATCACTTCCACTTCCACGTTAGTCTTTTTTTGTTCTACAGAGCTATATCTCTTGATCAGTGATACAATTATCATTGATTGTATATTATAATAAGATCTTAGTCTTTATGTCAAGTATGTAAAAATGTATATGTTGTAGACAACCAATCCCGAGAGGGATCACCTAAATCAATGTGGGTGGGTGAATTGGTCGAGCCACTTCACTCTTAAATGTGAAATACCTTCACAATAAATTTTGATGAAAAAATTCAATACAATATTGGGGGTACTGCAGTGGTAGATCCCACTTGACATTATCACCCCAACATCATGTGTGTATGTGAGTTGTTAAAATAACTCTCGTAGGAATGAGTGAGTAATAGGATATTAGATATATCAAATTTGTAAATAGTTTTTGAGTAACAAATCATGTCTTAGTGATAAGGGTAAGAGAAATATTCTAGAAGAGTGATAATAGGAGATGAATAATCCTTTACATGTAAGAAAATGTGAGAAAATATCAATTGAGTTTATCAGTGCGTAATTAACTATTTAATGTGCAATCTTTAACCAACCTTTACATTTTCTTCATATTATTGTTGGAGGTCATGTTTCATAAAAGGACTAACTTCACTTCAAGATAGTATTATATTGTTTTGGGAAGTATTATATTCATATATCTACTACGATTAGAAGATGGTGATGCATTTGATTGAAGATGAATTTAGGGTTGTAATACTTGGACCCTAGTTCCCATGGAAAATTCTATGGTTGTATCTTCTCATATGATTTTTAGGGCTATAAGATGATTTTTCAAAGTATCATGTTCATTTCGTGGAAATAACATGGGGTTGCATGTTTTATATATTGTATTTATTATGTTGATGGCTTGGAATGCTAGAATTATTCATAAAATGCTTCAACATTTTTTCATTGTCAACACTTGAGTAGATTCTCCACATTGCATTCTTATATCTCTTGGGGATATTTATGGGGGATGAGACCATATCATTTTGTTTCAACATATTATTATGTATCTCACTTTGAGTGAGTGTTGATTGATATCCTTAGTTTGATGAAATTCTCATTCCTAAATTAAGATAATAATATATGTTTGTTTGCATAATTTTGATGATTCATAGTAGGTCACCACACTATGGGATCTACTTGAGTTATTTACATTTTTAGGACTAATTAATTTAATTTATATTGAATTAAATATTTGTTTCAAAGTAACTATTGTAGCCAATGATATAAAAATGATAATATACAGTAAGACACAAGTAATAAGAATATACAATATGAAACCCTATGTAATAGAGAGAAAGGAGATGACTTAGGTGGTTTCTAAGTGATATGGAAGTGATTTAAAATGAGGATTTACTGGAATAGACTGGGAAGAGTGTTGTCAAGACTAACTAGAGGTTCTAGAACTTAGAGATGTGTAGGACGAAGCACTCATGGGAGGATAGGAGCGTTTGGGTTCTAGTGATCGATATGGGTACTAGTGTCCAATAAGGTGCTTAGGTTCTTCCCTTTTCTGGCTGGAAGAGATTTGATATTGGTCCTCTTTTTTTTGTTTTGGTTTTTATCCAATGTCATTAGTCATATTTTTAACTCGCAAGATAGATAACTAGCTGCACATACCCACAAACCACATCAAACCTAATAAATAAGATGCAGACTCAGGAGTTAGATCGATCTAGTGGTCACTCAAAGAGTGATCTTATGATTGATTATTGCACTACATCTCAAACTCCATGTAGTTCTATGTGAATGTGTGTGTAATGATTCCCTAGGTTTCCCTTGTGTAAGTTGCACTATGATAGTGGTATAGATATATAATGCTCTAAGTATGTAAAAGTGTGAGATGGAATTAATGAACTTACCCTTCTATGATGTGTATATAGAGTGATGTAACCCATATCCCTTGTGTGGATGTGCTAGATGGATTCCTTTGAAATTCTCTTGTGCCTTTGGATGTAAGATTAGGTGATAGTAGATAATGCTTAGTTCTTGGCCCTTGATTTTGGAGAAGTAACTAAGTATATGTATGATTCTCTTGTTTGAATTTTGTAATTGATAACTGGAAGGTCGACCAAACGTACTAAAAGATGCCTAAGAGGTTAAAGAGACCCAAAAGGATAAGGAAAGGATAAAGAGGGTCAAGAGCACCCAAAAGGGATAATAGCACCCAAGAGGGAAAGGAGCACCTGGGTGCTTCTATCCTAGTTGGGTGCTAGTACTCGAGTCCATAAAAGATAAATAAGTCAAGTTTTGACAAAGTTGTAGGATGTGTAAAACCAATAAGAATGCAAAAGATAAAGTAAAAGGCCCAAAAGAAGTTGTCAACCACTAGTTTTCTTGCTTAGGAATCATGTATACATTAGTATGCTTTATTACCTAGAAATTTTCCCAAGTGCATAGATTTTGTGTCTACACTAATAAGGGGTTCACCAAATTGTGATATATATTTAAGTTATCAAAAATTTCCATTAAAGTTTCTCTTCTTTTCTAGAAGTATTGTTCAGATCAATGCCACATTCTTTTGACCCTCCAAGTTGTGTTTAGAGAAAATTTTAGATGTAAACCCCGTCCTTAAGGCTCCCTTTTGAGTCACCAATAGTTGTGGTGGTCCATTGAGTGTGTGGGGTCCACTGGGTCATGTGGATCTTGGGCTCATTTGATACCTTATATAGTTAGAATTTATAATTTCCACTTTATCATATGATGATATGTCGATAGGTCCAACTATTCAACCATCTCGCTCATTCTATTAAATTGTCTTTTGAAACCATCATATATTATGTTCCCTTCTATTTTAGAGTGTTTTACCTGTCTCTATACAAAAAGGAAGGCCCTTCTCCTCGCAGGAGGGCTGCCCTAGTGAATAGAGGAACACTATAATCCCTTTCCCTTTAGGGAGAGGCCTTATACCGAGTCTCTATACAATAAACAAGTACAAGTAAAGTGGCTCTCTTGAAAGGATAACTACCTTCCTCTCCTTCTTCCCATACCTTTGTAGAGGAAACTGGATATCTTACAATCAAACCTTAAGTGAGGCTACTCTCTTGACAGAGAGAGCTTCCTAATAAGGAAAGAGAAAACCCTATATCCATTCCTTCATATCCTTCCTTGTTTTCTCTACCTTCTAGTAGAGGATATATGGGTTGGATCTCAGGAAGGAAACCTAAAGTGAGGTGGCTCTCATGAAGGGAGAGCATGCTAATTAGGAAAGAGACAACCCTATATCCCTTCCCTAGATAGAGGGACTACCTTCCCTCTAAGGGAAGGAAAGGGAGGGAGGTGCGCGTATGTACCCGTATCATGCCCCCATGCGAGTCATACCCATGTAGGCACACACCACCACATGAGCCAAGGGGAATCGCCAATTTGATGATTTTTCTTATATAAACCGAGTCTTGTTTGACTAAAAATAGGGAATCCACCATCGATATGGGAATTCATTGAGTTTCGTAAGAAAAATCATCGATTATGGCAATTCCCCGGATGATGGGGTACCCACATTTGGCCTTGCCTATGTTGATTTATGGACCTATTTATAAAACCTCAAAATTATAAAAACATAATTTTTTTACAAATCAAGATATGACACATAACATCTAGGAGTATTTTGTAAAAATATCACCCTTGTAAAAGATACAAATAAGGAATGTGTGGTTTTGAGATGGAAAACTACAAACAAACAAAAAGACTGCTTCAAAGTTTTCATATCATGATTAACATTAAAATTCTATTTTCTCCCCTAAGTCCTCATAATTTTCATACAAGTGTTCCTTTGTGATTTAGCCTTAAATATGTTCCACGATCTTGTGTAGACACTCAAATTTGGGAATTTTCACTTTGGAAACTCTTGATTTGACTATGCACAATAATGATAAATACAACTTCTCTATTCCCGCTTAACAATTTCGAGAGTCCATTGTTTAGCTTGTTTATCCTTATACACTGACATGTCGACACATTCTGAGAATACAATGCACAAAATCAATAGAAAAATATAATTTTATTAGCTCCAAACTTCAGTTGGCATATTTCTTACTCTAATTTAGGGTCATACAATTTGGTCATAATTTTATATCTCGATACTCGACCACCATTTGTATCGTCTTGGACCAACATGTATTCCAACTGCACTGTCAAATTAATATCTTTTGTTGGGTCTTATACTTCATCTAGGTCAATATTTCTTAAATACATCATCTACGAAACCCTATATAAGCAAGTAAACACTACCTCATTTGGTAACCTGGGACTCCTAAGGAAATGCACTAGAGCACTTACTTCATACACTTGCAAAAGGAATATGAAGCTCCCTAAATCTCACACTTTCACATCCGAAATCATTAGGGCTGCAACCGCATCAAGTTTGAAGCTAAAAATTGAATAAATACAACCATATCTCTCTTATATAAGCACTTAAACATCATCTCTCCAAGTATTTTAGAAAGAGCGAAGTCAAAGAAGGCATGGTAAAAGTAAATGCCAAATCTTATTTAGCTATCTAGATATCACATGTTAAGTGGATAGTGACATGCTATTTGAGGCCTTTTTAGAGTAGTGTTAATATCGACAGTGTTAAAGCCCTTCTAATGCTTTTTTTTCGAGACTCTTCATCCATGGCTAGAGTTTGAGATGATGATCAGTGTATTTAGAGAGCCTCGTTATATGTGCAAAAACTAGGGTTTGACATCAACAAACAAATTCAGGAAGGTGAATACCACATAAAGTTACATTATATAATTCAGAGAAGTTCCAAGACCGTATGGTATGGTCTTAGTAGTTTGGTATGACCTTGCCCTAGTGGATTCAAAATCATAATTTGAGTTCCGAAGGTAATTCAAGTTTAGATCACCCATTTTCCAGAGTGTACGATACCAAATCTCTCCAAAAGCCATTTGTAATAAGCTAAGTGCCTCTATACATCCGTTTTGAGCTTTCAATTGCATGCTAGGTTGATTGGTATATGCTATATTCTTTTTATTTGATATGAGTTCTAAATCTAAGTTATTATTTATGTTGTAGAACATCTTTGTAAGATCTATAATTAACTCTAATATAAGCACTTAGCAACACGTAACTCAAACTTGTGTAATTCATATTCAACTTGTGGAATTCTCTTTGACTTTTCTTGGAAGATTTATGATGAGTGTATATCTTGTTACAATACAAATATCTAAGTTGATAGGTCATGAAAATAACCTTTAGGGGTATTGTGTTTATATGAGACTCTTCATTGAATTTACCATGTATGCACCCCGTTGGCAAAATAATTTTTCACTAGGAAAAATTAGTTGATTTTCACCAACGCTCTAGGACTATGTCCCTCCTACTTGAAAGGGGAGGCTCCCTTATTATATGTGAAATAAAAACAACTATGTGGTCGGACAATAGGCTAGGATTTGACAAGCACACTCCACTGCACCTACGGAAAATGTTTGTAATTTTGTGCAAGGGAGGAATTTTCAAGGAAGGTGGGAATGTGGGAGTGAGAAATTAGGAGAGGGAGTTAATATTGTAAGTAGGATAAATCATATTCTTACAAACATTAACAATAAATATCAACACACACAATTGGAAAGAATAACAACTTTTCTAATTATATTAAGACAAGATGAAACCATGAACATAAAATCTCACTTATTTTCTTTATTGACATGTTCACAAAGTTGTATAGAGAGAGAGAGAGAGAGAGAGAGAGAGAGAGAGAGAGAGGAAACATATGGAAAGGAAGATAGAAGAATTTGTTATCTTTTACTTATTCTCGTAGCTATCTACTCATGCAATTACAAAATTGACAACCCCTTGAAATGGGGGCGCCATCAGCAATTTATAGAATTATAATGGATAACATTACAATGGAACTTTCATCTCCCCGCATGACTTTTCAAGTCCCCATATGACCCTTCATGTTCCTTTGTCATTCGTGACCTTTCATATTCCCTCATCACTTGACTTTTCCACTCCCCTCATGACCCTTCATGTTCCCTCATCACTTGTGAACTTTTATATTCCAAGCATTACAAAATAGGGAAAAATTACATTTTTGATGAGGAATTGGAAAATAGGGAGAGAAAAGTTGACTGCAGACACACGACTGCATGCTTGAGATGCCCACTAGATGCCTGGCTACAAAATCTAAACACCAAAAATATCCCTGACACACGTCTTCATCCTGTTGAAAAAATGACTTCTTGACACATGCCTATATTTTTCTGTCGATCATATGCACATTCCCGATGCACCTCTACAACCCCCACACACCTAAAATTTTGTTGTCGTGTGTCTACACCTTCTGTCGCGCGTTACAACCTCATGGATGCCTAAAACTTGTTCTAAGACGAAAACTTACTGCATCGGGGGAAACAACTTTTTTTGGGGTGAAAAAAACATGTTTTCAAGCATCTATAACTTTATTTTATGTGACCAAAACTTCTTGTTACGTGACCACACCATGTTGTCGTGCGCCTAAAACTGCCTAACTCACTGAAAACTTGTTTTCTTCACCAGGCTGAGAGTAAAAAATGATGGTTTTTGGTCGTAAAATATGTGAATCTTCATGGAAAAGGGCCAATAAATCCAATGGGACTATTTATAATCATTTAAAATGAATTATTCATGGATTTGTATCCATATATTCAATTTTTCCTCAAGTCAGTGCATCGACGCTACCAGTAAAAAAATACTTTTTGATGAAAAAATCCAAAAAAACTTTTGGGAAATGGAGAGAATTTAAAATAACCTCATTTGGGATTTTATTAGTATCATAACTCATCCTGGAGTGTCTGAAACCATTTGATCAAGTTTCACCTCATAAGAGGATTCTTGAGCTCAACTTCCGAACAATTTTCCAGATCTCAAAATTCCCAAAATATTTCCTTGATGATTCCAACATGAACTAGGCTATGTTATATTTCCAATGCATAGGTTATGAGATAATAAATCTTCACAAGGCTCCTAAAACCCTTCAAACAAGGTGACTAGATTTTTAGAACTTGCTTTTCCCAATACCTTGCTCACAAAGACCCGATTTTACATAACTTATTCCTAAACCTTATTTTTCTTCCAAAACTTTCCTAAACTACCTCGATGGTTACATAGTTATAACACACACTTCCCGGATGATTCAAATTGTCCCTGTACATTCCCGGGGGTGCTCATTAGGTGCAAAAAGTTGGAAAATAGGCCTTTTTGGGCATCCGAGAGAAATTCCTTCAAAGGGGATCAAAATGAATTCATGAATTGTTTCCCCAAATATTACTTGTACATAAAAAACACTTTAAAAATCTAGTTAGCACATCCCTCTTGGCCATGATGGGGTTTACATAGTCAACAATTGGCCGAAGGGCAGGTTTACATTACCTGGTTCAGATTTTCAAGGGTGGCTTAAGTTGTCATGTAATTTTTTTTGAATTTTTCATGCTAACATTTCACATTACAACACACCCTTAAAATTCATAGCTAGGATTACCTAATTAAATTTAAAAAATTTGAAAATATGACAGTTGGAAAGGAGCCCAAAAATAGAAGGACAAGTTTGGTTGAGGAAGACAAGTTCAACCATAAACTTGTCTTGTGGTCATTAAACCCATTCATGGATCATAGACAACTCATAAGGAAAATGGATGGAAGTACGTATAGGTGCAATAATATTCCTAAGAAAACTATAAGTGATGTTGAGAGTGTGGTATATAGATATGACGATGTGATATCAAGGTAATCAAAAGCGGGAATATATGTCAAAAGATTCAAATACGTGAGCTAATGTGAATTACTATAAGGTATCAAAATTAAAGTTTAGATACTCCTCATGCCAAAATTAGGTGACTAAAGGAATCCAACATAGTTCTTATTGAGGGATAAATTGAGTAACTTACAAGAAGAAACTATCTAGGAGAGTGTACCAACCTATATGATCAATCATGTCTTGTTGAGGATGAAGCATGAGGGGAAGGGTCTGGGGATGGAGTCACCTTGGTAAGGTGGTATATAACACGTGCGATCATATATAAGTAATTTTTATTATTTATAATTTTTCCATTGGTATATAGGTAAAAATAGGGGTACATTAGTGTAAAATAGGTCCCCGAGAATGAGAGAATGTAGAGATATATCCAAAAATAAGGGGTAAGAAATAGAATCACATTATTTTACATGTTTAGGTCAGTAGGGGGAGGGGGTCACCTTGGTAAGGTAGTACATAACACGTGTGATCATATAGGGCTAATGTTATTTATAATTTTCCATTGGTATACTAGTAAAAACAGGGGTACATTAGTGTAAAAGATGTCCCCGAGAATGAGAGAATATAGCACAATATATCCCAAAGATAATGGGTTGTAAATAGAATCCCATGATTACACATGTTTTGAACATATTTACTAAGTGACACCATTATGGGATGAGGGTTGAAATCTCCATGAACTCAAGTATGTAAGAGAAGCTAGAAACTATATTATCCATGTGGTGTGAAATTTTATTTTTAAATACAATAAATACAAAGTTTGGTGATGTCTCATTACTATGTGAACTTGTGTTAAATTTCATTTATGTATGTATAGGTGGCAAGGCCTACAAAGGTTGTTATCTTGACTCCTTGCTCATCCTTTTTGAGTGTTAATTTTTATTATCTATGATTTTGTGATTGTTTTGATATACCTACCTATATTGTTGATGCATATGAGGATGATATACCTAACTACTATCTCCTATGACATTCAATTAAGAGTTATGAATTTTTACGAGGATGATGGGGTTGTTCCAAGATATATTGCATCAATTGAGGCTTCAAAAGAGTGAGATTTAGGTTCTAACCTCAAAGCATGTCAAAGATCGCAGCTTCGATACATGGGATTGTTGGTACTTCAAAGGATAATGATGTAATCCTAAAATAAGTTAAGTAACATAGTGGGATACATGATTAAAAATCCACGATGACAGGGGACAAAAGTGTTTTATGCTTATTTGAAAGCCAAAGATAGAGAAAAGTGGAAGATGATATTGTATTTTTATTGTTTTTAATGGAGAGACAATTTTGAGATGATTTGATCTTTATTTTTGAGCTTTTGTTAAGAACAATACTCATATTAGTATTGTTATGATTTATATGTTAGTAGGTGATAAAATATAATCAGTATTGGTATATTCATGTGTGTATGTGAGTTATTAATAAAACTCATGTAAGTACTAGGAATGAGTGAGCAATAGGATATTAGATATATCAAATTTGTAAATGGGTTGTTGAGTAACAACTCATGTCTTAGTGATAAGGGTAAGAGAGATATTCTAGAAGAGTGATAATAGGATATGAATAATCCTTTATATCTAAGATAATGTGTGAGAACATATCGATTGAGTTTACTGAGCGTAATTAACTATTCGATGTGCAAACTCTAACCAAACTTTACATTTTCTTCCTAATATTGTTGGAGGTCATGTTTCATACAAGGACTACCTTCACTTCGTTATAGGATGCTATTGTTTTGGAAAGTATTTTCTTCATATATCTAGTATGATTAGAGGATGGTGATACATTTGATCAAGATGATTTTAGGGTTGTAATACTTGGACCCTAGGTCTCATGGAAAATTTTATGGTTATGTCTTCACATATGATTTTTAGGGCTATAAGATGATTTTTTCAAGATCATGTGAACATGTCATGGAAATCGACTAAGGTCAGCATGTTTTAGAGCTTGTATTTATGACGTTGAGATGCACATTTCTACTTGAGTTATTCAATGGTGGCTAGGAATGCTAGACTTATTCATAAAATGTTTCAACATTTTTTCATTTTCAACACTTGAGTAGATTCTCCACATTGCCTTCCTATATATTTTAGGGGATATTTATGGGGATGAGACCACATCAGTTTGTTTCAACATATTATTGTGTATCTCACTTTGAGAGAATGTTGATTGATATCCTTAGTTTTATAAGATTCTCATTCCTAAATTAAGATAACAATATATGTTTGTTCGCATAATTTTGATGATTCATAGCAGGATACCACACTATGGGATCTACTTGAGTTATTCACATTTTTAGGACTAAGAAGGGGTTCACCAAATTGTGGGAGTTGTTCAAGTTATCAAAATTTGCCATTAAAGCTTCTCTTCTTTTCTATAAGTATTGTCAATCAATGCCATATTCTTTTCGACCCTCCAAGTTGTGAACGAGAGAATTTTAGATATAAACCCCATCCTTAAGGTTCCTTTTGAGTCACCAACAATTGTAGTGTTCCATCAATGTGTCAGTCCATTGGGTCATGTGGATCTTGGACACCTTTGCGATACCTTATATAGCTAGATTTTATAATGTCCACTTTTATCATTATTATGATGATATGTTGATAGGTCCAACTATTCAACCATCTCATTCATTCTATTAAATTGTCTTTCAAACCACCATATGTTATGTTCCCTTTTATTATGGAGTGTTTCACTATTCTTCAATTTAGGGACATGTTTGTAAAATCTCCAAAATTATAAAAGCATAAAATTATTTACAAATCAAGAAATGACACAAAACATCTAAGGGTATTTTGAAAAAAATTCATCCTTGTAAAATATATGAATAAGGAACGTGTGGTTTTGAGAGGAATAACTACAAATAAACAAAAATAAAGTTCAAAGTCTTCATATCATAGATCAACATTCAAATTCTACTTTTTTTGAAGTCCTTGAATAATTTCCCCACAAGTGTTACTTTGTGATTTAACCTTAAAGATGTTCCACACCCTTGTGTAGACACTCAAACTTGGTAACTTGCTCTTTGGAAACTTTTTTGTGATTTGACTATGCACTCTGCAATGATAAATGCAACTTATCCATTCTCGCTTAGCACTTTCCGAGGTCTATTGTTTAACTTGTTTATCCTTATACACTGACATGTCGACACATTATGAGAATAAAATGCACAAAATCAACAAAAAATATCATTTTATTAGCTCCAAACTTTAGTTGGCATATTTCCTACTCCAATTCAAGGTCATACAATTTGGTCATAAATTTATATCCGATACTGGCCAATTTGTACGGTCTTGGACTAACATGTCTTCCAATTGTAATTTCAAATTACTATCTTTTGTTGGGTCTTATACTTCATCTAGGTCAAACTTTCTTAAATAAATCATCTACGAAACCCTATATAAGCAAGTAAACATTGTCTCATTTGGTAACCTGGGACTCCTAAGGTAATGCACTAGAGCACTCACTTTATACACTTGCAAAAGGCATTTGAAGCTCTCTAAATCTCCCACTATCACATATGGAATTATCAAGTTTGAAGCTACAAATCAAGTCAAGAAAATCATCTCTCTTATATAAGCACTCAAACATCCTCTCTCCAAGTATTTTAGAAAGAGCGAAGTCAAAGAAAATGCCAAATCTCATTTAGCTATCTAGATATCACATGTTAAGTGGATAACAATGTGCAGTTTGAGTTCTCTTTGGAGTAGTGCTAACGTTCGCTGTGCATGGGGTGCCCACAACCCTTCTAATGTTTGTTTATGACTCTTCATCCATGACTAGGGTTTGAGATGATGATCAATGCATTTAGAGAGCCTTGTTACATGTGCGACAACTAGGGTATAGGTATTCCCTTTCTTGGGTTTTGTCAAGAATATTAAACAAATTTAGGAAGGTGAATACCACATAAAGTTACAGGAGCTAATTCAATGAAGGTCCAAGACCGTATGATACGGTCTTAGTAGTTTGGTACGACCGTGCCCTGTGTGGATTCACAAACCATAGTTCCAATTTTGAAGGTCATTCAAGTTCAGATCACCCTTTTCCAATAATGTACAGTCTCAAATCTCTCCATAAATCATTTGTAATCAATTAAGTGCCTCTATACATTTGTTTTGAGCTTTCAATTGCATGTTAGGTTAATTGGTATATGTTATATTCTTTCTATCTTATCCGAGTTGAAAATCGAGCTATTATTTATGTTGTAAGATCTATAATTAACTCTAATATAGTCTAAAGTCAATTAAATTGACCTTAAATTTAATTAAAGATCAAACATTTTGGTGAATTGTTTTTCTATTTTCCCCCTCGAGTCCTCATAGTTTCCATACAAGTATTCCTTTGTGATTTAACCTTAAAGAGGTTCCATAACCTTAAGCTTTGCAAATAGCTTAAATTGGGGATAAGTTGTATCACATATAACATAAAATATTACAATATTCAACATATAAGATTCATAATGTAAACCATTCAACAACTTAATTGATAGCGTTATAGATATAAAAAAGTGTCACTCATTAATCACATTAAAAAAATAAAATCTTTAATTTCAAGTTTATGAGCTTTAATATCGAAAAACAATTGTGTGTACTTTGAATACAAGAATGAGTTCTTCAAAAACACATTCATAATTCAAGTAATATTAAGAAACATCGGTTATGAACTAAATATATATATATATATATATATATATAAAACACATTCATAATTCAAATAATATTATTCAAGATATATATATATATATATATATATATATATATATATCTCCATAGGAAATTTGTAGAATTTTTGATTTAATAGTCGAACTTCTGACTATCAAAGGATCTAGTGTATATATATATATATATATATTATATATATATTTCTCCATAGGAAATTTGTAGAATTTTTGATTTAATAGTCGAACTTCTGACTATCAAAGGATCTAGTATTTCAACAAAAAGAAAATGGAATGAAAATGACTTAAATAAACAATTACCACAATTATCACAAAGACACCATTTCTATATTTCTGTGACTCTATAAGGGTAACGGTATTTTAGCATTAAGTAGGTAGAATATGATGAGATTATTGGGATTTTACTGTTCAATGGACTGGGAGAATCCTGCTGGAACTAGGTCTAATCACTGGGTATTCATCGTGCCCTACCTCTCGTGACCAGTGAGCATCTCCTGTTGAGTTTTGAATCTCATCAGCTCAAAAATAATATATGAGCCGGGCTTTGATGATGGCAGTTGTGTAATTTTTATTTTTTTGATTGATGAAATTAAGCTTTCAGATCAGCAAAATCTACCGAAACCATCTGTTATTCATAATAAAATAAACACTGCAAATCTGAGATGTCCCGCTATGAAAGTCTAAAACATAACTTCGGAGTGGCCGTGGGTCTCAGAGCTTTATGATTTGGAATGGTTACACTTCCCACAATGAATTTTGAATTCTTAGATTAATCCATCAAAAATAATATACAGACTACAACTTTTGCAGCACAGCTTCGAAAACATGTGAAGTCCTATGGAAGGAGCAGTCACAGAGAAAGATAAAAGAACAGTTTCTATCATAGGCATAAACATAAAACAGAACATATACTGTTACATACAGATATGTTATTTCAGGATTGTTCCTGGAGGATGATGGTCAAGCCTTTGAGGTATCAACTTGTTAGATATGTGTCAACAAAGTTAAATTTTGGATCCCTTTTGAGGCACAGTTTGTATCTCACTTCCAAAAAGGGGTGGTCTGGGGGCTTGCTCCCATCACTCATGTCGTAGGGGTTCCAGCAACGGCGGTGACATGTTATGGAGCCCCCAAGCAGGCGTTCGGGGACGGAGCCCCCAAAGCAAAAATTAAGGAGTCAATCCTTGTTTCTAGAAAGATGAATTCAACCGAATTCTATTTTTAGGAAGGAAAATCCTAATGGCGTTTTTCCACTCTATTTTAGGAGGAATCCTTCCACTTTTCGCCAATTAAGTGTATATATTTTTGTGGAGATCTAAAGTTTCTCATAACGAGTTCGCATGTAATCTGTTCATCTTGAGTTAATAAAAGCTTGATATCTTGCACCGTGGATGTTTCCCTAAGCACTCAGCTGGGGTTTTACCACGTAAATCTGGTGTTCGTCTCTTGCATGTTTGGTATTTTGTATATTTCATTTATCTCTATCTCTGTAAACTGTTATTTTGTTATTCAACTTTCTGCATATTCATTGCTGCAAAGTCTGTGATTTCCTAACACAACTTACCTGCCTGATCATATCCTCCACAAACAAGGTCTTTCCTTAAATGGTAGTACGAGGTGAAAGAGCTGCAGGTGCCATTGGTAACATTTGCTCTTCTTCTGCAGGGTTCTCCTCGTGTTCTCTTCAGTGTGCATCCCTGATCTCACAGTGAACTCCAGTATTATATTTCTAACGAACATCTCACAGCCCTTACGTGAGGATTGGTAAGGCAAATCATGGGGCAAACTCAAGAATTATAGTGTGTTTTTACTATAAATTTTCGCTTCCAGCAAGCAGCCTATAAGTTCCATATTTCTAACGACATGTTGCCATCAAGACACAGTTGTGGTTAGAAATATGGAAGGCATATATTTACAATGAAAACATTAACGGGGGTGGGTGAGCATTGCTAGAGATAGGCTTGCCAAACACCACTGAGGCCTCTTCAGAGTTCATCTTTACATCCTCATCTGCCTTCATGATTTTCTTGGATCAAACCAGGGGCATTAAAATCCACTGTATGCTCAATTTCCTGCCTCTGCTTCCTCTAGAAATTCTGGAGTTGGTGATTGTATGCTACTTGAGTAGAAGCAGCAGGAGGCACCTTGGAGGGTGTCCTGTAGCCTTGTAGGGATTCGTACCATGGCCCATAACCCACTTGAGGTTGTCTTGTCAGCGGATGATCTATCATGAAAAAATGACACTTCTGAGCTCAAATTTCATCAACCCTGTTCAAATTTGAAGTTTTTTTTTGTCTGTGTTTGAAGTCGGGCCTGCTGTTTATGAGTTGAAAAGGATAGGAAATACGATCAATTTCAATCCGGTGAAAAGGAAGGAAATATGACAGATTTCACTCAGATGAAATGCGACTATTCTATCATTCAGAAAGTTCAATTGCATGGTTGTTTGCTATGGTGGTATACACACCAAGGATAACAGCGCAGGCTCGTGTAAGATGTATAGGTATTCCCTTTCTTGCGTTTGTTTTGTCGTTAATATTTATGTCCTAACACGTCTATATTATCTCTGATTTGCCCTCTCTGTCGCTACTTCCAATAATTTAATATGGTCCTTCCATGGTCCTTTCAAAAATTGTCTGAACGTAAACTTGATACATCAATGGATGGTTAAAGATTTGAAATTTTCAGACAGAAAACTAATTTATTGACCGGTTTTGCATATTTTTATTTTGGTGACGGAGTTAATGGGATCACGGGGTGTTGTCTGATGGTAAGATGTATATGTCATGGATTTGACGCGGAGCCTGGGGGCAATTCCTAGTTTGATATATAAATAAATTGTACTTACACGACAATTGGATTTAATGTCTAGATATCTAAGTCTTGACTATTACATATATTTTAAATACAAAAATATATAAAGATATTAATTTGAAAATTTTCATTTTAGATGTTTTTTTTTTTTTAATATTATATTTTAAGTTAGACACATTGTTACAGTTAAAATAATGCCATCTCTTATGATATAAAAATTTAAGACAAAATACTAAGAGTAGATAATAATTTTTAAAAAAATGTTTAGATTTTTTAATATTATATTTTTAGCTTATCATATCATATATTGAAATTGATGTGTCACTAGTCAATATATAATTTTAAGAGAAAATAATAATATTATTGACATTGACAAATGGCATCAATGTAACTCTATTGATGTGTCGGGTCCAAAATATCTTTTCAAAAAAATTGATCTCTTAAGTAAAAGAACAAAAATCTTGAGTAAATGGATGTCAAACATAGGCTTGAAAGTATCATATGGCAATCAAATGAACGTCAAATTTAAGATATTTATCAATTATTTATCCACCTATATTAGAGTGACCCACCATAAACACACATTGCCATTAGGGGAGAGGGAAAATATGTGAACATGGTCCAATAGTTGACATGAGTCTTGATCATACAATACCCAATAGTTGTTATAGTAGTAACCCATAGTTGTCATAGTACTATCTAGTAGTTCTTTATTTTTGACATAATAATTATGTAGAATAGCCAATCACATCATGACATGTAAGACATTTCACCCATGTACAAGTATTAAAAATTCAATGTTCAAGCATTATCACCCATGTTCAAGTATTGTTTTCCACTTGTAGTGTAACTCAAATTTATTATTTTAAATCAATTCAAAATATGGTTTTCCCTCCAATTAAACATTCCAAAGAAAAATATTAGCTAAGACAAATGCACTGGGCTACGTATTGTTGAAAAAATCGCGAGTAATTGTGTGAGCCCCTTAACTTAGGGTGTACCACTACTAACCCCTCTCCCCTATCAAAAGTGGTTCTCTTACTAACATAATGATTGATTGGTTGTGGGATGAGTATGTTTGCTTGCTTAACCTTCTCATCTCCTTCTCGTGGCTTCATATCAAAAATATATATACTATGTATGATTAGCTCTAAATACATGTCTTAGAACCTCACATCGCCTCTTACATCTTGGAATTTCTTCTATGAATTTAAAAATCTTCATTCAATAAAAAAAAACATACAAAATCTCAAATTAAGTGGTTGGGCAAGTCATAATAACATTTAAACCCAAATAAATCATTGTCCTTTTATTGATATAGGTAGAAGGAGGGATTTTGAAATGGCCATAACTCTTATACGTAGGAGAAAACATAGAAAAAATATTAACAATTTAGAATAGAACTAAGAGCGCATGCACGTGCGTGTGTGTGTGGTGTAAACAACTTTTCATTCATGGCTAAAGAAATTAAGGTGGTCATCCATCGTCTCTTTTCTTTACTTGATGCTTTCCTAATAAATGAAAATACTAGTAGCATTGTTCTTAATCATTGTTTTTCTCAACCGTATCACCATTTTCAAGGCCTCATTATTGTTTCTTTGCTCCTCAATCCTCCCCATTTTCTCCTTCAAAAGGTTAATCTTCGTCGTCATGTCCCCATTTTTTTATTATGCTCTCCTCTATTTTGGCTAGAGACTTGTTCACTCCTCATCTTCATATTCTCATTTCCATCATAATGCACTTCATGATATTGTGTTTCTATTTAGCATTGACCTCTAAAGCCTCAAATTCTTTTCTTGAGAGATTCTTTTGACCCATCTTTCTTCAATTACGCCTACTCCTCCCTTCCCCTCTCACCACCTTTGAGAGACTTGGTGTTGGTTTTCATTTTCCCCGCCATAATATCATAGCTTATAAAGGAGCTAGAGTAGTTCTCATCCCGAATGTGATCGGAATCACCTTCCTTATGACCATTTTTGCCATCATGCTCGTCTCTACTTATACCTTCAGGGGGAATTTTCCAAAACAAGTTTGACCACCCATGAGCTTCCTCTTCACAGAATGATCGAGGTAGGTTGTTTTCTTTTGCCTTGCTCCTCCCTAGAATTACTCTTCTTCGTAGCTTTCCTATTTCTTATAGCATAAAGGGATTACCTTTCTCCCTTGTTCAATGTGTCATGATTCTTATATCAATAGAAGTAACACCACATTGGAATTGTTTGTCTCACACAATTATAAAGCCAAAGGAACTGGAAAGTTTAATTAATTATAATTATATATATTCGACAAGTTGAAAGAGACATGATCTGAAAATTTACTAATATTTTATAATAAAGAACATGGAAAACATGCAAACGGCCATCAAAGTGAAAACCTATAAAAACTTTTTTTGCATGTCTTAAATTCATATACATTCATACATAAATTATATATTTTAAATATATTATACCTCATATCTTATTGGAGAGATTGCATCTCACCTACCATTACAAATGCCTCCAATGTTAATTTTGAGCCATCTCTCAGTCACTTACATTGTTTCAACTTAATGGATTCATCTAGTTTCTCTATCCCATACGTGCAAAACATTGATTTGAATCCCCTCTCTAATGAAAGCAAGCTGTCGTGCTTGCTATAAGAAATTTGAGCAAAGTAAGGTGCATATGAAACAAGTAAATCTGTAGTTCCCACAACTTTTTGGAGGGGTGCATGTAAATTTTGGGTTTGAGAAAAAAAAAAAAAAACATCACAAAAGAACAGAAAATATTTAATAGTTGAAAATATCAGACCTGGGTTTATATGGGTTGGTTCGATTACGAAGCTATTGATACTTTAGCACCAGGTATAATATGATGGAATTATTGGGCCTTTACTGTAAGGGCTAGGAGATTCCTAGTGGGATCGGGACAGGGCTTATATGAGTCTGTGCTCATTGCTATTAATGATGTTTTAGCACTAGATATGGTATGCTGAGATTATTGGGCCTGTACCCTCAGGCCAACAAGCTTTCTCCTGGTATTAGGTTTAATCGTTAGATTTTCAGGATGGCCAATCTCTGGTGACTGGTGAGCATCCCCTGATAGAAAATTTCTCTGCATCTGAACTTTGTATAACCATACAGGCATCCTAATGTTCCTGGGTTAGCTTTTGAATAACGAATCTCACAGGCTCATAATAAAGCTTCAAAATGTTCAGTCAACCTGTTTAATGTTACTGTAGGGCTTTGATGATGGCACTTACCAAAATTTGACTTTACCATCAATGATATTAAAGCTTTGTGATAAAGATCCTCTAGGATTACATAGAATGTGGGCATCTTGGTCCATGTTACAGAATTAACATATAGCGAGTTACAATGCCCAAGTAAGCACACATCTAAACCAGTGAGCTCCTTCAGCGTAGCAGGTACCATATTACATAGAAATCAACAACCTAGTGAAATCATCTGTCCTTCCAAAAAAGCATAAACACTACCGATCCAAGATGTCTTGAACATAAAACTAAATTTACTCTAGGAGTTTAATGATTTGGAATTAACTTGTAGAAACAAACCCATCAATGAACTTTGGATTGTTGGATTAATCCATCAAAAAAATGTGCACAGTACAACATACAACGTTTCCAGCAGAACTCCAAAAACATGTGAAATCCCATTAAAGTAGCAGCCACAGAGGAAGATTCTACCATAAACATAAACATAAACACAAAACAGAACATATACATACTTTTAATTTCAGGATGGTTCAGCGTTGATGATGGCCAAGGCATCAACTTACCTACCCAATAGTACCCTCCAAATACAAGGTCTATCCTTAAATGGTAGTACTATGGGGAGGAAGAAGTGAAGGTGCCTTGGACCACATTTGAGGAGGAGGAGGGGGCACATAACCACCCCCATGGAAGGAGGAGGTTGTGAAGCATAATAGTATGATGATGGCAGAGGCACATTATCAACCACAGAAGTGGAACCTACAAGAGGCATAGGCACTGGTGCTCTTGGGATAACCAGCCCACCATCATCCTTAAACTCATCTCTAGGCACAATATCAACAAGGAAATCAAATATATCAGTCCTACCAATGGCTGCAGCAATGTCATTCTTCTGCAGGGTCCTCCTCTTGTTCTCCTCGGTGTTCATCCATGACCTCACAGTGAGCTCCAGTATGAACATCTCACAGGCCTTGGCAAAGACCACTGGGGCCTCTGCAGAGATCATCTTCACATCCTCATCTGCCTTCATGATTTTCTTGATTCTAGCCAGGGGCAGGCTGTGGGACTTGAAATCCACTGTCTGCTCAATTTCCTGCATCTGCTTCCTCCAAAATGCCTGGAGTTGTTGATGGTATGCTACCTGTGTAGAGGCAGCAGGAGGCACCTTGGAGGGTGTCCTGTAGAGATTTGTGCCATAACCCACTTGAGGTGGAACTGTAAGCTGACGATCCATCAAGAAAAATCACAATTCTGAACTCAAATTTCATCAACCATGTTCAATCTTTTTAACTTCAAAGTTGTTTTTCTATGCTTTTGACAATTGGGTCTGCTGTTTATGACTTGAAAACGTTGGAAATGTGATAGAATTTAATCAGATGACTCCCTGCACATAAGAGTAAGCAAGAAGGTGGTTGTTTGCATTGATAACAAGCATAGGTATACACAATACAAGCTAAGTATATACACAATATAAACCGAGGATGGCAACTAAGATAATTTATTTGAGGGTGGGATCTCAACCACCTACCTGCTTTGACCGCCTTTGGAACATTTGGCCCCATGTTTGTCCTGTTTTTTGTTTGTTTTCTGATGGATGTGTACCACAACATGTCCATTTGAGATCTGATTCTCTTCATCAGCGATGCTTACATTATTTTGAGATTGCCCTTACAAAAAAATATTGTGGTGGATTGTACGTGTTCTACATTTTTTATTTCTTTTTCAGTTGATTTGAAATTTAATATTGGAAAGTTTGAAATTCTTGACTAACAAAATAATTTATTAACAGGTTTTGAATTGTTTGAGGACCAAACCAATGGTCTCATGGTTTGATGGTGAGGATGTTGGCCTGTTCTGATATATAATTTTATAGACATAAAATTGATGGTGAGTGCCTTCATGTGACACTTGCATGGTGTAAATTCCTTTGGTTATTTTTTTCTATTTAAGTAGGTGGGTAAAAATGTTTGTAGCTGCACCACTTGGTTGGATGTAATGGTGGAATATGCACCATCACAAATATAATTTAATAGAAAATAAATATATAATAGGTTTCTTCGAAAGCACTAAAGAACTAAATAATGTTTTTGTAGTTCAACATTATTAGATTTTGAAATTAAAGTTCGTATTATTATCTTTTAATAATGGGAGTGAAAGCTCATGGCCTCTCATTACACGTGGGTCCGATATTAATTTTATTTCACATCTAGAAACTACTGCCATCACTTTATTTCAACTAAATAGATATAAGTAGTTTAGCAACTATATGAACCAATTTTTTATTTCAATCTTCTATTTTGATGAATGGAAAAGGAAAGAAAATGCCCTTTAATAATTTATGATCTTGGGTTACTTCCCCTGCTCGGGTATACAGAAGGCGACTTGTTTGCTATAGAATAATGGTGCAAACGGAAGCATCTAACTATCGTGTAAAAACACATGTTGAAGAATGTCGGCTATATAAATTCAACTGTCAATTCAATTGCATGTGTGTGTTTATAGAGCAATTTGAATCACTTTTGACTAATAAAAATATGAGGTCATAGGGACGAATCTATCATTTTTTTGCCCAATTGAAAGTGTTTTTACACAAGACTTATCTACTTCCAACACAAAATATTAGCACGAGGCAATGCATATAAAGTACATGCTTCAGGCCTACTACATGGGAAGTAGAAGTTGCTCATACATTTTCACTTAAAACATGTATTTGGGAAGGAGATATCACTTGTAAGTGGTCCTGAATTTTCGCTTTGTCTTGAGGAAAATGACTCTTGGCAATGTCATAGTTCCAAACAATTCATTTTTTACTTGGTATGGATGTTTTAATGTAGGTAGTTTGTGAGGTTATTTATGTAGAAACCTAATTTTTGCACATGATTAGTTAATTATTATGGTGTTTACATATTTGTGCGTTTATCGATTATTGGTTTAGATTGGGCTTTTGTTGGTGTGTATTTCTTGTGTTCGATATTTAGCTTATTCTCTTGTGTTAAATTTGACTTTCGACTCTTTCTCGTATTGAATCTCTATCCTTCTTTGACTCTTGATCATATTTTGTGTCTTCCACCCACTTTTCTAAATTCTTGGACATGTTTCTAGAACCATAGCTATAAGTTTTGGTATGAAAAAACCTTACTACGTGTAGACACTAAAATTTGTACAAAATCATTATTACATCATGCTTTTGACAAACTTTATATATGTGGCTCTTGAACAATGGAATTAAGTCTTAATGGTGTAAGTCCTCATACTTTACTTTTGTATCACTTCAATTCTCTTCGATTTGGCATTTTGGATGTTTGTTTATGTTTTTATGCTATGTCATGGAGATCTCTGGCCTTTTCCATTGATTATTTAAATTTTGTTGATTTTGATTCAAGATCATACAAATTGGCCAGACCATATTATGGTCATGCGACCAAGATTTACACTTTGATCCTTTTTAAGTTTAGGGTCATTCTTCCTGTGGGCCTTTTCGTCATTATTTTATCTTTTGTATTTTATGGTTATGATTGGTTTTGAATTTCCGAGTTTTAAGCGTGCTAATTTTTTTGACTTTCACTCCTAGGCATTCGAGAGGGTTTCTTAGACGAATCTTTCTAGTTCTTTCTCCATGTATGATTCGGGTAAAGGGAAGGAAAAGGTAGAATCCTCTAAAGAGATGAAATACAAGTACCAAGGGGTTGTGCCCCATTCTAATTATGACTCTAATATTGATATTCGGGATACCAAATTAGGACATTTGGACATGGAATACTTCTAGAATCAAGTCAAGGGTTCTTCACAAACGACATGGATGCAATGCATATGTAACAATGGATTGCCTCTTGTTGTTTCTTTTCCCATATCCACTCAGTGCCCAAAGTTCATTCTCGTCGTAGCCACTCACTATGATTCTCGAAGTTAGGGCTGCCAAAAATCAAGACTGGGAGGTGATAATTCGCTTGGACTTTAACTACTTTGAGGAACTCCTTAAATTGCCTGACCTCACCACATATGTCGACACCGACCTTAAGAAAGCCTAACAATCTTGGGATGACAGCTTCAATCGATTGCATCAAACATGTTAACAAGAAATACCTTGTGAAACCTAATCCTGCATAGTAAGTAGGTTCCCCAAGATCTTGCCTCAAATGATTTCATTCTCAAAATCAATGACCTTATCACGTTTTAAGCATAGTTTTCGATCTTCCTAATCAAGAGATTTTTAAGCGTGGATGTACCAATTTATCACTATCATATGCAAGAATGACCAATTCTTTGATTGGGGTAAATTCATTAGTGATACATTGGTCAGTTAGTTAAAGGATTTTTTCACAACGAGGAAGTTCTACATGACATCATATGTCACCTATGTCATTGCAGGTATGAGTATTTATCCCGGGTTAAACACTCTAGGAATTCAAACCTCGGATTATGTACACAACTTCTACCCCAAAGGACTTAGAAGAAGATCTTGAGCCACTTCAGAGGTCAATGATGCCTTTTTATACAACATCATATGTAGGTTAGACACGGATCTCTCCAGGATGAAGGTGTATTGATGTGGCATGGAATGTTCTATCATAATGGGGTACATCTTCTTCCAATTCCTTAAATTTCACTTACCTCTCGGGTAGGGGCATTTCAAGGAACTCCACATCTATTACCAAGGTTCCCAAGTGACAAGTGGATCCTGATGGAGTTAATTAGGCAATTTTGGACCTCAACAAGTTTCAAAAAGAAAACATAAGGCGGGAATTCATTTCACAATATCCATCGATTGTTATGCTTACACATCGCAATCTAGGCCAAGAATATTACGACTTGAAATACATGAGGTATTCAAGAAGTCTCTCCATTTGAGACTTGGCTTTGATTATCGTGGAGTGTTGAAGAATTATGGAAAAATTCACCTTCATGTTCCCAATCTTGAAGACATGTGGATCGAGGGATGAAATTGCAACTAGGAATAAGAATTATTGTCGTTTAACTTTAGATGAGGCAACATTGTACAACCTTGCAACTATTCCTCAAGGTATTGTTGACAACGGGGATATCTTGGATCCAATTTATAATCAGATGAATGTGGAGAGCCTAGGATTTTACCCGATTGATTATTCAATCAAAGAATCTACATCCAACAAAGTAGAGAGATGCTCGATTTTGATTTGAACCAATTCATGGCTCTTCTCAAACAATATTCAACCCAAGTGACCCCAAATTCCCAAAATTGGTAATGAATTTTATGTCAAAGGTGGGTCCTCGTAGGAACATAAAGATAAAAAGTGAAGTTCTTGGAAAGAAGTTGAAATTCAAGTTTTATAGCAAAGGATCAAAGAATCCCCCTCCTTCTTTTGCCCCATCCACAAATGTCATTGAGGTTGATTCCGCTTCTCCTCAACAAGTGCAAGAAACGCTAGTATGCACCATGACCACCATCATCCTCCTCCCTTTTCTTCTCTCCTCATCACCCATGCATTACCTATCATTACCTTGTTTCCACAGATGGCACTTCTTATCACAGCTCCTCTGCATGTTTCTTATGCTCCTCCTGTTTCATCCTCTCCACCTTCCTTATCGCTTCCGGTCTCATCGATCACCGCATCCACCCCTCTGCATATTTCTTCTCCTTCACCCTCATTTCCTCATGTGTCACTCATGGCACAAGTCTTTTCATCCCTTTCTCCTCTCTCATCTGGGATAAGTATGACCTTGGGTTCTCCTCACATAACCCATTTCCCCTCTTTGTCTCGTTGTTTTTCCTTCATGCCCTCATCCCCTCCCCCATCTTCTGGCATCGCCACAGATATATTCTCCACTCCTTCTTCCATGGTGACCACATTTCTTACTCCCCCTAGTACCACCATGATGATCACTACTCCTCATAAAGCACCCTCCTCTTTTGTTCCATCTTGGCTAGTTAGCCAAACCTCAAAGAAGAGAAAGAAGGTTCTCCCTCCTAAAGAATTTGATTTTAGTATGTTAAATCCTACCCCATCTCACTTATCTAAGAAAACCAAGGGAATTTCTCACATCACCATTGATGCACTAAGTCAAAGGTTTACTAAAATTGTTGTACCCACCAATAATAAGAGCAAGGAAGACATTACTGCTTCCGAATATCAAATAACCAAGGTGGCACTAGGAAAATTCACTACTGAAGGAGCACAATATGATGTGCACGCAACCATGGATAATTTACTCAAGAAACTTAAATAAATAAAGGACACCAAGGATGAGTTGAAGGAAAAAATAGAACAATTTATATCTATCATTATCAAACTTTCCAGTTCACTTAGCTCCCCTCTCTAGCTCCAATCAGTTTTGGCACATCATCCATATCAAAGATGGAAAATATTGGGTAGAAGGGTCGAACTATAGATAGCTAAATTCAATGACTCCTAATTCAGGGAAAAAGGTTGATCAAGGATGTTGTCGAGGTCCATAAGGATATTGAAAAGAGAAGTCAACCATTGTAAAAAATGAATAATGAGCTCCAAGAAGAATTTGAAAATTGGGAGTTGACTTTGGAATCTTCGAGTGAGCTCAAGAAATTTGATCTGGACACCCTTGTTCAAGAAGGGGTAATTGGTGAAAGAGAAAGGCACTTTGAGTTTTAAAAATTTATTGACTTTCGAGTCAAGATTCCGTAGGAGGCCTATGAAAAGATTTAAAAGGCACGAGAAGAAGGAATAGATGCCACCAATGACATTGGTGACAATTTTTCCAAGATCCTTCACCATGTCTTGATGATGAAATTATGAATTAAAGTTGTTACCAGCTGACGACATATTCAAGGAATTTAAGGAGTTATTTGAAAAGGAGTCTTTAGCTAAAAATGATTTTGATTTAAAGACAATTGAAAAATTAATTCTATGCAAAAATGTTTTGAGAATTTTTTCCAAGAGTATTACTCTAGAAAATCCCTAGAAGATTGGTCAACTTCCTTGACACATGCGACGTTCGGAATCGATATTCATGTGGACCCAATGAAAAATAAACACAAGATATGGTTCTTCAATTCCATGAGTATCATCAAAGGCAATATAAGAAAGAAACTAAAAAGGAAAAATTCGATTAAGGCTTTGCCATATTTTCCTTTTTAATGTCAAGCATGAAATGTTTTGAAATTTCAAGACATCATTTGGATTTACAAGATGACTAATTCATTGTGTAAGATCCAATCAAGAAAAATCTTAATGTGTATTTTCTATTTTTAGAATGCAATCCAAACTACTTCCCCTTTTCTCTCCTCTCCTTCTCTATAAATGTAAAATGTTGAAGCATTCAAAAAGGAGAGGAGATATTTTGGAACAAGAAGTTGATAAGTTGGAGTTGTAAAAGAGAAGAAAAACTTTGTGTTTTCAATATTTTGCGATAAGGAATATAAGAGATACATTACAAACTGTGTGTTGAAGTGTTATTTCTTTATTTAAAGTATTGTTCTTAAGTTCAATGCATTATAATATTCTTTGGATTCCAGTGTATTGTTACTTATATCTTTAATCAATTTATTATTGTTTTATCTCGTGTTAGTATCTTTGGATCTATGTTTTCCAAACAAAAACTTGTGTTCACTATCTATTTTTTCTGCTTCTTTCTACTTTCACTCTCTAAAACTTTCTTCCATCCCCTGATCTATCTTTAATTCTATAAGAAATAAATATACCAGATGAGATCCCATCCCCAATGCTAGATTAGTGTGAATATTGTGAATATTCATTGGTGTTGTTAGAATAGTAATAAATAGGGTGCCTCCCCTTTATTTGAGGAGATACTTTGTCCTGCGTGATGTGGTTGAACCTCATATTTTGTCCTTGACAAAATATCCAACCAACACCTCCGAGGTGCATCTTGTTTGAAAGATATTTGTCCGCAACAAAGAATTACCACCAGCAACATCTTTTTCTTTCTCCTTTCTCGGGATGATTATCATCCTTCTTATCATGAGGGTTTCACCCAATTCTGCAGCAAAGAACCATCATTTCTTTTTCCGCTTAAGCTTCAACTAGGTTTACTCATGGTTATTCCAATTGCCATCTATCTTGTGTAAGATAATGTAGACACTCAAAATATGTGTTCCCTTCCTCACCACATCGATAACATGTATATTGCCTTTAGGGGTTATTCCCATCCCGTCCTCCACCATAACTTCTTCCCCTCTAAAACCCCTACCTCTTTACTAGTTACTACGAACTTGACCATATTCTTCCTTCCCTTCGCTTTAGAGGATTCACCTTTCATGGAATCAAATATACCTTTACCTTTCATTGAGATGACGTTGGCCCTCTCTTCACTCCTCTTGTTCTTTTCTTTTGCTTTTAATGCTAGTTGATAAGCATCATTAGGCTATGGATTTGTAGCATACTCAATTCATCTTATATGGTATAACTCAACCCATTTACATACCTTGTAGCCTTATGTTCTTCATACTCTCCTTTTCCACTCGGATTTATAGCTTGTAAAATTTGTTGGTATATTCTTCAATGTTGCGATCATTTTGTCTTAGGATTTGAAACCTTCAAAATATTTTATGGGCATAATCTATAGGAATAAATTTCTATTTAAACTTCTTCACCATTTTATTCTAATTTTGGATCTTTCCATTTTTTTCATTTGTCTTTCATTTTTTAGGTGATCCCACTAGATCAATGCATGTCTAGCCAACTTAGTGCATACAAACTTAAGCTTCTTCTCCTCTCGAAAGGGTTTTCCAGAAATAATTTTTCCATATTCAACCAAATCAATCAACTCCTCTAGTCATAACACTCCACCATAATCAGAACATTAATCTTGATGTCGTCATTCTTTCCCTCCAAATCTTGGACCAGTCTCTCCTCAAGTGTCCGATCATTCAAGGTTTCTTCATCCCTCTTATTTTTTTCCTTTATTCATTAACAAAGGTAATTCTTTAGTGTCACTATTTGGGTATGTATCCCCATTTGCATGTCTTTGTATGAGGTGGGTAACTTCTCCTATGAGCTCATCAACTTGTCTTTGTAGCTGCTACATATCCCTATTCATCTTGACATAACTTCATCTCCCACATCTATCCATGCTTATAAATCACACAAACAAATGCAATATATATTACCTTCACTATTCTCGCAAGATCCAAATCCTACTCTGATACTAATTGATGTCGATCCAACTGTAAGAGGTCAAAATACCTCCAAAGCACACACACAAACAATTTGTAAAAACTCCATAATATTCAAAATAGTTTCCTTTTCATTCTTGAATACACACTAATCTCTTACAACATTACAATCTTCCTTTTATTTCCCACTAGCTCTAAAAAACCCTAAAATACTAAGAAACCCTAAAACAAAAAAATGCCTACTAGTAAAACACCTTGATGGGACCCAAATTTTGCATACAAAATATTCCTTCATAAATGAAGGTTTTCTCCAAATTGTAGCTTATTCTATAAAGCACATAAAAATATAGTAAAAATCTAAGTTCTAAACAAAACCCAAAAAGGTTCAAATCTAATTTTAGATCACTAAATGAAGGAATTTGGACCCAAAAATATGCCAAAAGGACACCCAACCTTTGTCAAAAGTTTTTCATGGAATATTACTATTCAATATCCAACACCTTGGAAAATTTCAAGATGATCCAATGACCGGATCAAAATTTATGGTCTCTGGAAGTTATGCTCCTACATCACATTATCTTGTTCCTCTTCTTCATCTCGCATCCTCTTCCTTGACATCATTATTATTTTAAACATCATCATCTTCTTATTATTCATCATTTGCATCTTCTTCCTCTTTACGAACATCACCATCCTCTTTTTTCAACTTTCTATGCTTATCGAAAGTACTATGAAGTGAATTTTTATTTTCTCTAGTATAATGGCCTCCCGATTTAGACTCTCTTATAGATCCATGAATCATATAAAATAGGGGTTCTTGAACTCTAATACCCAATGGATCATATTGCTTACCTCAAATTAGAGAAGAAAAACATGTAGATAAGTATATTTAAATATGTCCTTTGACCAAACATTGACCAAACAATTTTGGGATGAATGCAATCTTAAATTAGGAAACACAAAGAACAAATCCTTAGAAATTTTTACGAGATTTTTAAAAATGTAACGAAATTAGAAAAATTCCAAATACTGGCCTATGCGATAAATTTTTTAAACATTATAAAATCACAACAAATATTATTGCACTAGCTTTGGAAGATATGGATCAATCTCTAAAATTAGGGTCTCAATCTAATTTTTCCCCAAACAAAATCTATGATACTAGTTAGTATGATCTTCTTTTATGAGAATTCAAAAATATGTAAAACATATGAATATCCAAACAACATAAGTGATATTAGTAGGCCAAAAATACCTAATATTCAATATGTTCATAATAATAAATAATACCCTTAAGGTATGACAACTCCATACAACATTGTTTAAGGAAGGCATATCTCTCAATATGGAAATTCCACTTTGAAGGGGACACCTCCAATGTCCTTATACCAAGTCGAATACTCAACACATCCATGCATTCCATCACAATTATATTCATATCCTTTATATAGGTGTGCATTACTCTTACTAGGAAGGTAACACGTAATCCTAATGTAAGCCAACTCATTACCCGATATAAGTAGCTCCAAAAGTTACCTAATTGATCCCAAATATTATAACCATATAAATAGTGAAAGGTAATGTGTGCCACATGTCTCCATCTCCATCAACCCATATAGTACAATATATCATATCCATAGGTACATAACACTACGAAGATGGTATCTAACTCTTAAGAAAGTCCTCAATCAAGCTAGATTCTTGTGCTATGTTTATCAAACTCGCCATGTTTATGGGCATGCAACATACATTTCACATGGATATGCATCATCTTCAATCCTCTCTTACATATAGGGAATATGCATAGATCCCTAGATAGTTGTTGGCGAGAAAATTTGTCTTGTGGACAAATTTATGGATTTCAGGCCAACTCTATGGGAATCTAAGTCCCTCTACATTTGAATGGTGCAGCTCCCATTGTTTAGCATGTAAAACCTAAGTGGATTTATGGTGGTTTTTCAACCAGAGATCCACAGGAACACTCCACTCCCCTATGGAAATAATAACAACTCCTTGTTATAGCAGTAAAATCGATTTGAGAAAGGGGAGGGAGTGAGAATGAAGGAGGGAAAAATCAATGTTGTGGGTAGAGTCTCAGATGCCCACACACATCACCTGAAAGTTTCATTACATGCATTTATTAACAGAAGAAAGACAAATCTGCAACTTCTGAGCACAAGACAAAATTAAACACGTTGGTCACAAAGCACCAATCAATTTTTCCATCGAGGGGACATAAAATTCCTTCATTTTTTATTGATCTCAGAGTTGAAACTTGTACAATGAGTGGGAATAGAAGAAAAATGTAGAGGAGAATAGAAGAAGACTAATAGTCATTTTTTGTCCTCTGTTCACAAAAACATGCTTCCAATTTTCAAATTCGATTGCCAGCCCCGCGAATGACATTGAAGGGTCATTATATTCCCAAATTCAAATGGTTACAAACCTGTAAATTATCCATGCCTCTTCGAATTCCATCCTTGCAAAGAAAAATGCCCATGTCATGTCAAAAACCAGATCCTGCAAGCAAATGTTACACCCGATTTTCCAGTTTGAATATAAGACGTTTGATTTGCTCCATGTGTTTGGATCTTGGGCTGTTGTAAACAAATTTTATCATTTCCCCTCTTCTAGATTCCTTTGTAGCAAAGAAAACGCTTCTAATGAGCCTAAAATGAGCTTCTGTGTGCAAAAATGCATTTCATATTTCAATTTTCCAGTTTGCATATGAACCATTTGATCCTTTGCCCTAATTGATTTGAAATCGAGCCATCCACGTGGTAGGAGAACATTGGAGTAGAGTTGGGGGAAATTTTTTTGCATTTTTTACATGCCAGAGATGTTTTCTCAATTTTCTCCCATAAAACTCCATCAAAATTTAAAATTGAAGTGTCCATCATGTAGATAATTTCAACATCTTTCCATTGATACCAAAAATGTGAAAAATTGAGCTCTGGTTCGAAATATATGTCCCTCGAAGATTTAGGGAAAAAATGGCAAAATACAAAGTCAAAATTAGGGTTGGCGGGGTCAAACTTTAATTTTTTCCCTTTTGAAAAAATTTCCCAAAAAACTCCACAGGCCTACAACTCTGATCTTTCAAGGACATGTGGTGTGCTTTGAATGGATACGGGGTCACCATGTAATTTTGAACATTCTGACCATTTTTGGAAAAATGGCTCAAAATCTTGATTTCTTCCACGGGCCCGCTGCTTCAGTCTGGCGAGCACACGTGGCATGATCTGATTGACTACGGGGTCGCGGCTCACTTTTGAACATTGTGACTATTTTTGCCAAAAAGGCTCGAATTCTAACTTTCCTCTCGCCGCCCATTGCTCCGAGGACACGTGGCGCCTTGTGATTAAACGCGGGGACTTAAACCATTTATTTTCCTTTCACCTTTGTGGGCTTGCAGGCTAGAATTTGCCTTTGAGCCTTTTAACCCCAAAAGGGCTAAGTGAAAAATTTATGTCCCTGTCTCCACCGACCCACCAATTTCCTTGGAAAATCTTCCAACTCCGGTCCACCGGCCCAAACCTTCTTGGCACAAAACTCTCCCAAGCTATGTGGGCCCACCTAGGGAAAATTTCCCCTCCAAACTCCGTTGAGCCATAACTCAAAAAATACAAGGAGTTAAGAGGACTTCCTTACCTTTCTAGAAAGGGGAAATATTTCTCTATATGATGGAGGTGTTTTTAAGAATCCTTGATCCCTTGAGAAGTGCCAAATTTCAAAATACTCAGACTGGACCATTTTTAAAGGGTGACAACTCAAAAATTTCTAAGTCCAAAGTTGGGAAAAGGAAGGAAAATTTTCAGGGTAAAACAGTGGCTCTAGCTTGGGGACATGGAGAAAACATGGCATGAGGATCCAAAATCTCAAGTTTTAAAACATATAACATTGACCAGTGCCTTATCCATTAGGCCTTGTAGAGTCATGTACAATACTGAGGAAAGAAAGAAGGAAGAAAGGAAACACACCAACCAAACCACACCAAGACAGAAAAAAACCAAAACACACACAACAGAAAAGGGGAAACAATAAAAAATATGGTATAGGGTGAGGGACAACTCACTTTCACTGATGGTACAACTTCAAATATTTCCCACTTCTAGGCAATCCCAATGGAGTTCCATCCAAGTATGATAAGAGAAAGGCATTCTCACCACAAGCTTCCTGAATTTGAAATGGACCCAACCACAAAGAATCAAACTTACCATGACTACCCTTTGGCTCTCTCCTCTTGTCCCAAAGTAGGACCAAATCTCTAGCTCTGAACTCCCTTACTTTGGCTCTTCTGTCAAAGAGCTTCTTCACTTTCAGCTGATGTTCTTTGATTCTGTCCACTACTTGGGATCTGCTCTCTTCTAGCTTCTCAAGGAAAAGGATCCTCTTGTCAATTGAATCTCTATATTGGTTGTCTTCCACTGTTTGAAGTAGCTTGAGAGATGGAATTTCAATTGTAATAGGAATCTCTGCTTTAACTCCATATAGCAACTGAAAAGGTGACATGCCTATTGCCTTCTTAGGAGTGATCCTATCAGCCCACAATGCATCATATAATTTTTGTGCCAATTCTTCTGATTCTCATCAACAAGCTTGCAGATAATGGTCACAATATTTTTGTTGCTTGACTCAACTTGACCATTCCCTTGAGGATAGTAGTCAGAAGAATGAGCAAGAGAAATCTGAAGCCATAATAGAATTCTGTCAATTCCTTGAAGAGAAATAAGTGGCATTGTCCACAACAATATTTTGAGGCACCCCAAAACGGACAATGATGTATTCTTTGATGAAACTGCAAACTACTTCAGAACTAGCTTGTTTGGTTGGAATGGCTTCCACCCATTTGGTGAAGTAGTCCATGGCAATGAGCACATAAGTATGCCCAACACTTGAATGAGGATTCAACACACCAATGAAGTCCAGCCCCCATTGTTGAAATGGTTCTTCAATAATCACAGGCCTGAGAGGCAATGCAGCTAACTGTGGTTTTCCAACAAATTGCTTGGCATGATTTGCATTTAGAAACCTAGCTCTGAGTATCAACAAAAAGAGAAGGCCAATAATATCTACCTCTGAGAATTTTTGGGTAGTCACCATGGCTGAAAAGTGTCCACCACAAGCTTGATCATGATAGGCTTTGAGGAGTTTTTCTTGTTGTTCTTTGTCAACACACTTGAGAAAACAACCATCTATCCCTTTCTTGTAGAGTGCATGATTCCAAATCACATATTTGGTTGCTTTCAGCCTGAGAGTTCTTCGTTGCTTGTAATCTAAATGAGGAGGGTAGTCCCCATAGGTAAGAAAGAAAGTGATGTCTACATACCATTCCTCTATAGTGTTCACAAAGAGAACTTGTGGGAAATCTTCTGAGTAGGTTGGGCAAGTGTCATCTCTTTCTCCAAGCTGAACTTTGAGAGATTCATCTTCAACAATCAACTTGCACAAACCATTTCCTCTAACCAGATTAGAGGGCTTAATCTCCAGTCATACTCTTGGATCCTTGCAATCTAATTTCCTCTTTTGGCTCTAGGATCTTGTTGTGTCAAAATGGACTTGATTGCACTTCTGGGGACCATCACCACGGTGTGAGAGTTGAGTATGTAAAATCTGAAATTCTTCACGGCCTTGACCACTACGTATGCATGCTTCTCCAATTGACTATAATTTAGTTCATGCTTCTTCAAAGGGAAGCTCATGAAAGCAATAGGTGCTTCCAATCCTTCATCATTCTTCTGAACTAGGATAGCAAAAAGAGTGTGCTCCGAGGCATAACAATACATGATGAATTCTTTGCTGAAATTTGGAGATACCAGCATTGGAGCTTTGGTAATGGCCTTATTGATTTCTTCAAATGCTGATTTTCCTTCACTACTCCATTTGAAACTTGTTTGAGGCTTCATCATAGAGGTGATATGCTTTGTTAGTTCAACAAATTTGGGGACAAAGTGGCGAAGAAAATTTACCTTCCCAAAGAATGAGTGCACTCCTTTCTTGTTGGTGGGAAGAGATAGTGCTTGAATAGAATTTACCCTCTCAAGGTTAATATGTGCTCCATGATTATTCACGATGTGTCCCAACAACTTACCTTCTGTGACTCCAAAGATACACTTCTTGGGATTTAGAGAAATGCCATGCTTTCTACATCTTGTAAGAATATGCTCCAAGTGGAAGATATGCTCACTTCTCTTCTTTGAAAACACGGTTAAGTCATCAAGGTATATGACAATGCAATGCTTGAGATCTTTGAAATCCAGGTCCATGGCTCTTTAGAAGGTGGCTTCCAATTGATCGTGCCAAAGGCATCCCGCCGTAAGCAAAAGTGCCCCAATGAGTTGTGAAAGCCGTCTTGCTACAATATTCTTCGACCACTTTAATTTGATTATACCCTGAGAAGCCATCAAGGAAAGAGAGCATCTCAGATCTAGCAACTGCTTGTAGGATATGATCCATGATCGGAAGAGGGTAATTGTCCTTGAGAGATGCCTGATTCAAATTTCTGAAATCTACACATATTTTGATCTCCCCATTTTTATTTTTGACTGGTATAATGTTGACCACCCATGTTGAGTGGTGAATGGGGAAAGTGATTCTGGAATTTAGCATCTTGTTCACTTCTTCCTTGATAAAATCAACAATCTTTGGATTATAGGGTCTTTGCTTCTACCTAAAGGGCTTAGCATCCTACTTCAGAGGAATGGAATGATGCATTTCCTTCGATTGAAAAGATTTGAGCTCGTTGTAAGAGTAGGCCAACACATCAGAGTACTTTTAAAGCAAAGCAACGAACTTCCTTTTCTCTTCAGGTGAGCAACATTTTCCAATGTTGACCATCCTTGGATCTTCAGAAGTCCCAATGTTTTCCTTGTCAAAATCAGATGGATAGCGAGAAGATAGCTTTTATTTTTCACAAATAAATCTGTCATGCTTGTCAAACAGGTCCTCCAGAGAGACTAGACCTTTGGGGATCTTGTTACCTTTCAATCTGATCATGCCTTCATCATCCACTCTTTCAATTTCATCTGATGCATCTTCAGCCACAGCTTCTCTAGGTGGATTAACACTTCCCTCAAAGAAGAGATTATTGAAGTTGTCTCTTTGCTCCAAGAAGGCTAAAATCTGATTATCGTCATTGAAAACTTACCAGATCTGCGTTATCAGGTAGACTTGGTCTGAAAACCATCTCAATGGTTATTTTGTCCTTGCCAAAAGAAGGATGAGGTGTCAATAGGGATGCTGATACTGCAAGAGAATCATCTCTTTCATTTTGTTGTCTTGGGATGGCTTCAATAGAGAATACATCAAATAATTCAATGTAATCCCACACTCTATTCCTATAATGCTTGAACCTTGGGTTCTTCACCTAGTATTGTGGAAGATTTGCTTCACTATCACTTCTGCATCACCAAGGCATCTCAAATTTTTTATTCCCATGTCTTCCGCTACACTTATGCCCAAGAGGAGAGCTTCATATTCTGTTGTATTGTTGGTGTTGTCAAACTGTAGTTTGTATGCAAAAGGATGCATCACATTAGAAGGAGAGTACAACACAACACCAGCCCCTGAGCCTACTTTGGAATGGCTTCCATCAAACTCCATAGTCCAGACCTGATCTTTCTCTAATTCTGAGGAAAGTGGAAAGTCTTCTTCTTGTTGTGAAGTAAGGAAATAGTTTCCTAATCCACAATCTTGAAAGAGGATATTAGCTCTTGGGTCACTAGGAACTTCTTACTGTAAACTTCATTTTTCTTACTCAAGCAACTTCTTCATCTCACCCTTTATTGGAATAGTTGCAGAGGTCCAATCCATCTTTATCTCTCCACCAAGGTCCCTACAAAAACTTCTACTCAAGAGCATGCCAAAAGATGTTGGAATGTCTCACTAAGATGGTTAGAAGTACTTTCTTATCAGGGTATTCAGCCAAAGCCACTTGTGCATTTTTTATCCTTCCTACTAGTGGTACTTGTTTGGATTCCATCGAGTAACAAGATCCATTAACTCTATTTAGTGTCAGGCCGAGAGCATTGGAAACTTTGAGTGGCATTACGTTATCAGAAGCTCCGGAGTCAATGATGCAATTGTTGAGCTCAAAACCATTCATGAGAAGAGACAAGTAGAAGGGTTCCACCTTATCTGTTTTAGAAGCACTTAGGGCCAACATGTTTTGAGAAGGTGGTGTAGATGGTGTCGGAGAAGACCTTTATAATTTGAAATTGAAGGTATATAATCGCTGCTTCAACAACATTTATTAGTCTATCAAACTGAGCACGAGTGTGTTTGTAAGTATTCAATCTCTCGAGAGCTGCACTTTGGTCTTACTTGCATGTTCCACAAAATCAAATGGGACAATGTTGGATGAGGGGAGGTTCCTAGAGTGAGGGAAGGTTCCTAGAGTGAGGGGGATGTTCCTGAGTAAGGGTCTTTAAGGAACTTTGGTTGACTTAGGATATACTTCATTGGAGGGAGGAGTGTTTTTAATAACTTGTGAGCTAGAAGAAGGAAAATATGACTTACTAGATATAACAACTGATCTCTAGCAGCCATCCTGCCCGGTTTAATTTTGGCTGAATCCATTGAGGGTGGTAATGGTGAGCCTCTGCTGATGATCTTCTTTTGTGTGGCTGCTGGAGTGGGATCTTCTTTAGTTTTCTTTTCCTCTTGAGCCACGGAGGGTAGATAATCTTTCTTGGATTGAGCTCAAGTGAAGACAACACATGAGAAACTTGGGGCTTCCTCTTCTTCTTCCCCATCATC
Organism: Taxus wallichiana var. yunnanensis; assembly: GCA_018340775.1. Taxonomy (NCBI): domain Eukaryota; kingdom Viridiplantae; phylum Streptophyta; class Pinopsida; order Cupressales; family Taxaceae; genus Taxus; species Taxus wallichiana. The sequence goes on along the minus strand of CM031233.1, from coordinate 131,021,986 downwards.
CACAAACTTGAACAAGCCATTGTGCATATCAAATTCTTCAATTTCGAGGTAGCCTTCATAATCCTCTACTATTTCTCCTTCAAGTTCATCAATTTTAGCATCCTCTCTTAATTCTCTGGTGTCACAGATAACATTGATAGGAGGTGCTTCAAGGGAAATTTGGCAAGGAGGTGGTGTAATTATTTGTCTATTAGGGAAGTTTGGCCTCCTTGGAGCATTTCTCATTCTCATTTGGGACAACTGTTTCTTCAAGGCAACCAAATCATTTTCCATTTTCTAGAACATAGGATCTGTAGTTACTGAAGCCAAACTCGACCCTTCCGATTCCCATTTGGGCCTTTCACTTCCAGAGAGGATTAAGTCATCATCGGTTTGAATGGAAAAGTCTTGAGCTTCCTCGGTGTGTTTGGTTGGGCTCTTCCGAGGAAAAACCAACTTCTACGATGGCAAGGCAATCGATGAAGAATCTTCTCGGTGGTTCTCGGGATGTAGCACATCTTCAGGGACTCTTCTTATCAACATGTCAAACCTTGCTACAAAGTCCCTCATGGATTCAGAGCTTTCTTTCTTTATTTGGAATAATTACACTAGCAACTCTTGACCATCTTCAGTGCTCTTGAATTTGTTTTCAAATGCTTTTCTGATATCTTCCCAACCAGTAATAGATCTTGCAGGAAGCATGTAAAACCATTCAACAACTTTCTCTTGGAGTGACTCCACAAAAGTATAACCGACACATCTTCATCTTCAACACCTAACACACCACAAGTAGTGATGAAGGCTACTACATGTTCTTCAAGGAGTTGGGAGCCATCTCCTTTGAATTTGGGAAAATTCTTTCTCAAACCTCTTGGCAGATCATGGAGTATTCGTGGGAGAGAAAGTGGACCAATATTTCTTCCCCATGGTACATTGGGTGTACATGCTTCATGTTCATTATCATCCATTCTGTTTTTGTTTATAGCTTCTTCAACAACTAGGGCTGCTTCTCTTTCCTCTGTTGCAGCTTGGAGTCTTGTAATTTCTTCAAGTTGAGCTCTAATCTCTTCCTCTCTGTCAAACTAAGCTATAACCTCTGCTTCTTCTCTCTCCAACTCCTCAAAAGTAGGGTCAATCAATCCTCCTTGCCTCAGCTGGCAAGTATACCTTCTATCATCCAACTTGAAGGCTTATTGTCTTCTCTGAGGTGCTTTGGAATATTTTTTTCTCTTCCAACTCAAAAGTAGGTTCTTCTTCTCAGTCCAAAATCTTTGTAGCAACGGAGTAATGTTTTACACTCTGCCTACTATTCCAAATAACCTCCTTCAGGTCTGAAATGATATCTTCTTTGATATGAAAGAATGAAGAAGGTGTCTAGGAGGATTTGCAAGAATAGTCATACTCGTATTCATGTGGATCACAAGGAACTTCAAACTTCAAAACTTAAAAATTACTTAAAAACCTTGTGGTCATTTTAGGGTGCAGATGCTGCAAACTCTGCCCCACGGTGGGTGCCAAAAATTGTTGGCGAGAAAATTTGTCTTGTGGACAAATTTATGGATTTCAGGCCAACTCTATGGGAATCTAAGTCCCTCTACATTTGAATGGTGCAACTCCCATAATTTAGCATGTAAAACCTAAGTGGATTTATGGTGGTTTTTCAACCGAGAGATCCACAAGAACACTCCATTATCCCTATGGAAATAATAGCAACTCCTTGCTATATAGCAGAAATTGATCTCGAGAAAGGGAGGGAGTGAGAATGAAGGAGGGAAAAATCAATGTTGTGGGTAGAGTCTCGATGCCCACACACATCAACTGGAAGTTTCATTACATGCATTCATTGATAGAAGAAAGACAAATCTGCAACTTCTAAGCACAATTCAAAATAAAACACGCTAGTCACAAAGCACCAATCAATTTTTCCATCGAGGGACATAAAATTCCTTCCTTTTTTATTGATCTCAGAGTTGAAACTTGTACAATGAGTGGGAATAGAAGAAAAATGTAGAGGAGGAGAATAGAAGAAGAGTAACAGTCATTTTTTGTCCTCTGTTCGTAAAAACATGCTTCCAGTTTTCAAATTCGATTGCTAGCCCCACGACATTGAAGGGTCATTATATTCCCAAATTTAAATGGTTACAAACCTGTAAATTATCCATACCTCTTCGAATTCCATCCTTGCGAAGAAAAATGCCCATGTCGTGTCAAAAACCAGATCCTGCGCGAGCAAATGTTACACCCGATTTTCCAGCTTTGAATATAATAATTTTAATTTACTCCATGTGTTTGGATATTGGGCCATTGTAAACAAATTTGATCATTTCCCCTCTTCTAGATTCCTTTGCAGTAAAGAAAACACTTCTGATGAGCCTAAAATGAGCTTCTGTGTGCAAAAATGCATTTCATATTTCAATTTTCCAGTTTACATATGAGTCGTTTGATCCTTTTCCCTAATTGCTTTGAAATTGGGCCATCCACGTGGCAGGAGAACATTGGAGTAGTGTCGGGGAAACTTTTTTTTGTTTTTTGCATCCCAGAGACGTTGTCTCAATTTTCTCCCACAAAACTCCATCAAAATTTAAAATTAGAGTGTCCATCGTGTAGAGAATTTCAATAGCTTTCCATTGATACCAAAAATGTGAAAAACTAAGGTATGGTTCAGAAGATATGGCCCTATGAAGATTTAGGGAAAAAATGGCAAAATACAGAGTCAAAATTAGAGTTGGTGGTGTCAAACTTTAAATTTTTCTCTTTTGGAAAAATTTCCCAAAAAACTCCACGCAGGCCCGCAGCTCCGATCTGGCAAGGACACATGGTGTGCTTTGACTGGATATGGGGTCACCATGTAATTTTGAACATTCTGACCATTTTTGGAAAAATGGCTCGAAATCTTGATTTCTTCCGCGGGCCCACTGCTCTAGTCTGGTGAGGACATGTGGCGTGATCTGATTGATCATGCGGGGTTGTGGCTCACCTTTGAACATTGTGAAAATTTTCTCCAAAAAGGCTCGAAATATAACTTTCCTCCATCGTCCCATTGCTCCGAGGATATGTGGCACCTTGTGATTAAACATGGGGACTTTAACCATTTATTTTCCTTTCACCTTTGCGGGCTTGCGGGCCAGAATTTGCCTTTGAGCCTTTTAACCCCAAAAGGGCTAAGTGCAAAATTTATGTCCCTGTCTCCGCCAACCCGCCAATTTCCTTGGAAAATATTCCAACTCCATTCCACCGGCCTGAGCCTTCCCGGCACAAAACTCTCCAAAGCTTTGCGGGCTGCTTAGGAAAATTTCCCCTCCAAACTCTATCGAGCCATAACTCAAAAAATACAAGGAGTTAGGAGGACTTCCTTACCTTTCTGGAAAGGGGAAATAATTCTCTATCTGATGGAGGTTTTTATAAGAATCCTTGATCCCTTGGGAAGTGCCAAATTTCAAAATACTCAGACTAGACCATTTTCAAAGGGTGACAACTCAAAAATTTCTAAGTCCAGACTTGAGAAAAAGAAGGAAAATTTTGAGGGGATAACAATAAAGTGCATCATGGGTATGCATAAACCCCTCTTCTTGGTGTGAGAGTATAAGTGTATCACATACACATTTTTACCTTCATAGATATCCATAACAAGCTCAACACCATGCTCTATCATGACAAATTGTGAACTTGTAACATTGGCTCAATGCCATCACCCCAGTAACCCAAAATTTACATGTGATGGGGGCCATCTCTCACTAAAGGGTGATAAATGATCCAAAATAAGAGGGTTACCTCAATACTAGCATTCATTTCAATACTCTTATTAGATTTTGGTCATAGAAAATGTATCTTCCACCATATCCACACAATTTTTTAGCTTATCTTGAATTAAAACACAATTTTTCCTATACATCACACCAAGTCATTGCATCTCATATTTTTCCACCATTACAATATGGATCATGTCATCTAAATAGATCATCCCAAATAAAAAACAACATAGACAACTTTTTTATTTGGAATTTCACTCAATTTGCACACCTCGAGGTAGTGTGCGAAATTAAGGAATCCTAAATTCATCATTAAACTTAGTTTGGTTCACCTTGAGTTGAGGAAGAACACTATTGACACATTGTGCATTTCACATAATGCCGCACATGTTTGTGCACTTTCATGAACAATGTAGATCACCATGCCAACACTTTCCATTTGTAGCGGGGTGTACAAAGGAATGTGACATCATTTCATTCTTCTACATCACCTCAAAAAATTCACCTTAGTTTGGATCTTCTCAGGGATCATTAATACTATCGTATCCATATATACAAGCTACAACCTTTTGCACTTTGTAGTGCCCATATGCATCATGTGCCACATAAACTTTAAGTTCTTATAGCTTCTCCAATCTTGCACAAATATATTGTAACACTTGAAACTTTTGAATTCTTATGCACCTCATATCACAACACATGTAGTTTGTGTATAAATACACTAACTTAACTTGTGACATTTGCAAATAAGTGACCAAAAATATTTTTAAAATCGACTACTAAATAAAGTTTTGAAAATTCTTTTAAAACTTGAAAAATAGATGTAAATTATGGATGTAATGTACCTTGGTATATTCAAGCTCTCAAAAATATGTGTTTTGTCAAGTTTTGGTTGTGGGACATATTTTTAAGCACAACAAAAATGGAAAAATGTGGGACATAGTTATATGCTTTGAAAATTCTATAAGTCCTCTCAATTCCTTTTCAAATTCAAAACTTATTACACAATCACACAATATTTCCATTCACAACACTCTTGCAAAAAAATTCTTTCCTCGCAATATATCACATATCTTCACGAGTTATACACATGGGCTTTGCACCCCATGTACATATGTCAACATCTCACTACCATACGACATACTAGGTGGCGCACTATACTCATTTGTGGTGTCACAACATCTATTAACACTACGTTTTAGATCAAAAAAATCACATGGTTAGGGAAGATGGACAATTTTCATATTTGTCTCTTTTGTAACCATCATAAGCTATAATTGACTCCTTTATAATCATGTGTTTGTGTGTGTGTGTGTGTGTGTGTGTGTGTGTGTGTGTGTGTGTGTGTGTGTGTGTGTGTGTGTGTGTGTGTGTGTGTGTGTGTGTGTGTGTGTGTGTGTGTGATTAAAATTTGATACCATCATCAATCAATGTTGCACTAAGGGTTAGAACACCTTAAAGTCGAATAAACAAATAATTGTGAGTGAGTATTTAGTATCTCTCATATACATATGGATTATCATGTACAAATGTTAACATGCTCTAAGCATCTAATGTATGAATTTTTGTCACCAAGACTAAACAATGATAATTAGGATTTTTAACCCCTTTCCTAATCACATGAATCCTCATTATGAGTATTTTTGTTCATTTTTAATGTAGATAATTCATTTACAAAGTGTCAACCCCTTATAATCACAAAAATTTGCATTCGTTTTTAATGTATTGAAAGAATAAGCATTGTACCCATTTATTTCATTTGAATACTAGTGGAATTATTATGTGAATGTGTATTGGTTATTTCTCAAATTACTAGATTCCATTGCATATCTACAACATATTAATTTACATAAGAAGATCCATATGTATTGACTAGTTGTAACATCATCCACACAACATCACGAGAAATGTGTAGATCATTTATTTTATTATTTTCCTATAATTTACATATTTTAATCTTCTAGGCGGACTAACCATATTTTTAAGTGTCATATTCTCATCAATTTAATTACCATAATCTTTGTTCATCTTACGAAAGGAAAAATTATTATTATTTTCAAGAAAATTACGTATATCTAAACTAGTAATCCACTCACAATTTGTTACATTCTAATCGGTTCTCTCATGTGAGATAAACATTTATGTATATCTTTTTATTTTCATAGTCACCATTTTCATTGATCCAAATCACTACAAATGTGATCCCTAATGAGAATATATGGTAGCTAGGAGGAACGTGAAAATATCGCTAAGTTTGGGTTTTAAGCTAGGTAAATCATGAAGGTCATATATGTCTATATATTTCACCCTTGTTCTTCATGCTTGGGAGACCACGTGAGAATACAACCCTTCCAAAATGTATAAAATATTTTAATTTAAAATATACATAGGCATACTTCAACAATTTTGAAATAATTTATAGGTTTTTGTATAAGAACCGTAGATTAGACGATTCCACATGGAGAAAAAACAAAACTCTAAATTCAATTAAGATACTCTAAATCAAAAATGACTAGTAATAGAATTTTATTTAAAAATTAAATAAATCAAATCAATATTTATCGAATGTAAAATGAAAGGAATAAAATTCACAAATTTTACTATTGGAACATACTTTATATTAATGTAAAGGAGAGTTACATAGCGAGGTGACCGAGACAACTCACGGTCCCACAAAATGCCACGAGGGTAACAAAAGCACGCCACAAGGGAAAACACAAAACACCACGAAGGATTATAAGAGCACGCCCAAAGGGCAATCAGAAATCATCTACAAAAGACAAACACCAGAGATCATTAGGCACACACCGCCACCGCACCAGGAGGAGGAGGGGGATCATCCCGAGGAGGGATGAAATATCCGCTTAGTACACTCGGTAGACAACGGATCCACTTCCCAACCCTTCTACTCTGGAAAGTGCATTTGAAGAGGCACCATAATTCCCCACTCAGGTGGTTACAATCCTACAAGAGAGTTCATTGCTAGTGGCGGTGAGCCCCACCGAGGAGTGTGGCAATGCCTTTCCCCCTTAGGGGAACTCTAACCAGGTCTAACATAGGACAGGGTGGAGTAAGCCCAATGGGAGGCAAAGTGGTGGCTACGAGAGTGTCTCCTCTAACATGTATTCACAGGTGGTGGCCGCCAAGGTGGCAAGAGACGAGGTGGCAACAACGACGGATTGGGTGGAACCCGACTTATGGTGCATGGCCCACTCCCCGGTGATCCAAAGAAATCCACGTAGGTGCGTAAATTCCAAAACAACCTTTGATCAAATTGAGTTTGAATCTGTGATCACATAGTAGATAAAATAATCACCTTGTCATTAGTAGAAAAGTTGATAATTGTAAGATCATTTTTGAAAATAAAGGCATTGCGAGATTTCTAGATATGAAATAAAATACATGCACAAAAAGATGCCACAAATTAGCTATATAATGAGGCCATGGAATAAAGTCCCCAAATAAATCCAGATGCTAGGAGAAAAACTCAGGGTGATAGGAAGAAACAAGGAATGAATCCAACGCCAAATAGCTGCGCGCATGCGAGCGAAACTAGAATAAATGCAAAAAAGACTCTGGTCTAGAACAAAAGGGGCAGGTCGGGGAGAAATTCCAATATGCCGAAGCCGTTCACCTACAGGAAGACCTTGATAAATCAAGCACCATAGAAAATGGTTAACTTTAGGTTCAAGAAGAGGTTTCCAAGCACAAGCAAGCCTGTAAAGCTAGGTAGAGGGCAACGACCGGAGTCCCCAATGAGAATTTAACTTTGCAATTGTGGGTGACTGAGGAAAAGAAGAAGGCGATAGACATGTGAGTATTGTATCACAAAAATTTGTATCATGATTCCATCGCGATTGCACAACCAGGTAGGCTGGGGACGGAGGCCAAGTTTATGAAGCATCACATCTAGAAGAAGCTCCTAAATCTTGCAAATTGAAGGAAGATCAGAATTATGCAAATGGAATTTGGCTTTAAGTTCAGGCCAAGTGATCCAATCTCTGTGGTGCACTAGATCCTATATAGTGTGAATGCCTTTGTGAAAAATCCAAATGGCTTTGATGTCGAGGAGTTCAGCTAACAAAAGCGTGCCCTTAGAAAGAATTGGTGACCACCAGATGTTCTGAGCATTAAACGAAAGGCCAGTGTGAAATCCATCGCCAACCCACCATAAAAAAGGCTTAACCTACTTGAAGGATTTCCAAATGCTCTTAGCCACAAAGGTACCTCTGAATCTTAACTGGAGTAGATGTAATAATAAGATTATGTAAACCAATACCATTCCAACTCCGTTTACCATACGGAGCACCAAATTCAATACAATATCTCAATAGAATCTGCCAATAATGATCCCTAGAAAGACCGTGATAATCCACCTAGCACACAGAGCCACACTTTTTCAGTAAAGATCAAGTATGCCCATACCACCTTGTTCGTGAGGGAGGCAGAAACATCCTAGGCTACACTTGTGAAAGTGAGTTGAACCAAAACTTTTACACTAAAGAAAATCCTGCAGAATTTTAGCTGACCCATTGAATGAAGCGTGAGAAGGGCACCAACAAAAAAGTAGTAACATGGGTGGTAGCAAGTATTTTGGTACACACCTGAAATTTGCTTGCCAAGGATAGCGGTTTGGAGGACCACTTTGTGATTTTTGCTCCACTCTGTTAACCACATAAGTCCATAGAGTCATTGAATCACTATTAAAAAGGGATGCCTAGGAAGTGAAATTGCTCACCGTGACCGATCCAAGTCTAGGGGTAATCTCAAAGCCAATCAAGCATTGGAAAATAAATTTGGTGAAAACCAAGAGTTTTGGCCATCTGAATGCTAGAACAAGAGGCTAAACAGAAAGTAGATAAAAATTGAAAATGACAACAAAGATTCGTGCACTTTCTCGGACTCAAGAACCGTAAGGAAGGAATCATCTGTAAAATGTCCATTAATCAACTATGAGTGGTGGTCTGGTAAATTAATTCTCGAATGTGACCCTAGGAAGCTTAATGAGTAAGTAAGTAGCCCATAGCATCTTCCGCAAGAACAAACAAAGTCAGAGCAAGAGGGCAACCCTGTCTGATGGAGCGGTAGAGTCTAATGGCTTGAGACTAATGGCCATTAATAGTGAGCCAAATAGAAGTATTGGAAAATAGAGTAGAGACACCAGAATAAAAGAAAGCACCAAATCCTAATGCCTTGAGCATAGCCAGAATAAAGGGCCATTCATACGATCATAAGCTTTCTCAAAATCATTTTTTAGAAAAAGAGGCTTCTGACAAGAAATATGAGCCCATTCCATTCCTTCCCACACCGTAAGAAGATTATCTAGAATATAACAGCCTTTGACAAAGCCGGTCTGCTCAAGCCACACAATCTTCGGTAAAATATTAGCAATTTGCAAAGCTAGAGCTTTAGCAAGAATTTTGTAGGAGACATTCAACAAAGTGATCATCCTCCAATTGTTAATAAGATCTGGATTACCTGCTTTTGGAATGAACTTGATGTTGCCTTAATTGATGAAAGTTCCTAAAGAGCGAGATTGAAGTGCCTCAAGATATACCCTGAGCAGATCAGATCTAACAAATGACCAAGTGACTTTATAGAACTCACTGGGAAAGCCATCCAAATTGGGAGATTTATCATTGGCTAAACAAAGTAATGCAGAATGAATCTATTCTAAAGAAATAGGAGCATCACAAAGAGCCGAATCCCAAGAATTGAATTACGAAGGCACCAAATCAAGGCATTTTTACAAAACAGAAGCTCATTCAAGAGAATCCTCCTGAGCTTGAAACACTAGATGATAATGCTTGACAAAATTAGAAGATAACTCTAGGAGCTCGGTAAGTTGTTGGTGGGACTCATGTATAGCCTTGATCTGTTGACATACATGCTTAGCACGGAGGGATTTTAAGAATCCCTTAGAATATTTATCTCCCACCTATAGCCAATGGAACCTCGAGTGGATCTCGAGCATCCCGAGAAGCGTAGGATTCACTGATCTTCAGTTTATACCGAAGAGATGCTGCCTAAGATTAAACTTGAAGATCAAAGGGATTGGATTCCATGAACAAGGATACCCACCAAAATTTTGTATACAGAGAAGAATCTTCCCATCTTCGAATCTGAATAACCTTTTTGCCAAACCGGAGGAGAAATTTGGAGGTGCGCTAAATCGCCGCTTCCCACCAAAAATGCCAATTGGAAGCAAAAGGGGGATGTGGCACCATGTTCCAAATTTTGGTGATGAGCTGGATAACTCTAGGGTGACGAAGCAACAAGACATTGAGAAAAAATGCATACTCGGTACCTTGGGAGGGCCCCTACCAAATAACCTTAAATGTGATCGGATGATGGTCTGAAAAAATCACATCAAACCAAACCTTGATAATGGTGGAGTCATGCGTGTCAAAATTAAAATAGGTGTCTTTGAGCAAGAAGAGCACTATCAATACGTTTTAATACATGATCTGATCCTTCTCGAAGGTTTGTCCAAATAAACCAAGTGGAGTCCGGAAATTCTCCACCATTGAGAATTGGATCGAAGAGGCCCCAATGGATTTTAAAATAATACCAAGCAGCCCGTTCTCGAGACACCAAAGTGCATCGAGAATGCACCGCGTTTATCATCGATGCTCCATCATATTAAAGTCACAAAAAACCAACCAATAAGAAAAAGGTAATTTGTCAACTAACCACCGCCATAGTAAAATTCTTTCAGAAACATCATTAGGAGCATAAACATTGAGAATACCAAAGGACATATCATTAATATTCAAAATAACCCACACCGCTTTGATGGCTACTCGTGGCCTAAGGAAATAATTAACATCGAAAAATTCGGCACGATGGAAATGCTAGCACCACCTTGGCCATCAATGTGATGAGTGTGAAAGTGCACAAAATCAGGGGCAATACACGTCAACAAAGTCTAAAGAAAAAAACTAGAAATCTTAATTTACTCTAAGAAAAGAACATCCGAACCGCTAATTAACTAACAAGCTAAACAAACAGAATTTTCATGAGGGCTCAGTTAGCCCCTACACATTCTATGACAGAAAATTAATGAAAAATATGACATATCAAAAGCTCCCTGCCCATCTGAAAAACCGTCCTTAGATTTGAGAATGGAGAAATTATTGGCAAGTAAAATCTAGTATGAATGAGAAGGCTCTAATTGAATGTAGCAGCGCTTAGCCCCATTAACTCCCCACACGTCGCATTCTACCTTGTGAAGTGGGCTACATGAACGTCACAATGGTAGATAAGTTGAATCCAAATTCCTATAATTCTCAACAATCATTTACATCTCTTGGCTCTGCGAGGCAGTGGCTACAATGGAAGTGAAGAACTAGGTTGCTCCACTAGAGGCTTATCCCTGGCTAGTGGTGGTGAAGTAGAAGACGAGGTGGAACTTCAATAGAAGGTCACGCCCCCGAGTTCTTTTTTGAACCAACCACCTTCTAACCATCATCCTGAGGAGTAACCATAGTTTTCAGCGTCGCAGACGGCACGGGAGGAGTGGGTTTAGAGCGAGCTAAAAGGGGACAATCCCTAATACGATGGTCTAGGGCCTGATAGCGAAAACACGTGTTCAGGAGGTTAAAATACATTACCTTTTGAGATATTTTTAGGGACCCCACCTGAATATTTAGATGGTCCCGCAAATCTTTCGCCAAGTTCACTTCGACACACACACGCTTATTAGGTCGGGCATAAAAAAACGGTCCTGCTCATGGCATAACACCTTGCCAATGGGTTTGACAATCTCATTCAGAAAAGACCAGAGATGAACAGGAACACTGGGGAGCTCAATCCAAACAAGGATTATGAGAGAGTCCAAGAGGATAGCACAAGAAGGGTATTGCCTAAATACCAACAAGTGCCTTAGTCATAAGGGTCTAGACCTATGAGGGCTCACGAAAGGTAAACAAATAAAAACATTTGGTGAGATTACAAGCACTAGAAAATTGGATGCCAAAATACTCCTAATGGTTTTTCATCCAATTCTTTAAATACGATTCAGACGGGATACAACCACAGAAATAGGAAATAAGGAAGTGATTATGATACCAAATCACTACAGGATCCAAAAAATCATGAGTAATAATCACATTTGGGGTGGGTTCAGAGTCCATACTTCATCGTAGACTTTCGAGACAAACTTCCATGCGTGCTTGGGAGCCATGGTTGCCATAATCAATAGTTGTTGATCCGGTGGAGGTGGTGGCCATTTATAAGCGCAAACATCACCTAAGCAAAGGTGAAAACATACTAAGACTCACTATGATAAGACCGAGGAAGACCACTAGAAGTGCTAAGGACATATAGTTAGCACGAAAAAATACAAAGAGGAAAAAGCATAGGAAGCCGAGCAGAGCTGACTTGGTTCACCAGGGGGGTGTTATTTTAATTTATATATTTTGTGTTTGACTCATCAAAATGCAAAAATTTCAATCAAAACCCTTTTGAGATTTGAAAAACAATGTAAACGCAATCCACCATGCACTTCTCTATTTTATTTCAAAATTAATAAGATGTGTAGTAAAGGTAAAGTGTATGGAATAAAATACACAAATATTTTATAATTTCCATTTTCATGTTTGAAAATTAATTGAAAAAACTTACAAGTAGTTATTTCGTTTATAATATGTTGAAAACTTGTAAATAAATGATGAAATAAGTAACATACCAATTGATGAAATAACTAACATACCAATTGCTAATATTTTTTGGTTATTTATATTTAATTTTATCTTTCCAAGATATCTTTCTTTTCTTCTCAAATAGTTTGGCCCTTAAAAGTGCTTATATTTCTCTCTAGAATAGTTTTATAAGTTGTAAAATTGACAAATGTGTTTTTAATGTCATAACACACATTTAACCATGATGTTTTAAACTTACAATGAGGTATGATATAACTCTTGATGCTCATACATCATGATTTATGTTATTTGTTAGAAAATTTAAAATAATCTAAATGTTAAGTCTCTTACATGAAAGAATACATTTTATATAAATTACAATTAGAATTAACAATTAATATCAATATTAAAAAAATTATTCATTAAAGAAATTTTGAGAAAATATTAAATTGAGTTTTTTTAAATTCCACCAATCAATTGCAAGATGAAATAAACGACTCAAATTGAAAAACAAATTGGAATGAACACACTTGAAACCAACCCCTAAACAATTGAGACATGTCATACATCTTTGTAAAGTCTAGTTCAATCAATTACATGAAGGCTTAGAAACACCTAACACTAACCACTAAACAATTGAGATTCCTTTAGTCCAATCAATTATAAGAATAGATACATGACTTGAATTGAATGATACATTACAATGGACACACTTAACAATAGTCTCCAAACAATTGAGTCACATCAAAATATTTTATAAGTGTATTTGAGTTAATTATTGGAAGAAGTATGTGAAAAAATGATTTCTTTATTGTAATGTACACACTTAACACTAACCCCAAAACCATTGACTCTCACCACACATAATTATATGAATGTGAACATTAAAATGGACACACTTGAAGCTAACACCTAAATATTTGAGCCACATCATACATATTTTTAAAGTCTAGTCCAATCAACCACCTACATACATAATGGGATGAACACATTTGAAACTAACCCCTAAATGATTGAATTAAATCATATATGTTCTTAAAGTTTCACAAAATCAATTACATGCATAATTACATGACTTGAATTGATGGTGCACTAGGATACACAAACTTGGAACTAACCCCTAACTAATTGAGTCACATTTTTTTCTTTCTTATAATCAATTGTACAAAGAATTAAATTAATGGAAGAGTTGGAATGAAAATAATTTGAACCAAACCACAAACAATCAGACACGTTATATGTAATTTCAAAGTATCGCCTAATAAATTACAAGAAGTAATGACTAAAGATTTTTTTGATACATTAGAATGGATGTACTTTACAATAACCCCTAAATAATTTTGTCACATCATACATCATGACCATTTTCAAGTCAATTTGAATTTTTTTAATTAATAGAGCTAAAGGTGTGAGGAAACTCATCTATTAGTCTAGTTATTTCATTTGTGGCGTGTTCATTGTGTAATATTTATAGCTGAAACTATCTTTACAACAATTATTTGTGCTCACTTCAGATTACACTATTTAATTTGTAAGTGTTTTTTTTTAATTGCATGCCCCAAAACTTGAAACAAAATGTTCTTTTTATAGTTTGGTGATACAAATATGACATCAAATTTACAAACTAGACATACATCAATGACATGTTAAAATAATTGAAATGGGAAAATTTTGGTTACAAATTGTATGGTGTAGATGTGAGGGTGATAAATCAAGTTTAAAATGTTATTAGATATAGCACAAGACAACTTTAAATGAAATTTAATACCACATAATTATTAAAGTGGTGGAGATTACAATAGGGTATAATGTCAAACAAATTAATATTCACTCACCCAAACAACTAATTATGGAAGAAACACACAACCTTGGCTTTTCACTATAGAGCTCATAATTTGTTTTTGTAGTCTTTTATTTATCCAAACCAAAGCTAGGCATGCTTTGGCACCTCATCCGACAAGTTTGGATGCTCACCCGAAGTACATGTAACCACCGTGTCCCTTCTTTTTTATGCTTGTTAGAATGTTAACATGCATCTTAATTATATTCATAGTCAACACATCCATTTGTGCATAGAAAAGTAACATAGCCATGGGAATCCGAAACACATATCATAAGGAAACTAATCAACATAAAGAATGACTATTAACACTTGAACTCCCATATTTCCACACTTAGACATAATCAATTTAGTAACCCAAATATAACTATCCATTGCAAATCATTACATAACAAATTAGTTGACTACAATAACCTCCATACATCCATGCGTTGGACCATGCACGCTCTCAAACAGACTCAACCCTATATTGTTGAAATATCCATTCACACTTCACACTGTCATACCAAAATCCTCTCTAAAATAAGGACACACTCCCTATATATAAGGTTGGGGACTTGCACCTCACCACTTCATACACTTTCCTAATAATAGGCGTGTATACAAAAATAACAATGCATGCTTTTACAATCCTTGCTAATAATAGATTATCCTAAATATATGACATGCTTTAATCCCTTTTTTTGGCTTGGTCCATTCGTGTGTTTATCCTTTTCTACATTTTCCTTATTTTCCTTGCTTGGCCACTAAGTCTTCATGTTCTCGTATTTCTAGATCTTTACTTGGGTGGCACTCAAAATCTTCTTTTATATTTTTAGCCTCTCTAGAAAATTGGATAACTTTTGAATTTATACGTACATGCCCGTAGCCCCGTGCTAACCTATTCCACTACTACGCATGCCCCATGCATGCTAATTTGATTCTCAACGCATGTGTAACCTTGTGCTCTAGTGATAGTCAATTTTCCCAACCAACATTACCTCACACTATGGATATTGTCCATCCTCGATAATATTGAATAAAATAATTCCACCAAAAATGAATGAATTAAAGAATAAGAATATGGTCTTATGCCCAAAAAATAAAAAAAGAATTAGGATTTGCGTCCAATCACTACTTTTGTCTTTTTTGGTGGAAAGAGCCCTAGAAAGTCCTTACTCAAAATATTATGTAACTCCCTCTAGCCTTCCAACTCCTTTGTTGCCTTGAGTGGTTCTGTCATCACCAATTCGACATTATGATAATTCTTCACCGGAACTCCTCGTGCTATGATTATTTACTAATGCACAACTTTTAGTTTGGTGGATGTAATCTGGAAATACAAAAACAAACATAACACAAGAATACCATAGACTATGATAAAAGGAATAATGATAAATCTGAAATATCAGGGTAAATTATAATATCAACATGAAATTGTTACAATCTCACCCATGAGGTACTTCAAGTGTTACCGACTTCACTTGCCTTCCAACAATAACTATGGGAAAAACTTCACAATTACACCTCTTAATGACTTCTTTAACACACCTTCAAAATGATGGCTTCCTTTACACACTTGCTCATACAATATTTCTCACTACTTCCTTCTATTCTAAATGAGGGGGTGGCCTCTCTATTTATAGAACTTCCGAGGCTTATCCATCTTATCTCTAAGATAGGATAATAAATCGAATCTAACGAATCATATTCCATACCTTAACTCTTATCTCGTACATGTAAGCTTATCTTTTAAGATAAGATAAACCTTATCATTTCACATGGGTTCCACATTTTTAGACTTTTTACAAATAAAATACACAAAATATTTATGACCCCACTCCTTGTCCTTATTACCAATATAATATTTCTAATTCCTAATCATGTAGACCCTACTTCTCTACTTACCCCACTTTGACATTTTAACATTCTTTGGACCACTTACGAAAAATATTTACTTTTTACCACAACATTCCTTTTGTACTTTGACTTTTACCTTACTTTACTTTATTGGCGGCACTTTCATCGACGATGCCATTATCTTCTATTGGACGCCACTACTAATTATACTTAACAACATCCTATTCCTAATGCATTCATTAATAAAATAGAAATTATAGAGGAGAATTTTAATGTTGACATTTCCCCCTTCCTAGTTTCTACTTCGTCCTCGGAGTAGACTCTTATGGACATTCTGAAGCTGGTGCCTGGAAAATATTTAACTTGTCATGGTTGACCCATTTCATAATGGGAGTACCATCCAATTCCTCCAATCGGTATGTACCATTTTCATGCACAACTACTATTTTGTAGGGCCCCATCCATTTTGGAAGAAATTTTCTCTGTCTTTTTTTTTGTATCTGGAATCATATACTAGAACCAAATCATTCACATGAAATGGAGACCAACGAATCTTTTGATCAAAGTATCCCTTCTGCTTCATTTTCTTCTTATATCTTGTATCCTTCACTATTTCCCTCATTTCCTCTAGCAAATGAAGATGTACCAACCTTTCTTTTACTGAATCACTTTCATCCATCCTTTCATTTTTCATAACTCTCATAGTGGGAATATCAAACTCAATAGGAAGAACTGGATCAATGCCATAAGCCAACTGAAATGGGGAGTATCTTGTTGTTGACTTTGATGTTGCCCTATATGCCCATAATGTTGCATGAATCCTTTTATCCCACTTATGTACCTGCAAGGCTGCATCTTTTGCTAGAATTTGACACAACACAAAATTTGTTCGTTCCACCTGTCTATTTATGCTTGGCTTCTATGTTGTTGCCTTCTCATGCTTAATAGAAAACTTATTGACTAGGGCTTCTACCACCTCATTAATGAAGTGGCTTACTTGATCTGTTACAATTTCTAATGGAAAACCAAATCTAGTGACAATGCATTCATATATGAACCTTGCCACTTCATCCATAGAAGTTGTTTTCAATGGCCTAGCTTCAACCCACTTGGTTAAATAATCTGTGGCAACTACAATATACTTATTTTGGCATGAGGTAGTTGGAAGTGGACCTACAATGTCTATTCCCCACTTTTCAAAGGGACCAAGTGGAAGAATATGACATAATGGAGTTGATGAAGTCTTGCGGTTACCATGTGTTTGACAAATATCACATGTCTTATAATAATATAACAATATTTAAAAAGAGTGGACCAAATGATAACTCGCATCCAAGATCCTTCTTGCTTTGTAAGTTGTCCAGAGAAGTGCCCTCCACATGTACCATTGCGGAATTCTTCTATCGGCTCCTTCCCTTGATCATGTCCAACGCCCTCTTGATGCGCCATCGTGTCCTATTCGAAATAATACTCCATGCGAGAATAGAATATAGATGACCGGCTTGAGTAATCTTCCTCTTAGTCTTTGCATTGGCACCATCAGAAATTTGAATTCATTCAAATATTTCCAAATATCTATGTATTCACTAGGGATTATGTCAAGGGATAACAATGCTACATCCTGGGAAATCATTATCATCACAAGATGAACCTAAACCATCGAGGCTTGAGAGAGTGCATCTCGCATTGACATGCTTCTTTCCCGCCTATCTATAATATCAAATTCAAATTCTTGTAGCAAAATTATCCATCTTACTATCCTCCCTGATGGGTTAGGCTTATTTACAATATATTTTAGAGCCTAATGATCTGTTACAACTATAAATTTTTGCCCTAGCAAGTAATTTCTAAACTTCTTTATAGCAAAAATGATAGCTAGAGCCTCTTTTTCAGTTACAATATAATTTACCTAGCACTGCTCATTTTGTCTGCTCCCAAAGTAAACTGGATGTTCATTCCCATTTTCATCCTTTTGGCTCAGAGTACTTCCTAGTGCTGCATCTGAGGCATCAGTGTACACAATGAATGGCTTGCTCCAATTTGGATTCTTTAAAACAGGTGAAGACACCAGGGCTTCCTTCAGTTGTCCAAAAGCTTCATGCGCCTTATTTCCTGGTTCATAAGTAACATCCTTCTTCAAGAACTGGGTTAGTGGCTGTGCAATCTTTGAGAAATTCTTGATGAACCTTCTATAGTAACCCACATGGCCTAAAAATGATCTCAACTTACTTCTATTCATAGGAAATGGTAACTCTTTGGTTTTTGAAACTTTATCAGGATTAGTACCAATACCATCTCTAGATACAACATACCCTAACAAAACACCTTTAGAACATCCAAAGACACACTTTGTAGGGTTTAGTGAGGCTTGTGATTCATCTAACCATTGAAATTTTATCTCCATCTGGTGTAGGTGGTCCATCTTACTCCTATAGATTCAAAAATCATCCAGAAATACTCTGATAAAGTTCCTAATGTAGGGTTCGAACACCCTATTCATCAAACGTTGGAACGCGTTGCGGGCATTACATAACCCAAAAGGCATAACTCTATAAGCAAACGTTCCCAAGGAGTGGTGAACGTGGTCTTTAGTTGATCTTTCTCCGCTATACGAACTTGTTTATATCCGTTATATCCATCAACAAAACTATAACACTCTACCAAACTACTTCATCCAAGATATGATCGAGAATGGAAGAGGGTAATGATCCTTCTTTGTTTCCTTATTGAGCTTCCTATAATCAACAAAATGCATAGCTTTCCATTATTTTTATTGAGATCACAATGGGAAAAACCCATTCTAAATTCTCCACAACAAGTATGAATCCTGCATCAAGCAACTTATTTATTTCTTCTTTTTTACAATCTTGGAAAAATTAGGATTCATTCTATATGGCGTTTGCTTTATGGGCTTAGCACCATCTACTAGCTCAATAGAATGTTCTACCCAACTTACTTGACGGAGTTCCTTGTAATCAAAAGTGAATAGGTGTATGTACCTTCGAAAGAGCCGGAGGTAGCATTCCTTCTCACTCACCATCACATCATCACCAATCTTTATTTGTTGGAGACGATCATCAACTTATTCTTCGAGATAATTTTATGGGGTCATGAGTCAGTGTGACTGGAAGGATATCCATGATAGAAACATCAACCTCACTTTCTTCATCTTCAGTGTCCACTTCACTAGTACTAGAGTAATCAGAGGATGTCCAATCATCAGTTTCATCACTTGAATCCACAGGTTCTTCCTTATGATGCCGAGGGATCAAAATTATCTTCACCCTCTCTTTGTCATGTCCAAGTGTCATGAATCCTTCATTCCAGTATTTTCTTACATGAAATCTCCTTAGCCATGGTCTTCCCAACAACATTGGGTACGCAACAATACCATTTTTCATCACCTGAAAGTCTACCACACATACAACACCCATAACAGATATTGCCACATTTGAAACAACACCTTCTAGTTTATTTTTTCCCTTATTTAATGACCTTAACATAAGTGTTGAGGGGCGATTACATTAACTGCAGCACCTCCATCAACTAAGACATCATGGATTGAAATACCATTACATAATACCTTAGCTTGTGGAGCGTAGGGATTTGCCTCTGCCTCCAAAACAGGGACCTTAACCTCCTTCCTTCGTCGAGCATTGAGTCCACTTTGTAGCTCCTGCCTCTTTTCAGAAGACATAGCCAAGAGTTGACCATATGTAATATTTGCAGGCCTTTTGGATGGATCTTCTAAGATGGAGTATTGTCCTTGTCCCTGTGAAATCAGAAAATCCTGCACACCCAACTTTCTTCTCCTATGTTTCTTACTAGTTTCTCCTTTCATCTTCTTAGGATCATTTCCATCTTGGTTATCTTTTTCTTTCTTTCTTTTTGTTACAAACACATCTACTTCATTATTTATGCTCTTATCTACTACATCAAAAGAATTCACAGGTGCTTTTCCTTTATTATTATCTCTTATACTGGATGTAGAAGCTCTATCTGGACAATTATACTTATAATGACCCTTTTTATAAAAACCATAACATACAACTTCAGAAATATTTCTTTTTGGACCTCTATCTCCTCCCTGAGAACTAAATTCTTTTCCTTGAAGAAGATTAATAGTTAACTAGCCCATCTTCCTGAGCAGATCTTCATACTCAGTAGATGTACTAGGAGAAATATTTGTGCTCACCGAGAGTGGTTGTGGATTTTGGACCAAAGGTGTTGGTGTAGGCTCTACTTTAGCAACAATTTCTTTGGGCTCCTCTTCCATGCTTTCTTCTTGCCTTCTTACAATCTCCTTTGCTTGTTCAATGGTAGCTAGGCGGTCATACTTCACTCGTTGTCTGATCTTTGGCTTCATCCCAAGAATGAAGTGCTTACAGAGGAGATTATCCATGCCATTCATCAACCCATCCGCTAATCCTTCCTTCCGGATTTGGGCATCGAGCTTCCTCCATAGCTCTAGAACACAAGCATGATAATCCCTTATCTTCTCCTTCTCTCCTTGGGATAGCTTTGTGATATCGATCATGAGATCTGCATATTTCTGTTGTTCACCAAATTCTTCAAGAAAACTTTCAGTTAATAAATCCCATGAGTTTTTAACATTATCACCTAGTATTTCAAACCACCTAAGGGCTGAACCATCCAAAAAGGTAGAAAAAAATTCAGTCCATTGTTCCCTTCTTATAAGGCCATTACAAATACAAGATCGTTTAAACTCTTGAATGAAAGAGGAAGCATCTTCATTAGATTGGGCGAAAAAAGCAGAATCTTCCCCATTTTCAAAAGTAACCCAAAGAAATACCAACCCACAAGTACAATCAACAAGACTTATGTGCACAAATAATTGGAATCACTATAATAGAAAATAGAAATGACCACGGTAAACTATGGTAAAACTTGACTTCTTGGTAAAACTGACTTTCTTGTGGTAAATGCTATTCACAATAAAAGTGAAGTTATCATGCGGTAAATACTATTCATAGTAAAAAGTGACTTTACTACAGTAAATACTATTCACAGAAAAAAGTGACTTTACCATGGTAACTACTATGCACAGTAAAAACAAGGTTACCCTCCAAATGTTTTCTAACTAAGTGGGAATATCTCTCCAGAAAATCCACCAATGAGGAATGGTCCTAGCAACGGAACCAAAATGTCATCACCAATCCGGCACTATGATAATTCTTCACCGAACTCCTCGTGCTATGATTATTTACTAATGCACAGCTTTTAGTTTGGTGGATGTAATCTAGAAACACAACAACAAACATAACACAAGAATACCATAGACTATGATAAAAAGGAATAATGATAAATCTGAAATATCAGTGTAAATTATAATATCAACATGAAATTGTTACAATCTCACCCATGAGGTACTTCAAGTGTTACTGACTTCACTTTCCTTCCAACAATAACTATGGGAAAAACTTCACAATTACACCTCTTAATGACTTCTTTAACACACCTTCAAAATGATGGCTTCCTTTACACACTTGCTCATACAATATTTTCACTACTTCCTTCTATTCTCAATGAGGGGGCGGGCTCTCTATTTATAGAACTTCCAGGATTATCCATCTTATCTCTAAGATATGATAAGAAATCTAATCTAACGAATCATATTCCATACCTTAACTCTTATCTCGTACATGTAAGCTTATCTTTTAAAATAAGATAAACCTTATCATTTCACATGGGTTCCACATTTTTAGACTTTTTACAAATAAAATACACAAAATATTTATGACCTCACTCCTTGTCCTTATTACCAATATAATATTTCTAATTCCTAATCATGTAGACCCTACTTCTCTACTTACCCCAACTTTGACATTTTAACATTACTAGACCACTTACGAAAAATATTTACTTTTTACCACAACATTCCTTTTGTACTTTGACTGTTACCTTACTTTACTTTATTGGCGGCACTGTACTGATGGCGCCGTTATCTTCTATTGGACGCCACTACTAATTATACTTAACAACATCCTATTCCTAATACATACATTAATAAAATAGAAATTACGGAGGAGAATTTTAATGTTGATTCATACTTGACATCGATAATGATAGGTACTTCATGGGGGTTAACTCATCAATTTTTCCCTTGAGCTCCGTGATCATTTTCTCAAGTGTGAAGCCACATCATCTAACACATCCATATTGCTCATGATCAAGGGAAAGAGTTATTTCCCTCTGTCTCTTAGTACGGTCTTTAAATCAGTTATCAAGTCTCTTTTCTATTGTACTTCGGCCAACACCATCTCCCTCTCAGCCCTATTATTCTTCATTTTGGCCTGAATCTCTTTTAACTTTGCCTCATCATTTGTGGCATGCACATCCAAAACTTGTTCAAAATATTAACAATTGTCGAGACAAACCCCGCTCTTCACACAACCCCCTTGGCCTTTGCAGCTAGCACCTCATACTGTGTAAGATGTGTCTCTACTTGTTCCATGACATTATTTTTCTATAAGGTTATCTTCTTAGTTTTCACCTCATTCCTTTCCTCTTATCATGCAAGAGCATCCATGCTAAGTCCTCCAAATAGTGTAGTGTTGAGTCATATTCATCCTTGGCATGTTCAACTAGGCTTGGGTACATGGAAGTGATAATATTTATAATGCACTCCACTTTCTTATATGCCACGCACGTTTGGCCATTTTCTTCTCTTAGCTCTTGTTTAAGCTCCTCAATCTTTTGATCCTTCTCCCGAGATTCCTCGTACACTCTCTTGATGGCATAATCCTTATAAAAATCCTTATCCCAACCTTTAACACTAATTTTCTTAATGCATTACATGTTTATTATTCAATGAGCATCCGTGAGAAAACCACCGGAAGGATTCTCCTAGCGCAGATTTAAACCGAGTCTTAGCCGGTGATTCCACACTTATCTCAAACTTTGGATCTTCCATGTGTGACTGATAAGCCTAAGAAAGCATCTTCCTGGTGCACGGAAGGCTTAATTTCTATCGAATAATGACCAATGGAAGAGATCTTTTGTGGCAACCGAGATTCAAGATAATGCCCAAAGGACCTTTACAAGATAACCATTATATTGTAATAAAGGGCCCCAGGGGATCTGTATTTATTTTCTTCCCTTTCCTCTACGCTCTTTTGGCACCTCTGTCTGATAGAGTGAACCATGCCACTCGTTTTCCCATACTTTTATCTTCTCTAGTGATGGTTTCCTTATTTCGTCTTTCTCCTCATGCTCAAGTTTGCACTCTTCTTCATGCTCTCGGTCTCCACATGCATCCTCCCTAATGGGCTTGTCATGGCCTTCTTCATCTTCACCATCCTTCCCCAGGTCCTTCCTCATCGTGCATATCATGGTCTTCCTCATTAGCATCATTATCATACACATTGTGGATGATCGGAGAGATTCACGACACCTCTTCTTCATCGACTTCCCCGCATCCTCTATCTTCTCACTTGAAACCACTCCTGTCTTCTTCTTCACTAGGGTCTTCTTCTTTGGACTTGGTTTCTTTGGTGACTTCTTGGTCACTCAAAAGTTCTCACACCTTGGCATGCCTCCTTGCACTCTTTTTGTTTCTTTTTCCTTATGCTTTGCTCCACAAGTAGGCTCCTCATCTTCTTTCACCTCCCATTTTTCATCCTCGTATTCTTCTTCCTAATGGGGAGGGGTATCTTTGTGCCCACCATCCGTATTCCTTTGGGGAGTTTTGGGAGATTAAGTTCTTGGCCATCAATATGAATCCCATATTTTACCATGGGTCTTAAGTGTATGTAGACTCTTACCACTTCCTTCCATACCAAGAGAGTCTCAAGAGTGATATTTATATTGTTAGATTCCATCATTTCCATGTACACCGACTTCAGGGATATACAAATTTGGTGTGCAACGTATGTAACGATCGGCATCTACCTTCTCTCGCATCAAACATTAACACCCATGCATAAAAATTTCTAGTCACTAATGCTTGGAAGTATTTGGAAGTGAACGCATAGAAGTGTAGCTTACACCATGGGCTCTTACCCTAGTCTTTATATAAAATATCCCCAAGAAATAATGTTGATACACTGTAAATTCTACCTTTCCTTCCAAGACCGAGGCGGCTCCTTGGTATGCGTCATTCATGCTCGAATGCTTCACACATCCACCTATACCACTTATCTACCAAGAGCTTATATGCATTATTGATTCCTCCATCGTTGGTATACTCTTCAAACATATGTGCTTGAGATTTGTTCTCCATCGGGCATTTCCATACTTTGTCATCATACCCATTAGGAACCCCTATCTCACATAACACAATCAAGAAAAGAATGACACCCCAAGTTATTTTCTCTCTTTTGATGACCTACACCTATGCTTCCTCAATGATTCCTTTAGCAAAAATTGTGTAATGTTGAATGTGGGCTTCATTCCATCTTCTCGCGATATGTGAAGCCGCATTTTGTTTTCTTGTGTCCACCTTTCTGATGCTCCCAACTTGCAGGTGATGAAGTGTGTGGTGAATATTGTTCCTAGGTCACCGATATTCACAATATCCATTACATGGCCTCCCCTATGATATTTAAAAGTAATGACAATGGCCTCTATTGCTACATCATCCTCCAAGTTAGGTTCTATCTCAAGGCCCGAACTATACAAACCTATTAATTTCCCAATTAACTGTGTGGTGATGCGCATCCTCCTTCCCAAAAAGTGGAAATATTCCTCATGGAATTATGACATTAACCACTAATACATGTGCTCTGGTTTGCTAAAGAAGGTCAATTCATATAACCGGAGTACTCCCATGCTCTCTAAGTCCTTTTGTACTAAGTCATCATAAACCAACTTTCCATCAATTCTCTAGTTGATTTTCTTCATTATATCCCTCCTTATCTCGGCTTCATGTTTCTTTGAGTGATGATCGTAATCACTTATCTTGCCCTTAATTAAGTGTGACTCCTATAGTTGTCCTACAATCACATCACCGGGTCTTGCATCTCACGAAAACCATTTCTCTCGGCATGTCCTCCACTTCAGCTTCATGTTCTTGCCTTTTCCTTTTCCCTTGGGTGATACTTTATTATGTTTGTGGAGCCTATTTTCATGTTAGAGTGTGGTACACCTTCTATGTGTTACACTCGGGTATTTTTATGGCGGTCTGCTCGCTGGCCCAGAGCGAGTTAGGGGTTCGGGGCGAAGCCCCAATCAAATTTTCATGGGTGGTTTATTAACCCATGGGTAATGGGTAACCATTATGGGCTGTTTTTGGGCCCATATTTTTCGGTACCCATTGTTTTGTAAAACCACCTCTTCGGTTACCCATAGGTTTATGGGACAGTTTAGTTTTTCCCATAGTTTTGATACCCACGGTTTTGTAAAACGCTTAGCAAAGCGATTGTCTATTTAATGGTCTTATGCATATGATAGATGCACAAGCAAATGTATTGCGAGATGTGTTTTGAATTCGGGTGTGAATTCTCAGAGAGTTTGTTAAGCATAGCTCCAAATGGATTTGGGTATTGTATTGAGAGAGTGGAGGCTTGTAATAAAATCGAGCAAGTAATTCTTGTGACGTAGCCCAAATTGGGTGAACCACGTTAAATATTGTCTCTCTGTGTTGTGTTATTTATTCTGCACTTTTATTTGAGATCTGTAATATTTTCTACATATTAGTTTCTACTGTTGCGATTCTGTAAGGGATTATTCCGCATATTTTATCTCTTATTTCCTAAAAATTGGTATCAGAGCCTGGTTTGGTTTGTTGAAGTGTTGAATTGCAGGAAAGTTTTTAGCTTGAGTGGGAGCTATGGCGAGATGATGGAAGATCTAGGGTTGATAAATTCAACGGGAAAAATTTCAGTCTTTGGAAGATGCAGATGGAATATTACCTTTATCAAAAGGATATTTATACTCCGTTGTCGAGAAGGTGAACAAACCCTCAAGTATGACAGATGCGAATGGGATTTCTTTGGATAGGAAGGCACTTGGGACAATCCGATCCGTGTGTCTTGCATCTTCGGTATTATTTAATGTTTCAAAGGAAAAGACTACAAAATATCTAATGGATGCATTAGGGAAGTTGTATGAAAAACCCTCTTGCCTCTAACAAGATATTTTTAATGAAAAAGTTGTTTAATATGAAGATGTCGAGAATAGTTCAAGAGTAGTGATCATTTAAATGATTTCAATACGGTTGTGAATATGCTAGCTTGATTCTTACAATAGAATTTGATGAAGAAGTTAGGGCTTTATTAATTTTGTGCTCTTTACCTAAGAGTTGGAATAGCCTGGTAATGGCGGTAAGTAACTCGGTTCCAACTAACTCGAAGTTGAAGTTTGAGGATGTTGTAGGGGTAAATCTAAGCGAGGAAATGCGAAGAAAAGCTCTGGGAATCTTCTATTTCAGGGAATTCTTTGACATTGGAAACTAGAGGGAGACAAGAATATAGGAAACCGTGGAAAATCAAAAGATCGGGCAAGGTCAAAATCCAAGAACAAGATTGTATCTTTGGAATTGTGGAAAGCCTCGGGCATGCAAAGAAGGACTGCTGGGAGCTTCGGATAAGAAGAAACAACAGAAGAAAACAAGGAGGCAAATTTGGCATTGGGTAATGTATGTTAGGATGCTTTGATTCTTTCTTTGCATAATATTACTGAAGCTTGGGTTCTAGATTTAGGGGCCTCTTTTCATGCTACTCCACATAGGCATTATTTTGTTGATTATGTTCAAGGGGATTTTGGGCATGTTTTTCTTGGTGATGATGAGCCTTGCGGTATAGATAGTGGAAAATGTTTTGTTCAGTTAAGATGCGTAATGGGAATACATGGCTATTGAAGGATGTCGACATGTGCCTACATTAAGAAGAAACTTGATATCAGCGGCAATCGGGAAGTGATGGTTGACTTGTGATATTCACAACCACTCTTGGAAGGTTACCAAGGGTGCTCTTGTGGTGGCAAGAGGTAAGAAGGTCGGAACCTTGTATTTAACTACCGATAGTACTAATGATTGTAATCTTGTGGCTTCGTATGTAGATATAACATTATGGCACTATAGGCTCGGTCATATGAGCCATAAGGGCATGGACGTCATAAAGAAGAATTTTCCTGATATACGAAACATGTTTGGATTTCGTGAGAACTGCATATATGGGAAACAAAAGCGAGTAAGGTTTCTTCTCAAGGTTGGACCTACGAAGAAAGAGTAAGTTAGAGCCGGTACATTCTCGATGTGTGGGGGCCAGCTCAGGTATCATCTCTTGGGGGTTTAAGTTATTATGTTACTTTTATTGATGATGCAACAAGGAAAGTTTGGGTTTATTGTATTAGAAACAAATATGATGTATTTGACACTTTTGTTAAATGGAAAGCCTTGGTAGAGAATGAAACAGTCTTAAGCTAAAATGTCTCAGGCGATAATGGAGGGGATATTGCAGCCATGAATTTAATGACTATTGTTCTAAGAATGGAATCATAGGCAAAAGACATGTTCCAGGGAACTCCGCAATGTAATGGGGTATCGAAAGGATGAACATAACAATCTGGAACGTGCTAGGATCATGAGGTTACATGCAGGACTGCCTCTTTCTTTTTTGGAAGAAGCGGTGAGCATAGTGCACTGTACTTGATAAACAGAGGACCCTCAAGTGCCTTGATGGAGGCATACCTAAGGAGCCTTGGTATGGTAAGAAAGTTGATTATTCATTTCTTAGAGTCTTTGGATGTGAGGTGTTTGTTCATATAGACAAGGATGATAGGACCAAGCTAGAGGCTAAATCAGAAAAATATACTTTCATTGGTTATGGTGGTGATGACTTTGGATTTAAATGTTGGAGTATTAAGGACAAGAAAATCATTCGGTCTAGGGATGTGGTATTTAATGAGAAAGTCATGTATAAGCAACAGTTGCAAGAAAACAGGGAAGAATCCAAGAAGGAATATGCAGTGGTAGATGATCTTCCGGATGGGATAGTGACCCATGAATCAGTTTAGGAACTGACTCAACAGGAACCCCAAACTCCTACAGTGAGGAGGTCTTTTAGGGTAAGAAAAGAACCTGAACGTTTTTCTCCTTCTCTTTATTATTTATTACTCACTGATAGTGGAGAGACAGAGAGCTTTGATGAAGCAATGTAGGTAGATGCCAGTAAGAAGTGGGAGCAAGCCATGGATGAGGAGCATAAGTCTCTCATGGAGAACCAAACTTGGGATTTTGGTGAACCTACCAAAAGGAAAAGAGCATTGCAGAACAAGTGGGTGTACAGAGTTAAAGACGAAGAAGGAGGAAAGAAAAGATATAAGGCCCGGTTGGTGGTCAAGGGGTTTGCACAGAAACAAGGTATAGATTTTGATGAGATATTTTCTCCTGTAGTAAAAATGACTTCTATTAGAACTGTTCTTGGAATAGTGGCAGCAGAAGACTTACACTTAGAACAGTTAGATGTAAAGACTGCATTTCTCCATGGTGATTTGGAGGAGGAACTATATATGTAGCAACCAGAGGGCTATGAGGTCAAAGGTAAAGAGGAGATGGTGTGTAAACTGAAGAAGAGCTTGTATGGCTTGAAACAAGCTCCACGTCAATGGTATAAGAAGTTTGATAGCTTCATGATGGAGCAAGGTTATATTAGATGTCATTCTCACTATCATTGGGTGTATACAAAGAAATTTGAGGATGGAAGTTATATTATCCCGTGTTTGTATGTTGATGACATGTTGTTTGCAGTAAAAACATGCAGAAATAAAAGTACTCAAGAAACAAATGACTAAGTGAATCCTTTGATATGAAGGATTTGGGGGCAGCCAGAAAAATCCTTGGTATGAAGATAACTCGGGATAGGAAGGAACGAAAGTTGACTTTATCTCAGGAAGAGTACATTAAGAAGGTATTGATAGGTTAAACATGCAGGGATGTTAAACCGGTTGGGACTCCTTTGGCAGGCCATTTCAAGTTATCAAAGGAGCAGTGTCCCATGACAGAGCAGGAAAGAAACCAGATGTCCAAGGTACCTTACTCATCAGCAGTTGGAAGTTTGATGTATGCTATGGTGTGCACTAGGCCTGATATTTCCCATGCAGTGGGATCTGTGAGTAGATTTATGAGTGATCCAAGTAAAGAGCATTGGCAAGCAGTAAAGTGGATCCTTCGGTATTTGAGAGGGACCATGGGGATAGTTTTATGCTATAGTGGATCAGACACCACTTTACGTGGTTATGTAGATTCAGACATGGCTGGAGATGTAGACAGCAGGAGGAGCACAACAAGTTATATTTACACTGTAGGTGGGACAGCAGTGAGTTGGATTTCACAACTACAGAAGCTGGTGGCTTTGTCAACCACGGAGGCTGAGTATGTTGCTGCCACAGAGGCAAGCAAAGAGATGATTTGGTTACAACAATTGCTTGAGGATTTGGGGCATAAGTAGGAGGAATGTAAGTTGCATAGTGATAGTCAGAGTGCTATACACCTAGCTAAGAACTCTACTTTCCACTCCAGGATGAAGCATATACAGTTGAGGTATCACTTCATCAGGACAACTTTGGAGGAAGATAAGTTGAAGTTGGAGAAGGTTCATACCACTCGAATCCTACGGACATGATGACCAAGGTGGTCACAAGGGATAAACTAAAGCTATGATCAGCTTTGGTTGGCCTTTGGGGATGAGTGAAGGGTTGAGAAGCTTGCTCGGTGGAAACCAGTCTCAAGTGGGAGATTGTTATGTTTGTGGAGCCTATTTTCATGTTAGAGTGTGGTACACCTTCTATGTGTTACACTCGGGTATTTTTACTGTCCCGCCGCCACCGAGCGAGTCGTGGGGTTCGGGGCAAAGCCCTCAAACAAATTTTCATGGGTGGTTTATTAACACATGGGTAATGGGTAACCGTTATGGGCTGTTTTTGGGCCCATGTTTTTTTGTACCCATTTTTTTGTAAAAAGCCTCTTCGGTTACCCATAGGTTTATGGGACGAGTTTAGTTTTTCCCCATTGTTTTGATACTCACGGTTTTGTAAAATCGCTTAAGCATGATTGTCTATTTATATGGTCTTATACATATGATAGATGCACAAGTAAATGTATTGCGAGATGTGTTTTGAATTCGGGTGTGAATTTTGTAGAGTTTTTTAGCATAGCTCCAAATGGATTTGGGTATTGTATTGAGAGAGTGGAGGCTTGTAATAAAATCGAGCAAGTAATTCTTGGTGGACGTAGCCCAAATTGGGTGAACCACGTTAAATCTTGTCTCTCTCGTGTTGTGTTATTTATTCTGCACTTTTATTTGAGATCTGTAATATTTTCTCGCTTATTAGTTTCTATTGTTGTGATTCTGTAAGGGATTATTCTGCATATTTTATCTCTTATTTCCTAACAATTGGTATCGAGCCCTGGTTTGGTTTGTTGAAGTGTTGAATCGCAGGAAAGTTTTTAGCCTGAGTGGGAGCTATGGCAGATGATGGAAGATCTAGGGTTGATAAATTCAATAGGAAAAATTTCAGTCTTTGGAAGATGCAGATGGAATATTACCTTTATCAAAAGGATCTTTATACTCCGTTGTCTGAGAAGGTGAACAAACCCTCGAGTATGACAGATGCGGAATGGGATTTGCTGGATAGGAAGGCACTTGGGACAATCCATTGTGTCTTGCATCTTCGGTATTATTTAATGTTTCAAAGGAAAAGACTACAAAATATCTAATGGATGCATTAGGGAAGTTGTATGAAAAACCCTCTGCCTCTAACAAGATATTTTTAATGAAAAAGTTGTTTAATATGAAGATGTCTGAGAATAGTTCAAGAGTGAGATCATTTAAATGATTTCAATATGGTTGTGAATATGCTAGCTTGCGGGTTCAATAGAATTTGATGAAGAAGTTAGGGCTTTATTAATTCTGTGCTCTTTACCTAAGAGTTGGAATAGCACAGTAATGGTGGTAAGTAACTCGGTTCCACTAACTCGAAGTTGAAGTTTGAGGATGTTGTAGGGGTAATTCTAAGCGAGGAAATGTGAAGAAAAAACTCAGGGAATCTTCTACTTCAGGGAAAGTTTTGACAATGGAAACTAGAGGGAGAAGGAAAAATAGAGGAAACCATGGAAAATCAAAAGATCGGGCAAGGTCAAAATCCAAGAACAAGATTGTATCTTGGAATTGTGGAAAGCTTGGGCATGCAAAGAAGGACTCATTGGGATCTTCGGGATAAGAATAAACAACGGGAAGAAAACAAGGAGGAAAATGTGGCATCGGGTAATGTATGTCAGGATGCTTTGATTCTTTCTTTGCATAATATTACTGAAGCTTGGGTTCTAGATTTAGGGGCCTCTTTTCATGCTACTCCACATAGGCATTTTTTTTGTTGATTATGTTCAAGGGGATTTTGGGCATGTTTTTCTTGGTGATGATGAGCCTTGCAATATATTTGGAAAAGGTTACATTCGAGTTAAGATGCACAATGGGAATACATGGCTATTGAAGGATGTCAGACATGTGCCTACATTAAGAAGAAACTTGATATCATCAGGGCAATTGGGAGTGATGGTTGTCTTGTGATATTTACAACTGACTCTTGGAAGGTTACCAAGGGTGATCTTGTGGTGGCAAGAGGTGAGAAGATTGGAACCTTGTATTTAACCACTGATAGTACTAATGATTGTAATCTTGTGGCTTCAGATGTAGATACAACATTATGGCACTATAGGCTCGGTCATATGAGCCATAAGGGCATGGACATCATAAAGAAGAATTTTCCTGGATATACAGAAACAAGTTTGGATTTATGTGAGAACTGCATATATGGGAAATAAAAGCGAGTAAGGTTTCTCAAGGTTGGACCTACGAAGAAAGAGAGTAAGTTAGAGCTGGTACATTCTGATGTGTGGGAGCCACTTCGGTATCATCTCTTGGGGGTTCAAGTTATTATGTTAGTTTTATTGATGATGCAACAAGGAAAGTTTGGGTTTATTGTATTAGAAACAAATCTGATGTATTTGACACTTTTGTTAAATGGAAAGACTTGGTAGAGAATGAAACAGGTCTTAAGCTAAAATGTCTTAGGTTAGATAATGGAGAGGAATATTGCAGCCATGAATTTAATGACTTTGGATTTAAATGTTGGAGTATTAAGGACAAGAAAATCATTCGGTCTAGGGATGTGGTATTTAATGAGAAAGTCATGTATAAGCAACAATTACAGGAAAACAGGGAAGAATCCAAGAAATAATATGCAAGTGGTAGATGATATTCCAGATGGGATAGTGACCCATGAATCGCCTGTTCGGGAACCGACTCAACAGAACCCCAAACTCCTACAGTGAGGAGGTCTTCTAGGGTAAGAAAAGAACCTGAACGTTTTTCTCCTTCTCTTTATTATTTATTACTCACTGATAGTGGAGAGCCAGAGAGCTTTGATGAAGCAATGTAGGTAGATGCCAGTAAGAAGTGGGAGCAAGCCATGGATGAGGAGCATAAGTCTCTCATGGAGAACCAGACTTGGGATTTGGTGAACCTACCGGAAGGAAAAAGAGCATTGCAGAACAAGTGGGTGTACAGAGTTAAAGACGAAGAAGGAGGAAAGAAAAGATATAAGGCCCGGTTGGTGGTCAAGGGGTTTGCACAGAAACAAGGTATAGATTTTGATGAGATATTTTCTCCTGTAGTAAAAATGACTTCTATTAGAACTGTTCTTGGAATAGTGGCAGCAGAAGACTTGCACTTAGAACAGTTAGATGTAAAGACTGCATTTCTCCATGGTGATTTGGAGGAGGAACTATATATGTAGCAACCAGAGGGCTATGAGGTCAAAGGTAAAGAGGAGATGGTGTGTAAACTGAAGAAGAGCTTGTATGGCTTGAAACAAGCTCCACGTCAATGGTATAAGAAGTTTGATAGCTTCATGATGGAGCAAGGTTATATTAGATGTCATTCTGACCATTGCGTGTATACAAAGAAATTTGAGGATGGAAGTTATATTATCCTATGTTTGTATGTTGATGACATGTTGGTTGCAGGTAAAAACATGCAGGAAATAAAAGTACTCAAGAAACAACTAAGTGAATCCTTTGATATGAAGGATTTGGGGGCAGCCAAAAAAATCCTTGGTATGAGGATAACTCGGGATAGGAAGGAACGAAGTTGACTTTATCTCAGGAAGAGTACATTAAGAAGGTATTGGATAGGTTTAACATGCAGGATGCTAAACCGGTTGGGACTCCTTTGGCAGGCCATTTCAAGTTATCAAAGGAGCAGTGTCCCATGACAGAGCAGGAAAGAAACCAGATGTCCAAGGTACCTTACTCATCAGCAGTTGGCAGTTTGATGTATGCTATGGTGTGCACTAGGCCTGATATTTCCCATGCAGTGGGATCTGTGAGTAGATTTATGAGTGATCCAGGTAAAGAGCATTGGCAAGCAGTAAAGTGGATCCTTCGGTATTTGAGAGGGACCATGGGGATAGTTTTGTGCTATAGTGGATCAAACACCACTTTACGTGGTTATGTAGATTCAGACATGGCTGGAGATGTAGACAGCAGGAGGAGCACAACAGGTTATATTTACACTGTAGGTGGGACAACAATGAGCTAGATTTCATGACTACAAAAGCTGGTGGCTTTGTCAACCACGGAGGTTGAGTATGTTGCTGTCACAAAGGCAAGAAAAGAGAGGATTTGGTTATAAAAATTGCTTGAGGAGTTGGGGCATAATCAGGAGGAATGTGAGCTGCATAGTGATAGTCAGAGTGCTATACACCTAGCTAAGAACTCTGCTTTCCACTCCAGGATGAAGCATATACAGTTGAGGTATCACTTCATTAGGACAGACTTTGGAGGAAGATAAGTTGAAGTTGGAGAAGATTCATACTATTCGAGATCCTGTAGACATGATGACCAAGGTGGTCACAAGGATAAACTAAAGCTATGTTCAGCTTTGGTTGGCCTTTGGGGATGAGAGTGAAGGGTTGAGAAGCTTTCTCGGTGGAAATCGAGTCTCAAGTGGGAGATTGTTATGTTTGTGGAGCCTATTTTCATATTAGAGTGTGGTACACCTTTTATGTGTTACACTCGGGTATTTTTACGGTGGTCCCGCTCGCTGCCGAGCGGGTCAGGGGATTCGGGGCGAAGCCCCCAAGTAAATTTTCATGGGTGGTTTATTAACCCATGGGTAATGAAGTAACCATTATGGGCTTTTTGGGCCCATGTTTTTTCGGTACCCATTGTTTTGTAAAACTGCCTCTTGATTACCCATAGGTTTATGGGACAGTTTAGTTTTCCCCATTGTTTTGATACCCACATTTTTGTAAAAATGCTTAAGTAGTTGTCTATTTATATGGTCTTATGCATATGATAGATGCACAAGCAAATGTATTGCAGATGTGTTTTGAATTCGGGTGTGAATTCTGTAGAGTTTGTTGAGCATAGCTCCAAACGGATTTGGGTATTGTATTGAGAGAGTGGAGGCTTGTAATAAAATTTGAGCAAGTGATTCTTGGTGGACGTAGCCCAAATTGGGTGAACCACATTAAATCTTGTCTCTCTGTGTTGTGTTATTTATTCTACACTTTTATTTGAGATCTGTAATATTTTCTACATATTAGTTTCTACTGTTGCGATTCTGTAAGGGATTATTCCACATATTTTATCTCTTATTTCCTAACGTATACCATGTTTGCTTTCCTTAGCGCATTTGTTTATTTGCATGACTTCACACTTCCTAAATTTACAATAACTCTATGCCCTAGGTGTTGAATAATAATCCCTCTCAAGTTCTCTGTGCTAAGCATCCAATCCTTCCTTCCTTGCTTCAAATATTTGTTACCCTTAAGTAATTATGTTCCCTAGCTTAGCTTTCTATGATGGTGTGCCCTAATGTCAATTTTGTGTACTTATGCTTCGCAAACCCTAACTCGTGAATGTAAAACCCTTAAATTTCTATATCCAGACTCGACTTCCACCGAAAGAGATCCTAACCTAGGCCATTTTTTTATCTCGTTGTGGTTTTATTTTATTCTCCTTGGCTCTTCACACTTCTTCACTCTTCCAATGCTCAATATCTTCACAAGGTAAGATAAGAATGAACTCATTAGTGCTCATTTTATATATTTCCAAATTTTTATTGCATTTATTTCTCCTCACCTATGACCACACTATAGATTTAAATACACTTTTTGATTTTTCAGTGCTTTTTTCTAATTTCTTCCATATGTGGCAGTCATAACCTTCTGCACTCCAATACTTCCTGTGCTACAGTCATCCTTGTATGCACTCATCTGCACCACAACCCTTCTTCCTTTGTGCCATATACCAAGTAGTCTTTCCTGTTTCTTCCTTCCTCTTGTTAAACTATGCGGACCCTTTCTCGCGTGGTTTCCAATTCCGAGTAACTCTCCTTCAAGCACCTATAACACCTTGCATTTTCAATTCACATTCACTAAGAACCTTTTATTTATATTATCACGCGTACCTTTGAACAAACCCCAAGGAAAGTACCATCTTCCCGATTTCATGTTAGCAAAGTCACACCTACTTCCACCCCATACTAAAGGTATGCACAACCCTCTACGAATTAACTCAATAAGTCGTAATCAGCTCCTGCATACGAACGCGCTTATTACAAAAAAAAAAAAAAAAAATGAAGAGGAAATATAATCTAAGTGGCAATACTACTTTATTACAAACACAAAGAATCTTATTTATAGCAGGGCTTCATCCTACTCCCATTGAAGTAACCAGAAACATGGTGTTATCCCGCACTTGTAATTTACATACACCTAAGTCAAGTATCTTGGTCACTACAAAGGGTCCCAATCAATGGACTTTCAACTTTCCTTGGTGACGTGTAAACTTAGAGTCATATAGAAGGACCATTTTCCCAATTACAAAAGAATTTTTCTTGATGTGCCTATCATGTCAAGCCTTCTTTCATACCTTCTATGTCTTTTGGCTCCACCACACAATGGTGTGCCTCTAAACCAATTACATCAATTTATCAATGTGCTCCTCCACATCCTTTCATTATCCAATATTCCCGTGCACACAATACACATGGATATCAACATAAATTCCATAGGTAGTACAACCTCCACGCTAAATACCAATTGAAAGGGTGTGGCCTTATTTAACCATTTATATGTTGTTTTATATACCCAAAGAACAACTTATACCTTTTCATCCCAATCCTTTCTTCCAACATCACATATCTTCGTTAATATCTATCCTAATATCTTTTTTAATTGGATTTTCCATTAAAGCTTTAGCGGTGCCACCATAAACTCTGCTAACAATATTTTGATTTTTCATTCAAGAAATGAGTTCCTCTATCACTTGTGAACACAAAAGGGAATCCATACTTATTAATAATATCATCCCATAGGAATCTCATTTTCTTGGCTACCGTATAATCCTTTGTAGGTGTATCCTCTGCTGACCTTGTCAAGTAGTCAACACAAGTGATGATGTAGTGTGCTTCTTTCCTCTACGTGAGTGGTGCAATAGGTCCTACAAAATCAATTGCCCATTTTTCAAAAGGTTACACACTTTCTATATGTCTCAAGGGCATTCCATCTCTATTTTCAGGTTTTCCATATATTTGATAATGATCACATGCCTTGAAAAAAGCCTTGGTATCTTTATACAATGTCTCCCACCATAAACCAACTAGAAGGATCTTGTGCGCGATGGCTTCTCCTGCATAATGGCCTCCTATTATTCCTCCATGAGCCTCTTCCATTATGGATTTGTGCTCATGCTCCAGAACACATCTGCACAAGACCTCATCTCCGCCCCTTTTGTATACGTCACCCCAATACGTTGGTATGAAGCTTCTTGTATAGCAAGCTACTTCTTTTCCAATGTCTTCATTCCTTCGGCATAAGTACAATGAGTAAAAATACTACAATGTCCTCCAAATTAGATGGCATGCGATTCAATCAATAACTATGCATCGGGCATATTATCCTCAATACTTATTATGTCCTCTCCAAAATTGATCCTTGATAAGTGATCAGGTCCCAGTTGCTCTTTCCTGGCTTTACTACAACTGTAAAATCAAATTCCTAAAAGAGGAGTATCCACCGGGATATGCGCCCTTGCAAAATAGGTTTTTGACCAAGTAATTCAATTCCATATGATCTACATAGAAAATAAATGGTGTGACCAATAAGTATTGTCAAAATTTGTGAATTTTGTAGATCATGGATAATGCCTCACACTTTGTAGTTGTGTGATTCCTCTCTACTAGTGTCAACTTCCTACTCATAAAGTATATGGGATTATCCACATTACACTCTCCTAGTTGTGCCAAGAATGTGCTAATGAACATGCCAGAGGCATCTACATGTACATGGAAAGATTTGTTCCATGAGGGGAAACACAAGATTGGTGTAGTGGTAAGATTCTCCTTCAAGTTTTCAAACGCCTATTGTTGCATGTCACCCCAATAAAAACTTCCCTTAGCTTTGAGAAATTCCTCTAGGGGTACGTAAATCTTTTCATATCATTTGAGAAACTTCCTGTAATAACCAATATTCCAAAAGAAACCACACACTTCACTTTGGTTGGTAGGTTCCTCTAATCCCAAAATCACTACAATCTTAGCTAGATCCACCAACAATCCATCCTTACAAATAATGTGCCCAAGTAAAGTTCTAAAGGGTGTAGTAAAGATACACTTATTTATATTGAGAGAGATGTTTAACTGTCTACATCTTTCAAACATGAGCCTCAAATTATCACAATTATCTTTTACTAACTCATAAACAATCCAATAATCTAGATAAACCTACAAAAAATTATGAATTAAGTCATGAAATGCTTGCACAACTATGTGCGAGAATACTACTAGCGCATTATTTAATCCAAAAGGCATAACAATATATGTAAAAATTCCCCATTCAATGGAAAAGGTAGTATTCTCCTGATCCTCGTGTGCAATGCGCTCCTGGTGATACCCTGAAAAATCCATCAGTAAATGAATAAATTTTCCACCTACCTGAACACCTTCAAGGATTTCATTTGCTAATGGTGTAGGAAAAGGGTCTATGACACATGAAGCATTGAGTTCCCTATAATCTACACATATCCTAATCCAAAAATCCTTCTTAATGCTGATAATCATGGGACTAACCCATTCAAATTCCTCAATTGGTTCAATGATCCCATATTTAAGCATTTTGTCAATTTCCTCTTTTACTTTAACATACAGGTTTGAGTTCATTCGATAAGGCCTCTTCCAAAGTGGACGTGTGCCTTCTTTTAGCTTAATATTCATTTTCCCCAATGAGGGGTGTACACCTTTCAACTCAACATAACCTCTTGGAAACAAGTCCTAAAAGTCATGCAAAATCTCAATAATCTTTTCTACCTCTTGTTTTCACTAATAATCTCCAATGAAGGCCTCCTTAGGCGCATCCTCAATCCCAATGTTAACCTTTTTAGTCTTCATAAGAGCATGGTACATACACACCTTTTCATTTACAGATTACATTACCTCACACATAGCTTGTATGGGTCAATACCGAGTTCTCCACTTCCTCATCATCAATGAGGTATACCATTTTCCTTTTTATTTCTCTTTTTAGGTGCACCCCAACAATGTATCCTCTATTTCCAATGTATCTTCATGTGCCTTGAGATCAGGATCCATAAGTAACTAAAGCATGAGCTCTTCTACTTTTACGCTATCTCCCAGTGTGATGCGCTTCATTATCTTCTAATCCTCATGTACTATGGTTTACTAGAGAAATAATCAAAAGTATGAGCCGTACCTTCATTCATGTCTTACCAAATTGCACTCTCTTACTTGAGCTCAGCATGTAAATACCACACTCACCCACATCCACGCAGAGTGGAGAAGTATTTATGTACCCATAAATATGGTGG
The DNA here is from genome assembly GCA_018340775.1 of Taxus wallichiana var. yunnanensis. Taxonomy (NCBI): domain Eukaryota; kingdom Viridiplantae; phylum Streptophyta; class Pinopsida; order Cupressales; family Taxaceae; genus Taxus; species Taxus wallichiana. Next base: position 130,983,088 of record CM031233.1, on the reverse strand, counting down.
TAATTCCTCCTGGCCTTATGCCCATTATCTCTCACAGTTATGGATGTGTACCAAAGCAGGAGTCTTACAATCATACTCATGTCTAAGAGAAGGTACATTGCTCCAAGTAAACCTTATAAAAAAGGATACCCTTACCTTGTGCTAGCCCAAAATATTATCTTTGTGTGTCACCTACCGAGCATGACATTTTTCCATGTAAGGTATACACCAAAATATTCCTTCTGTCCCCTTTGTTCTTCTATTGGTCCTCCATAGCACGCACAAAAATATTTTGTCTTTTCCTCTCTAGTATACCTTGGTAACTAAGTTTTTCCTAAACACCTAATCATATGTGGCCTGATCATATGATTGAATCTTCCCTTAACCTCACATCCAACCATTTCATACGTGTCATGGGCCTAATTGTCACAAGAAACACTAGTAGTGTCACTGACAAATTGCACATCTTCCCACTGAAGTACGCCTTCCTTAGATAATTCCAAATCCTAGGGGTTGCACATTGTGCATACATAAATCCTATTAAGCTCTTCTTCACTCACAAGATCAATGTAGGGTGCAACCTTCACATCATCTAAGGGTATGCAATGCACTCATCCTTGTTCTCAAAATTGATATATCTTTTGTTGAAGCGTAGATCAACATTGTTCACATAACACTAAGGTCTCTAGAGTAATGTTGGGAATTTATGCCTCAACCATCTCCAATAATTCAAATCTTTTATAAACTTAGATCCTTGAATAGTAATTGATGCATGTTTAACACTCCAATAAGAATGACCCTTGTTTTATTTGCCATATACAACACATTAGAAGATGGTGTAATGGTGGCCTTCCCATATGGTTTCGTGCATCCAAATTCAAAAAATTCACCTCAACACCTATATCAATCAAAATATTACTCACCAACCAACCATTTATGAATGCATCCAGTGTGATTTCCTTGTCATACTCATGGTTATGTGGTGGAAATTTGCATGAAGGATCTTACGCTCGTGCTCAACCACAATGTGCGTGCCTTCTCACGTAGCCATTCTCATAATAGTTGGGATGATTTTTTACTACCTCGCATCTTGCATACCTCTTTCAGATCATCTACATCTTTATGTGGGAGCTGAATACTCTTTGTGTGTTTCATTTCATGCACCTACTCCTTCAAAGGCGTTGAATCTCACCTTGCAAATATCTTATTACTCCCATGGTTTCTTGATATACCTCCTTCTGATGAGAAACATCTAGATATTTCACATGCATAATCTCATACCTCTTAGGTCGTGGTTTTTCTTTAAGGGGCTCACACACATGCATGCTTTGCACGCATAGTAACTAACTAACACAGTTGTAGATTCGGATCGGGCATCTTCTTAGGTGCCCATTTCTCATTCTTCGTGCATTGTACCTTGATCATCCATGCACCTTTTCCTTAGTTTTATTCTTACACACATGCTCATAAATATTAGGGTAGTCCTCAACCTTATGGTATTTCCCACAATACAGACATACCTGATTCTTGGGACACTCACACTGGTAATGATCTGGGGACCCACAAGTATAACAAGTCTAGCACCTAAATATTCCTCTACTTTCATGGCCTCTGCTCCTATATCCACCTCGGAATCCACCATATCCATTTTTGTTCCCTTCATTAGGCTTGGCTTCCTACATCTTATAGCTACTTGCCACCATGGTCTATCACAATCCTATCTCGCATGCCTCATGAATCGGTATATCAAATGGAAATATTTTGTATCATGGGTGTGTGCATCACAAATTTTACAGTACATGGATACATTATTCATCATTGCACACTGCAAGAGGGGAAATTCCAGACATCATGATTCTTGTGGAAAATATCACAAGATTGTAATAGTGTGCACATGTTCCTACGCATGGATAACTATCCTTAGTATGTCCCTCCATGTTGCAATCAATGTACCATAACCCACTTTGTGTCTCATGTCCGTTTGCGAAAGCTTCTCCAATTATTTAGCCATAGTTGTTATTTGCACCTCTAGAAAAGGGCTCACTCTAGTTTCTACACTCCCAACTGCTTTAGCGCACATAGATGCTTCCAAATCCTCGTGTGGATCATTATATGTTTTGTGTGACAACACCCTTCAAAACGGAGTCAGAAATCCTCCAACAAACCAATGTGCATGTTGGTTATGATGAATATCATAAGATAATTTGGACAATAGAGTTTTAAACCACACATTATACTCCCTCACACTTTTAGAAAATCCTGTTTGATGTCATTTAGTGCGCTAATACTCTATTGCTCAAATTATGGAATATGAAATTCAACCAAAAATACAATGCACAATACATCATAATCCACCACAGTTAAATGTGGGTCATACCTTCTATACCAATTGTGTGCGCAACCTTGAAGTGTTGTGGAAAATTTACTCGCCTTTCTATCAAGGGTTATAGTGCCTTTAGCTCACTATTGCAATTCACACTTGTGCACATGTTCAGCCGCATCCTCCATACCTCTATTCTTTGGAAAGTGAAGGGACATCTCAAAGAAGACTTGAGGTGTTTTATTTTGTGTTTTTTTAGGTGGTGGTTGTTAGGGAGAGGTCACATTATGGTGGTGGATCCTACCCTGCGGTTAGGACTAGACCCAAAACTTGAACCCCCACTAGGATTTCCTCTATGCGGTGGCCGACTTGAACCTCCTGTCGTGACTTGTGGTCCTAGATGAAATTATTTGGGTCCCTATTATTGTATTGAATTGGACACCCATTGTCTTGTTTGTAGCAACACCTATAGGATTTCTTCTAATGGTCTATGTGCGGACACTTGGTGTTGTTGATCCACCTATTAAAATACCTCCAAAATTACTTCCAAACACCGGTGCTGTTAAAATGCCATGTGCGCACCTCTAATCTATTGCGCTTCTTGAATGAAACTAAAATTGTTGGGGCTTAGCACACCGGTTTTACGAGATAATATATAAATTCAAATAAAAGTGGATATTCTACCAAAAGAAATTTACAAAACAATAGATATAAATCAACACCGGAATTAATATGGTTCACCCAATGTGGGCTACATCCACCAAAAAACAAGCCAATCTATATCCAAATATTTGACAAGATATACAATTGAAGATTTACAATCTTCCACACCTTTCGATGTACAATACTTTCTTTATCTCAAGCTTTTTCTTCTTCACCAAGATTCTCTCTCTCTCGTAATTATTCTCACAATAATCATCAACTTTTGCAAGTTCTTCTTAATTCTTACTTCAAACCCTAAATTTCATGCTTATATAGGTGTATACAAACTTAGGGCACTTAGCCATGCATTTACAATCAATAGATCTGCTTTAATACTAAAAATAGATCTAATTCCCAAGAGTTAATTAAAACACTCCTGCACAGGTAACCAATGTCAATTAGCCCTAACTAATTCCAGTTCCTCCTTGCTTGACCGATGTCGGTCATAGGTGACCGTTGTTGGTTCTTCCTTAACTGATGCTAGTTACTGTATTTTACAGAAATTTTCATATTGCATGCTAATCCGAAGTAATTGAGCTCCATAACTCAACAATCTCCCACTTGGAGATTAATTACTGCACCATATTTGTAAAATGTCATTCTTGGATCCTTCCTTAGCTTTGTTTCTTCCTCTTCAAGTCTCAAACTCGAAGATCAGCGAAGTGGAGTGTAGCTCCAACTTCTCCTTTACTAATGACTTTGTCAGCATATCCGCAAGGTTCTCACTCATATGAATCTTTTCCAAATTCAATTGCCCATCCTCCAATACCTTCCATATGAAGTGATACCTCAACTGAATGTGTTTCGGTCTCAAATGAAACACTTGAGTTCTTTTCCAAATGAATTGCACTCTAACCATCACTTTGAAAATTTTTCAATCATTTTTCTCATTTCCCAACTCTTTCATGAACCTACCCATCCATATCATCTCCTTGCTATCCTTTGTAGCTGCAACATATTCCTCGCCTCCGTAGTAGACAAAGCCACAACCTTCTACAATCTTGAAATCCAGCTAGCTATTGTCCCTCCTACTATGAAAATATATACGGTGAGGGCTCCTCCTACCATGCAAATCTCCATCCATATCTAAATCAACATAGCCACATAATGAAATATCCGAACCTCCATAGTATAACTGCATGTTATATGTCCCTTTCAAATACCCGAGTATCCATTGGATTGCTTTCCAATGCTCTTTACCTGGATCGGCCATATATCTACTCACAATTCCCACTACCTATGTAATGTCTGGTCTAGTACAAACCATAACATACATGAGACTCCCAACTGCTTTGAAGCGTATGGCACTCGTGTCATGTATTTGACCTCCTCATGTGATGAAGGAAACTAATATTTTCTCAATTTGAAGTTTCTATCTATAGGTGTACTAACATGTTTTGCATTTTGCATCTTGAACTTTTCTAACAACCTATAGATATAATCCTCTTGAGACAAATACAATTTCTTGTTCTTCATGTCTCTGTGTATTTATATGCCAAGGATTATTTTTTCCACTCCTAAATCCTTCATAGCAAATGTGTGAGCTAGCTTTCCCTTAAGCTCACTAATGTCCTGCATACTAGATCCTATAATAAGCATATCATCCACATACAATAACAAAATAACACAGCTCCCATTTTCAAGCTTCTTGAAATAAACACAATGGTTAGATTCACATCTCAAATAACCATTCTCATGCATTAAACTATCAAACGTCATGTACCATTTCCTTGGAGCTTGCTTGAGCCCATATAGGCTATTTTTCAACCTACACACTAATTTCTCCTTACCCTTGACTTCATACCCAAATGGCTCACATATAAATCTCTTCATCCAAATCACCATGAAGGAAATTTGTATTCACATCTGGTTGCTCTAAATTCAAATCCTCTACTGCAACTAAACTCAATATAATACAAATAGAAGTCATCTTTATAACATGAGAAAATATTTCACCAAATTCTATACATGCTTTCTATGCAAATCCCTTTACTACAAGCCTTGCCTTGTACCTCTTCTGTCCACCCTCTTCTTCCTTGATCTTGTAAACCCACTTGTTCTGCAATGTCCTCTTACTTATTGATCAACTTAACAAAATCCCAAGTCTATTTTTGTTCCAAGGAGTCCATCTCCTCATCCATGCCATGCTCCCACTAGACGTGGGTCTTATCCTATATTGCTTCTTAAAAAAAAATGGTTCACCATTATCAGTTAATAATAAATAAAATAGAGAAGGTGTAAATATTTTTGGAGGTTTACTTACCCTTTGTGACCTTCTCACAAATTTTGGGGTACCAGAGGCTCATTTTGGACTTCCTGGACATTTGTATCCAAATCTATCAGTGAACAATGTCAGTCACCTGTAAATGACGTCGGTTCTGATAACTGATGTCGGTTTCGATCTTCATGTAATCGATATCGGTTACGTTGATTGATATCGGTTAGGGTCAATCGACACCTTACATTCTTGTGTAACCATGTTGGTATTAATTTTAAATCTGAGAGTTCATTTTCATTCAAAAAATTCTCAACCAGTTCATCCTTGGGTACTAAAATTTGATCCCTATACATTCTCTTTTCATTTCATTCAACATCATGGCTCCTAATAATTTTATAACTCTCTAAATCCCAAAATGAAATCTGAAATCACCAGATCCATAACCAATGAAAGTGCATCTCTTGGATTTTGCATCCAATTTTTACCTATTTTCCTTATCAATATACACAAAAGCTCCTGAACCAAAAAATTTAAGAAAAGAAATATCTACCTCTTTTTCGGTCCAAGATTCCTTGGGTATTCCTCCATCTAGTGAACTTGAAGGCCCACTGTTAATAAAATAAAAGTTATATCAACTGCTTCTTCCCAAAATTGCAAGGGTAATCTAGAATGTATCCTCATACTTCTAGCACATTCCATGATTGTCTTGTTCATTCTTTCTACAACACCATTCTCTTGTGGTGTTATTGGAACCATCCTTTCTCTACATATCCCATTCACTGAACAATAATCATTGAAATCCTTGCTACAGATATTCACCACCATTGTCAGATCTAAGGTGCTTTAACTTTGAATTTGATTCATTTTCAACAAGGGATTTCCATCTTTTAAAAGTCTCAAAAACATCATATTTATGTTTAATACAATAAACCCATACCTTTCTTATAGCATCATCAATGAAAGTAACATAATATTTGGATCCTCCATGAGAATCTACAGAGCTAGTCCCACACATCCGAGTGTATAAGCTCCAATTTTTGCTCCTTCTTAGTTGCCTCAACTTTTAGAAATCTCACTCTCTTTTTCTTTCCAAAGACACAATGCTCACGAAAATCAAGATCCAAATCTTTCAAATCTGATAACTTACCCTTAGCCTTTAAGATATGCATTCCTTTTTGACTCATATGGCCCAACCGACATTATGTCACATGCATGCATCTGAATCTAAAGTAGATAATGTAGAAAAAGAATCAAGAATACGGATCGATAAAAATAACGTTCCCATTACTCTTATTCTTGGATCTCTCTTTCTACCTTCCCCTGCTTTCTACATTCAAAGCATTCTCGGATGACGATCCCTCTGTACTCTTCCTTTGAATTTATTCATTCAAGATTATACTAACCATATCATCAAACTTCAAAATATTATTAGAAGATGTTGTATTACTAATAACCATTACCAAGTTATCCCAACTATCAGGAAAAGAACATAAGAATAAAAATTCTTTCACTTCATCATCAAAAAAAAATCAACCGATTTTAACTAATTTGAAATAGATTGGAAATCATTCAAATGACTAGATGTAGATCCACCTTCATGCATCTTAGAACTAAATAATTTATTCATCAAATAAATTTTATTTGAAGCACTAGGTTTTTCATATAAATTAGCAAGATATTTCATTAACCCTACCGTAGAAGTCACTTTTGTAATATTAGAAGCCACAAATATTGTCAGGGTCAATCTTGTAGATCCCAAACCCTTTCAGTCAAGAATCTTCCATTCTTCATCGGTCATCTTCGTAGGTCTAGACTTCTCATCCAACGGTAAATACAAATCTCTTTGATACAGATAATCCCCAATCTGCATCTTCCATAATTGATAATTTCGTTCATCAAACTCCTCTACCTTGTATTGGTTTTCTTACGCCATTGTTATAGCTCCCACTCAATCAGAAAACCCTATGTGAGTAAATTTTTAAACACACAAAACCCTCAAACAAATCTTTGATACCAATTGTTGGGGTTAGCACACCAGTTATAAAGATAATATATCATATCTAAGCATAAATGTAAATAAAAGTGGATATTCTACCAAAATAAATATACAAAACAAGAGATATAAATCAACACCAGATTTAATGTGGTTCACCTAGTGTGGGCTACGTCCACCAAGAAATAAGCTAATATATTATCCAAAGCTTTGACAAGATATATAATTGAAGATTTACAATCTTCCACACCTCTTAGATGTACAATAATTTCTTTCTCTCAAGATTTTTCTTCTTCACCGAGAATTCTCTCACTCACAATTATCCTCACAATAATCATCAAATTTTGCAAGTTCTTCTTAATTCTTACTTCTTACTTCTAAATCCTAGCTTTCATGCTTTTATATAGGCATATACAAACCTAGGGCACTTAGCCATGAAATTACAATCAATAGATATGATTTAATACTAAAAATAGATATAATTCTCGAGAGTTAATTAAAACACTCCCACACAGTAACCGACGCGAGTTCCTCCTTGCACTCGACCGATGTCGGTCCCTCCTTAACCGATGTAGGCTACTATATTTTTCAACAAGTTTAATACTGCATGCTAATCCAAAGTAATTGAGCTCCACAACTCAACAAAAATATGTATACTTGTATTTCCTTCCCAATGTGGATATGCTACTTTCTCGTCTTTACTATGGTGCTCTTAAACAAATATTTATGTATCTGGAACACCTTGCACAAGGGCTAGGTAGCCACGTTGGATCAGAAGTGCATCCGCAGTCCTAATTCTCTTCTCTGATGTTCTCTCATCAGAAGCTGATGGGTTATCTCTGTTGTTCTTTCCTAATGTCAGGAGGACATGATATTACAAGTCGTCGTCTTCCACGGGGATCTCATAACTTATGTCAGTCATCATTCTTCTCGACAACAACGTTATATACACTTCCTTATGTCGTGCCCCATTATACTAGAGTCATCTTTCCTCTCTCTACCTTTATTCCACTAGGGCCTCCACCATCCTTTCCAAACCTTCTCTTGCCCCTGCGTGTGGTGGGCATTTAGCTAGCCATAGGTAAGTTCTCCATTCCTAGTTCTACCATCAATATCTTGATAGCTAAGGGTATCACATGCAAATAAGATCCTCTTGGCTCACATAAGAACCATAACTCTACTTCCTCAGGGAAATAATAGGTTGAAATTGCATACCGCAAAGTATATCTCATGGCAAGACACCCTCCCACCAATGATCTACAACTTTATTCCATGTCTCGGTGAAATTAAATATAGTCTAATAATCTTCATGCGTCTAAGCTCTCTTTCCTAGGTGGAGACCTTTATTTTCTGTGTAAGTAGTGACCTAGTCCCAAGCATCCGGCGTTGTACCCGCAATGATTGGTCATACCATTGCTGTGCATAATGGAAAAGAACATTTACCCATATATATATCACATGATATGATAAACCACAAATTGGGGGAATTCTCACCTACTTTTCTTTGTCAACAACCACCGGTAAAAATCTACCGGGAAAAGCTAAATAACATCTCATATAATTAGTCATATAGATTATCTTCCACCCACTTCTAAGCATTAAATTCAAGCTTGGTGTTATATCTTTGTGTAAAAGCATCTTGGCCTTCTTCTATCAAGCTCTCAATACTCTCTAAAGAAAGTCGATACACCATCTACATACAACATCTTGGTAGATAAATTTAAAAGAGGTCCCAAAAATGGAACCAAAATGTAGTGTTTTATTTACTCAACCGAGCTAGGCACGTTGTCACCTCATCTAGACAAGTTTGGATGCTCACACAAAGCGTGCGCAACCACCAAGTCTCTCCTTTGTTATGCTTATCAGAATGTTAACATGCATGTTCATTATATTCATAGTCAAGAGATCCATTCATGCACAAAAAGTAACATAACCATGGAAATCTAGAAACACATATAATAAGGAAACTAATCAACATAAATAATGATTATCAACACTTGAATTCCCATAATTCTATACTCAGACATAGTCCATTTATCAACCCAAATACAGTTATCCATTACAAATCACTATGTAACAAAGTAGATGACTATAATAACTTTCATACATCCATGTGTTAGACCATGTGTGCTCTTAAATAGACTCAACCATAGAATTTTAAAATCTTTATTTGCACTTCACTTTGTCATACCAAAATCCTCTCTACAATAAGGATGCACTCTCTATATATAAGGGTGGGGACTTTCGCTTCACCGCTTCATGCACTTTCCCAATAAGAGGCATGTGTACAAAAATATCCTGCATGCTTTTACAATCCTTGCTAATAATAGATTATCCTAATTATATAGCATTCTTTGATCCCTATTTTTAGCTTGGTCCATACATGTGCTTTATCCCGATCTATGTGTGCTTTCTTTTTCTTGTTTTGCCGCTAAGTCTTCATGTTGTTCTCTATTTTTGGGTCTTTACTTGGGTGACACTCTAACTCTACTTTTCTATTTTTAGCCTCTCTAGAAAATTGGTTAGCTTCTTGACTTTATATGTGCATGTGCGCAGCCTGCGCGCGATAACATGTTCAATCACAGTGTGTGCCCCTTTGCGCACTACTCGATCCTCAACGTGGGTACCCTTGCATGTAGCCTTGTTCTCTACCGATAGTCAATTTTCCTAACCAATAGTTTCCCTTGAATATTAAAAAAAGACACTTCAAAATGTCTTTCAAGAGTTCACGATAATTTACCTTAGGTCTAGTCACCCAAATAAATTCATTGTGTAATAGCCAAATATGTCATTTAAGACATGTTAAAATAATTTAGATTCAATATAAGATAAAGTTATTCAAAATATGTATATGAAGACAAAATAATGCATTTTTCTTGTTATTGTTGTATTTACTATTAATGTAAATGAATATATTTCACTAGCTAGATGTTCTTTTTTGAAAACAAATAATATAGAAACTCAACCTTATATCATATATGTTATCCCAATATAAATTAAGATATGTTATGAAGGGTTAATTTACAAATTTACCATTTTATATTAAATAAAATAAATTTTTCATTGTACTAAGATAAAATCCCATAATCGTCAACTCAATGAGAGCCCAAATTTAGGTTCCATTACATCATAACATGTATAATTTTATTTCATATTAACATTGGGAAAAATACATCACATGTACCAAAATCATGTGTAGTTTTGGAAAAATAAGAAGTATATGTAGTATTGTCAATACCTCATCCTCGTTGTGGTATTTATTATTAGCACAATTCCCTTCATCCCCATCCACATTTGGCAATTTTTTTATCTTCATTTCTAGTACATTGTTCATCATTGTGTGCACTTTCCTCCTCATGGCTAGTTGATTCCTCTTCTTCCTTATTTACGTGTTCTTTATAAATCATGTTTATTTTTTCCTTTAGACTAATACTTTCATGGTCTACCAAATGACCTCCTTCCATATCATCATCTTCAACATTTCATCAAGTTGTAGATCTCATGGATGGTCATTCATAGAAAATGAATATTGTGTATCATAGACGTGACATTCAATATGATGGCAATGTACCACCCACTTCTATTTGTGTGGTCCTTTGCATCTTCGAGAAAATACTCGCTTTATGAGAATGTGTGTGTGTGTGTGTGTGTGTGTGTGTGTGTGTGTGTGTGTGTGTGTGTGTGTGTGTGTGTGTGTGTGTGTGTGTGTGAGAGAGAGAGAGAGAGAGAGAGAGAGAGAGTTTGTTTATATATATAGACACACACACACACACACACATGTATGTAATTTAATGAAAAATGCACAAACTTTGTTAATAATGTAAAAATACATATCATGTAGAGATCCTTTATTTCTAATAGATTTCAAGTTTATTATATGGAATGTAGACCACTATATTTACATCTCTTCATAGATCTAATGCTCTCGAAAGCATCGTATCATCTACATTTGAACCCAAAAAAATCCTAAGCTCTTGTAGTTAACCTCCAATCTTTCTTGAACCACCCCAATGTAATCCAATTTCCTCTTAATTAAAACTCAAACTCACCTTCTATTTTATAATTGAAGTCAAAATCTCTTATCGTTCACACTTTCTATGCAAAAATGGCATCATTAAGGACACATTCCATTATATGTCCTAACATGTAATAATAATATTGTGGAAAGAAAACAAAATATTATTTATAAAGGTTTTTAATCATAACATATATAATAAATGGTTATGTATAGAGTATTTACATATTCTTCACATCCATCAACATTGTCCAAGTGTTCTTCATCTACATTGGGATCATAAGTCTCCTTTAAATATTGAAGATATGCATGTGTAGACAGTTATTGTGCATTTTGGAGCCGATATTTTTCTCACAAACTCTCAAATATAATTGAAATTATTGCTTATAGATTTTTTTGAATTCATCTCATTCAACCCATGCACGTTATTTTTTCTCTTCATATACTTAAATCCACTTGTTCATTGATTCTTTATTATGAATAATAAACTAATTAATTTATATTTAATCATCAATCACTACTAAAGACACAATAGATTATTTGGATGGGGAAAATAATTCACATATGTACATGCATTTACTAAACAATATGTAAAAATAAAATTTTCTACACATAAATGCCTCTTATTTACACCCTTTTCTAACAATAGTTCTCCCAAATCCTCATATCCAATCTTCGTCGATGTTCATAAACACTAGCGGATCCATTTTCCTTGACAAGTACTTCATAACATAGAAAAGGTTTGTGAATGGTTTATCTCTAAACCATTGAAACATATATACAAGAAAATTTATTAATAAAATCGTCAATATTTTCAAGTACTTTTCTATGAAAAATGTATGCCTTGCACTTACAATCATGGCTATCTCTACAACGTCCTTGAATGGACCAAAAATGCACTATTATGCGCATGTAGTTTTCGGGAGCTCCTTTTCAATAAGGAAAACAATTTATATTATGCTCTTCCTCCACTTTTCAATATTTTATTTATGCATATCCTTGATGAAATCAACCTATGTTTTAAATAAATAATAAGTATATTTAAATGTTAATTATATATAGCTTTTTGTACATATATTTGTTGATACAATCCTTTCCTAATAAAGAACCTAAAAATATATTATTAAATAAATAGAATATGTCATTGTAATGTGTGTGTGTGTTTGGGTGTGTGTGTATACATATGTATTTATGTAATTTTATGATGACACGACATATGTCACTAGAAATTGTTAGCAAAATAAGTGAGTTTTTTTTTTTATAAAAAGGGTTAATGGGTCCCTTACCATTTTATAAAATTGAAAAAGTTCTTACGTACGTATATGTTGAAGATAAAGTAAGATAAAAAGTTACTTTCTTGAAAATAACAAAAATTAAACACTATCAAAACTAGTAATTGTCATTATGTAGTTGTATTATCAAAACATTAATAGTCTTATGTAACAACTAGAAAAGATAGTATAAAGGTAAAAAGAAAAAAATTTCAAGCCTAAAGATTGTCCAATCTTCGTCCATAGCATTCCTTCCTAATATCTTCGAGGTGACCACACCTTTGAGTTCAAGGTCAATTGAGACACAAGGTAGAAATATCTAAAGGGAGTGTGGGTGGCTCATCAATTTTATCATAATATCCTTGAGATTATTCAAATTCCATACAAAATGCATATTATTCTTCCTTATTTATCACAACCTCCCTACCCCTTCCACCCCTACCCCACCCCACCTCAAATATTGCATGAGGGGCCACTAGAAGAAAGGAAATTGAAATTTTAGACCCAACCATATAACCTCTATCCTATTCATATCTTGGATATAAAATGATTCCCTTAATATAGCCTCCCATACATTATAAGGAGACATTAGTTTTCTTTTTCTTAAGATTAATGGGAGGAGATTCCATCTAGCCAAACAACCATTGTAAGCTTGAATACCTAAATTATGTACACTTTTCTTGGCTGATTTCCCTACCTCCATCTTTATTTCTTCCATCATTCTTCTGATCTGTTCATTTCTCCAAAGCTTCTAGTAGTTACTTATCATTTCTTCCAACTTTTGGAATTCTAACCGAAACCATAATGCATCAGTTTCCTCCTTCGTAGAATATTTTGTTAGTTCTTATAAGAAGTTGATCTCGTTGTGGAGATAGGATACAAAGGCCCTCAAAGCTACATTCACAACATATAGTTTTGGGTTCCAAGTTTTATCCAAAGATAGGATCAAGTTATGAATATATGCTTCACAAACAAAGTTTTCTCTTCTTTAAGTAGAAGAAAAGAAAACTTGTGAACTACTTTCCCTAGATATCTAAATTAGGAGTAATGAAGCAAGCCACCCTAACTAGAATTTTAACCAATATTTTTGGACAACTAAAGCATATACTTTAGGTGGATATATACACTCAAAAAATTGTGACCCCAATTTACAAGCATGCATTAAATTATTTTTAAGCATGTTATATGTGCTTCCTTTTGTCTACCTTTGACAATAGATTGAATACTCACATGGGTGAAGTTTATTAGATGTCTTTAGTGATTTTTTATAACTATTAGTCAATGGTATTATATTTGTGAGAAAATATTATGTCGGTGTGTGCATGGAATATTATAAGTGAGTTGTTATAACAACTCACATAGATATGTTAGTTGGAAAAATATGATACATAGGAGTGAGTAAAGGTTGTGAGAGATTTATGGGTTTAAGTGAGATTTGGTAGAAATGTTGAGATAAGGAATATCTCCTTGTTTTTACGAGATACCTTTGTTATATATGTAATATTTATGTCATTGAATGAAGTATATTGATTTTGATATAATTGAGCCTTGGCTCTCTTTACATATGGGGAGAACCCTATATTTTCTATCATAGTAGGTTTCGTTTGAGGCCTCTATGACATTCCTCCACTCATTTTTTTGTGTCAAATAGGAAAAAGAAATGGGTAAGTAGTGTAAACCACGTGCAACCATGATATCTTGTTTTTGCTTCATCCATTTTTGTTTCTTTTTAAATGGTTCAAACGATAGATATGCAATGCAGACCACATGCAAACCTCGTTGTTGGTTTTCCCACCCTTCTTACATTTTTTCATTGGTCTAATAATTTAGACTATGTGTAAGCTTTGGCATTCGTCATTCACTTGCATTACCTTCCTCTTTTAATTTTTTTCACTATATCCAAAGTATTCATTCTAATTTATTCATAGTATTTATCCATACATTAATTTTGTTTTAGCTTACTTTGGTGTTAAGAAATATTTGTACATTTTCTTAGGTGTTTACGTTTGTTTGTGTGAGTACATGTTCATGTCAAATTTATTTTATAATATTTTGGAGTAGATCAGACCTCAAATTGAGTCCGAATGTGTGAAAATACTAAAATCGATTGTAAATACTCAATACTTCTATTACAATCAAATATAATTTTGTTGGGTTCTTATGGGGTTACTAGTTGTATTGGAATTGACATTTGGTTTAATAATTTTAATGTGTATATATTGATAAGGATTTTAAGTACAATGTTTGGCATTGTATGATTTTTTTGCATTGGAACCTACATTTGCATCCATATCTCAAAGGCGCTACATTTATTTGTGTCGAGCCCGACACAAATGTTACAATAGAATTTGTGTTGGCATTTCCTGGACAATATTCAATAGTTTTATCAATAATTGGATCAAATCTTATTGATAAGTTTTACATCGTATTAGCTCATAAGATGTAGACCCATAAAGAGTTTGTGATCCGACAACGAACTTCCCTATCTTGGCCAACTTGAATCTCATTTGGTGAAGTAGATTAGAATTAGATTGGTGAGTACCCCCTCATCATGGTGAGTTAAAGACCATAAATTCCATGAGCACAATTTTTTTTACTCCCTTACATCACTGAGGTGACTATAAAGAGTTGTATTGATGCTATCTCAATTTTTGATCTCTAAAAAAATTGCCTGATCAATAATTTTGATCTTGGTGACTCATTCTTATCTCTATGGTGGCATTAAATACCTTTACATTGTTGTGGATTTCAAGAAAAATCATCGTGCATAAACTAAACCAGATAAGTAGAAAAGTGGAAATCTAAATGGAAAAAAATACACACATGAATATTGACACAAATGAGTTAATCTAAATAGAAACTAAATGCTATATTGAAATGCTAGATCTAAATATTTTATTTTAATATTTGAATATATCAAAATAATGGAAATAAGAGGGATATGGTACTAACCTTTAATAAAATAACTTACCTCACCTTGTGTCTTGACTATAGCAGTAGTAGTATGCAGACTAGGGCAAGTTATGACTCGAATGGCCTTGGAAGGGAAGGAAGATTTGAGTTTTTTCTATCTTGAGGCACTTGGGAGGATACTAGGGCACCCCGGGCACCCTGGTCTTGTAATCTGGGTGTTGTAGACTACAGAAAAGCTCAGAAACTTGAGTTTGACAGTGTCACAATATCTCTGTAAATACCTTCACTCTTGTCACATGGGTGTCA
Source organism: Taxus wallichiana var. yunnanensis (assembly GCA_018340775.1). Classification (NCBI taxonomy): domain Eukaryota; kingdom Viridiplantae; phylum Streptophyta; class Pinopsida; order Cupressales; family Taxaceae; genus Taxus; species Taxus wallichiana. The sequence continues at coordinate 130,967,371 of CM031233.1, read as the reverse complement.
CAATAATGTTCTCTATGTCATTGTAAATGTTCGTATGAAGATCTACCTACAAAACCCTATCCAAAGCATCAATTCCTAAAAATAAAAATGCATATGAATAGGTCGATCGACCTCAACTTCCAAACTAGTGGTCTTACGACTGAGCATTGCACTACATTTCAGACCCAATGTAGTTCTATGTGCGTGTGTGTGTTTTTTTGCCTAGATGCCCTAACGCCAATGACACAATAGTAGGGGGCAATAACTAGATGTAAAATGCAAATGGTGGATGGAATGGAAAGAATACAACCCTTTCCCCTATGCTTGTGTGATGCAGATGTAGAAGATGCCCAAATGCAGTCCCTTGCCTTAGTAGATAGTTTCCCTTGATAGTAAGATGTCCACCCATAATGTAGTGAGTATGTTATGTTTATATAGGGATCTCTTGTTCAAATTTCGACACTAGTGACCCAAAACTTCCACTACTGACCTAGGGGAATACACGGGTAACCATTAAGACCGACCTCAAAAAAAAATTAAGACCACAAATTACGATGACACAAAGGGCACCTAAAATCATGGACTGGGGCACCTCGGGGCAAGTGCCAAAGAACAACCCTAGGCACCCCAACATAGACCTAGAGATGAAAACTAAGAAAATTACGACACCTAGACACCCTAAAAGATGCCCAAAATAGAATGAAAAGTGATGACTAAACCAGAAAAACAACAATGACACTTGACTAACTGAAAACAAGACCAAAGGATGGGTCACTAGTGAATACTTTTATTACGTAAGATCCATATATAAAATAACATACCCGGTGGTATAAATGTAATAATAAGTGTGTGATTTTGTGACTACATTTTCCCCACTTTATGTTGGTGAGCAGAAAAAGCTCGTAACATAAAGTAGATAGAGATGTGTACTTGAGAAAAATCCAGAGAAGCCCATGTTGTAGAAGAACACACATGTGTAGTAGAAGCGTGCTTGATAGAACTATAAAAGTGTGTTAAACCATGGATCAATGAGTTGATCCATGCAACGTAAAAAAAGTGTAAGTGTCACGATGAAGTGTGGGAAATGAAAATGATGATTAGGATATAAATGATGATTTTGAACGTGGTTTAATAACGAATAGGTGGGTAGGGAGTGATCAGTTCCCAACCCGAACGCTTGTATATGAATGGAATAATTGGAGGATTTGGGCATCCTGCCACCAGAGGAAGAGTGTAGGGAGAAAAGTGTGTTATTCTCCAAAATTTAACTACATCCTCAAGATCTAGCCATTGTAGACGGACTCAAATCAAAATGTTGTGATTTTTGGATCCAAATGATTTTGATTAAACAATTGACCCATATAGGAGTGATAAAGGAAGGCACTCTTGCCCCCACTCCACGGGTGTCACCACAATGTGAAGGCTTCCAAGTTAGGTCATCTGAAGCAAACACGATAGAGAATGAGACAACTTCCAAGTTAGGTCATCTAGAAGTGAACACGATAAAAGATAGCTTCCAAGTTAGGTCATTAGAAGCAAACAAAAATGAAAAAGAGATGGCTTCCAAGTTGGGTCATCTAGAAGTGAATGTGGAATATAGAATAAAATCCCAAGTTAGGTCATCTGGGAAAGAAGTGGTGAATGTAACTCCCAAGTTAGGTCATCTGGGAGACCACTTGTAGATTTGAATGATATGATTTGATTTGAACGTGTTGATTTTGATTGGTTGATTGATTTGTTTTGATTGGTTACTCATGGAGAGGTTTTTCACTAATTTCCCCCAGGTTAGGTCATTAGGGGAAAGTTGCTAAAAATTGATGAGATGTCATGTAAAAATGATTTTTAGTCATTTTTTTCCCCAAGTTAGGTCATTAGGGGGAATTGATAGGTTATGGCATGTGATCGTGTTTGGGAATGTTAATGATTTTTGCCCCCATATTAGGTCATTAGGGGATTGATGGTGAAATGTCATGGTATAAATTGTGAGGTGTTGAATTCATGATATTGAACACATGGTGACATAAGGGGGATTATAGGGGACCCCAATAATATATGCCCCCCTTTTAGTGAAAGAGGGAGTGATGAAAAGAAATGAACTCTAAGCCAAAAGTAACGACAAGAGGTTAAAACATGCATGTGTAGTGGATAGGAAAATGGGGAAGGGATATAATGCATGTGAAATGTGTACAATATGGTGGTAGGTGGAATTCTAAAAATAATGCCACAAATGGGGTGTAAATCGAGTAAAAATGCTCAAGATATGAGCGAAATGGTGTAGTGTGTATTAGTCATGGTGATAAGCACAAAATATAGACCATAGTAAAGGTGGCATTTGAAATGTGATTATAAATAGTAAAGTGAAAAGGTAACTTATCACTTCATTTGTCTTTTACGAGTGTGAGAGTGTATACAGAGTGAGTAGAGATGCCTCAAGCGAGACCATTACGTCCTAGCCGGTTTGAGAGAGTGGCGATCATGTGGCATCACGTACTACTACGGAGTTGGTAAGTGTATTATTTTTGTAAAAATGTAGGGTGTACTAGGCATTTTAGTTGAATTTTTGAAATTTAGTGTTTTTGAATTTCTCAGCATTTGGGACCCGGACAAGAGCGTGAGGGCGCTAGTGACCCCTGGGACTGGAGCACCTAAAACTGGGCACTAGTGTCCTACTCTGGGGCACCCCAGTCTCCATCTGAGGCACCCTGGTCCATAAATTTTTGATTTGATGGATAATGCTAGGGAATGTGTTTCTAGTATGTTGAAGAGTTTTTTGATTGTGGAGGTGTGCTAATGTTGCATGTTTGTTGTTGTTTTGTGTGTGTAGAGGGATATCCACTCGAGGGAGTTCCATGTGGTGGTCGACACTTGAGTACATTATTGGGATTGGGTTTGTTAGATGATGATGATTGGATGTGATGGACCATGTCCATCCTTGACATGACATATATAACATGATGGGGGATGTGCCCCATAATATGCCCATGTTGACTACATTATGTGATAGGTGGTGTGTACGATACATGCACATTTTGGTTTCCCACAGGGGAGATGATGATGTGACACTGGAGGATGTATATCACATACTATGATTGCTAGTGGTTGGAGAGAGAGTACAAGTGATGGCAGTAGTGGATATGGAGCACCATATGCACTCAACTAGATGATATTTTATAGGGGCCTAGGTACCTACCAAGGGCCCATATTAGTTTGGATGTGATATTGCAGTCTAGGGTTCCACGTGGTTGCAGAAAATTCATCATAGTGGTGATAGCATCATGTATAGCATGGAGGGAGGAGGTGTCGATCTTGTATAAGATGCATGACATATGCCAACATATAGAGGAGGATGGATGGGATGAGATACATGGGCACGTGTGTGTTGGCCCATTTATACAGGATTTGTATCGGTTTACACATGATGAGCATGGTGGGGGTATAGGGGCCACCACACTACTACATGTATGGGCATATGAGCACATAGCCATATTGAGACTAGTTGCAGGGCCACGAGGAGAGTGGGCTCGACCTAAGATATATGCTCGACATTGGTTGATATTCATAGTAGGAAGATGGACATAATAGTTTTAGAGCCCTGATAGATAGGATGGGGCGAGTCGGTTATATGGAGGCCATATCGTGATTATGGGGGATGGCCTTGAGGATGCTACAGAGTTGTGATGTATTCGGAGGACCATGTGGCTAGAGGATCCAATTTCTAGGTGTGGCGGAGTTGTTTCAGGTGGAGAGAGTATCACGATAGTTTGGGATGGCACAGATGTGCCCCCAGAGCCATACATATGGTTATGAGTTGTTAGGGCCCCTAAGAGGGGGTGCTGGCTAGGCCAGGGCCCACAGCAGAGTAGTTGATACCACCAGGGCTATGAGGTGGACCCAACGATAACAGTTGTAGATGGAGATGACATGTAGGTGTGCATGGAGGATTATCGAGCATGGTGGGCAAATGCATCGGTGGGTATTACTATATCCAGTATTTGCGGGTGCTATGGAGTTACCACTAGAGGAGGAGGGGAGAGGGAGGTGTCCCCGACCCTATAAGTAGCAGCATGTGTGGTAGATCAAGTAAGTATTTGTGTATGCTTAAATTTTGGTAATGAATTGTTTATGTTGTTTTTGTACGTATGTTTAAACTAACATGGGGTTATGTTGTGTTTGTAGGAGATGCCTATTGGTCATTGATAGTAGACACATCGATCCACACATTGACATGAATGTGTTCGAGTGATGTGTATGCGGAGGGATACTAGAGCATGTGGACAATATTGTAGGTGAGCATGCCCATTTGTTTGAGCCAGTGGCCATAGCAGCAATGACATGTATAATGTTGCTTAGCGAGAGGGATGAGGCACATGAGGAGACTCGACATGCCCGAGAGGTAGTAGGTGGTGGTCCCTTGGCCTAGGATGTGTTCACATGATATGTAGATTTGTAATCATCATTCTCGAGCAGAACATGGAGATTGTTATGTTACATAGGTAGGTGGAGAAGTTTTGGGGCCAAAATGTGGCGTCACATTGGTGGTGAGGCATCTAGTTCTAGGGCTCTCGTGGTACACAGAGAGATAGTGATGATGAGGTTTGATAGTGATGATTGTATATGATGTAGGGGGCCTTTCCCCCAGTGATGAAACATGTTTTTGGATGATGATTGTATGACCGATATATGTATGGACACCTATTTTTGATATATATTAGATCTATGTTGAGATGTTTTGGTATTTGATGTAATGGATATGGTATAGTTCTATGGTTGTTGTTGATAACATGTGTATTATAATGTATGTGATGAATATAAATAGTATGATGATATGATGTAGTAATGGTAGATAAAATATGCATGGTAAATGATAATGTAGATAACTAATGTAATGTAATTGATGAGATGAATAAAATATGTAGCACGTAGGTAATGTAATGATAAATGATAGAATAAATGTGGAAATAGATAAATGTATCATAATGAATATGTGAAAATGTAATAATAATAAAATGAAAAATGATGAAAATAGAGGGGGGGGATTAACGATGCCCCCAACATATGGATGAATAGGCTCATGTAATAAGACCCCTCAACAGTCAAGTATGAGCCACGTAAGAAAGAGTGCATCATCAATGAAATGACATGCGTCATCATGATGAAAGAGTGCATCATCGGGAAATGATTGAGGTGCACTAGATGAATGAAGGAGCAGTGCATGATGAAAGGTTCTTAAAACTAAACCCTCAACAATCATGTAAGAACCGTAAGAACACAAGTGCATCATCGGGGGGTAAGGTGATAAGAATCACCTACCAAAGACCAAGATGATGGGTGGCGGTGGAAACATGTGGAATGGATGGAGTGTGAGTGTATGAACCAAATGGAATGTCATGTGTAGTGACTATGGGGTATGCAGAGACTGGAAAAAAACCATGAGATGGAGAACATGAAGTGGTGGATAATGTGGATGGAGTGGATGTAATGAATGTGGTGGTGGATATGATGGATGAGGTGGAGAACAAACATGTGGTGGTGGAGCATGATGAAAAAATTGAGCACCTGATGGAGAAGACTCAAGTGGGGTATGCCTATGCTTGATGGGGTGAAGGAGATAATGAGCACTCACGAGAGGCAAAGGAGATGATGTCAAAATCCACTAGTTGTTGTATCCTTTCACGTAAGGCAAGGCAATCATCATCCCTATGGCCAGAAATGTGATGATAATTAAATAGTTGGTCACGTCATGCAAGTTGTAAGTGTGTGAGGGTGGTGCTTGGTTGAGGGTAACCAATCAACCACTCATTGATTAATATGTGAAGCACATCATGTGGTTGAGCATGAGGAGAGAAGTACAAAGGCTCACGTGAAGGAGGTGGAGTGGTGGAAGTAGGAGCTTGTTGTGGAAGTGGAGAAGGATGTGGTGGTGGTGAAGAAGTGGGTTGAGACTTGTGTTTAGAATGTACTTTAGAAAATGGTGGAGATTGCTTTGGATGCTCAACGATGAAGAGAGAGAGAGAGAGCAGAATGGAAAAGTGGTGGAGGAAATGTGTGTGGGTGTGCAATGTCATGTGAGGATGAAAGATCTTGTTCTAGATCGATAACCTTATAACACAAGAGAATGAATGACTCACAAGTGTCATATTGGAGCCTCCTTTGTTTAAGTGGAGGAATAAGACCACGAAAAAGATAAATTGATTTTCTAAGTCACTAGGTTGGAAAAAATGAGCTGGTGTATCAAAGCATTGAATCATAAGATATAATCTTGAATAGGTTCAGAGGAGCCTTGATGTAATGTAGAATGTGGTCATATGTAACCCTAGGGCCATTGTTAAGAATAAAGCGATGGAGGAAAGCATCCTCCATGTCATAAAAAGTACTAATGGACCCAAAGGGTAAGTGGGTGTACCATTGGAGTGCCTCATCAATAAGACTATAACGGAAGGCCTTAAGCAACAATCGATCATTAGAGTAAGTGGCCATAAGTGTGTGGTAATGTAGGATATGAGCATGAGGATCACCGGTACCATCAAAGCATGTGAAAGTAGGCATGAAAAATCTTTTGGGAAGGAAAATTATGAATCTTTTTAGGAACAGGATTTCCATGTAAAGAGTTTTTTTGATAGAGGCATAATAGGCTCTACTTTCTAAAGTAAGAGTATGAACTTGTGATTGAGTTTTCCTACAACACATGCATGAGGAGAGAATATCTCTGTGAGGGATGGTAGGAGATGGAAATAATGTATTAAGTGGTTGAATTTTTCCATTATGAGTGATCATGGGAATGTCAAGAGGTGATATAGTGGAATCGAGATGCTAAAGGTGTGGTGGTAGATGTGGATGTAGGAGTGGTAGTATGACTAGTATCAACACAAACCCTAGTAGGTGTGGTGAGCAAGGAAGAAACCTCAATAGGTGAAGATACAATAGGAGGGGTAGAGGATGTGGGAATAGAAGAAGAAGAAGCAATGACAATGGGGGTGACTCATGTATAATAGTAGATGCAACCTCAGGAGAGGATAACAATGGAGCGGAGAGTCACATGCAACAATATGGAAAGAAGGAGATCCATGATGGTGATCAGTAGAAGGTGGGGTTCCAGAAATAATGCTATGGTCATCATAAGAATCAATGGGATCATCAATGTAATATGAAGGAGAATGCATGCTCAAAGGAGATGTGTGAGGAGGACTATCGGAAGGTAGAAGACATAGGAGTAGTGGTGGGAGTGGTGGGAGAGGTAGGAGGTACACTAGATTGTGAATCAATGCCTAATAAATAATCAATGATAGAGGGATCTAAAACATCGGGTGGCATATCAAAAGAAGGATAAGAAGGATCATATGTAACTGGATGGCATGGTGTACAACAAGTGAAAGAAACAGGGTCATCAACAAGGCATATACCTATAGGAGAATCGACAAGATTAGTTGGCACATGTTGTTGGCCTTCCAAAGGGCTTGTTGAGTATCATCAGGTAAGATCATAGGAGCACTATATAAAGCCTTAAGCTCAACTATGGCAGCCTCATCATAGATAGGGTTAACACTAAAATGAGACATGATGAGGAAAAAGAAAGAACTATGGCTAACCACTAGGGTATGAAAGAGGATCCAAAAAAGTAAAATGTTCAAAACGTGGGTTCACCAAAATGATTAACTAAAAATAGATATTTTAAAACTATTTTATGAGTTAATCTAAATAGAAACTAAATGCTATATTGAATGCAAGACCTAAATATTTTATTTTAATATTTGAATATATCAAAATAATGGAAATAAGAGGGATATGGTACTAACCTTAAAATAACTTACCTCACTGTGTGTTGGACTATAGCATACTAGTATGCAGACTGGGTAGGCTATAACTAATGGCCTCGGGAAGGGAAGGATCTGAGTGTTTTTCTATACTTGAGGTGCACTGGGAGGATACTACTCTAGGGCACCTTGGTCTGTGATCTGGGCATTGTAGACTGCATGAAAAAGCTCAGAACTTGAGTTTGACAGTGTCGTAATATATCTCTATGTAACACCTTCACTCTTGTCACACGAGTGTCGCAATAATGTTCTCTATGTCACTATAAATGTCATATGAAGATCTACCTACAAAACCCTATCCAAAGCATCAATTCCTAAAAATAAAAATGCATATGAATAGGTCGATGACCTCAACTACCAAACTAGTGGTCTTACGATATGAGTGTTGCACTACATTTCGGACCCAATGTAGTTCTATGTGCATGTGTGTGTAATTTTGTGCCTAGGATGCCCTAGCGCCAATGACGCATGGTAGTAGGGGCAATAACTAGATGTAAAATGCAAATGGTGGATGGAATGGAAAGAATACAACCCTTTCCCCTATGCTTGTGTGATGCAGATGTAGAAGATGCCCAAATGTAGTCCCTTTGCCTTAGTAGATAGTTTCCTTGATAGTAAGATGTCCGCCCATAATGTAGTGAGTATGTTATGTTTATACAAAAACAATGAACCAAAAAAACAACAATGATGCCTCAAAAACTAACAACAAGACCAAAGGATGGGTCACTAGAGAATACTCTTATTACGCAAGAACCATATATAAAATAACATACCCGACAAAGTATTAATGTAAGAGTAAGTGCGTGATTTTGTGACTACACTAAGGAAAAATCCTAAAGATAGGCTTTAAATCTAAGTTACTAATTTTTTCAACTAACTCAAGTTCCAAAATAATTAAGATCCACTATATTTAGGTGTTTTTTTATCATCCAAAACACCTAAATATAGCCTAACTACATAAACTATCGGCAACATGGAAGTACAAGACACATATTATAATAATCTCCCACTTTTGAATACTTCCATTAGATATACCACGAACCCCTTCTCCAACAACTCAAAAATACAAGTCCCATATTTTCCATGTATAAATAAATCCTATCATCACACACAACCTGAATCCACTACCTTCACCACCCTCTATACTATCATTGTGCAAGCTTGAAAGTGAAAAATGATCTATCTTACACCAAGATCTCACCGTAGTGAGTACTCCTATAGATAGAAAAAAACATGGTCAAATTTCCCTATAAATACTAAAGGTTCAATCCACCACATTCCAATCTTGCATGCCCAAATTAGGCATACATTTTACTAACTCCATTTCTTGATCAAGTCTTCTTAGACCATCTCATACATCGGTCTTCATGTCATAACTATAAATAGAAATTGTATCATGTTATCCAACTACTATTGTGTCCTAGACACTTTTGACCGAGAATTCCTCACCAACCTCAAGAAACATTTAGGAAAATATCTTCTTCCACCGCTCTCCATACCAAAAACTAGCTCCTATGAGATATCAATGGAGAGATATCTTCCTCTACTTTCCATCTTATCATCCTAAAACTTCTTCAATATATCACTAGGATGACACCTCCATGGATCCTCCCATATCCTCTATACTTTCCTAGAAGTAGCTAGGGAAACACCTCTTAAGCATTCCTTTTCTAACACCCAATTTGACCAAGGGTTCCATTGTAGCAACACCTCCTTAGATCTACCACTCGACCGCAAACTCTATTAGGATGTCACTACAACAACATGTCTTCCAATCTTGCTCTAACACTTATTTTTGTCATCGATATGTCATGAAATCTCCATAACCTTTTCGTTTCCTCCCGTCTCTTAGGTCTCATTGGGGTGACACCTCCCTTTCATCATGTATTGTCCTTTTCCTCATACATGATATGTCACTTGCGTGACACCTCACCTATTCCTTTTCGATGGATATGAGGTGTCAATGGGGTGACACCTCACCATTTCCTTACACCCACTCCTATCTTCATTACTATTATCAAAAGATCTCATGTGGGAAAGATCTCCCCCACGCCCACCTTCACAACTAAATATATGTCTCTTGGCCTCCGAATCTTGTAGCAGAAATTACACCACACCCACCTTTAAATCCACAAGATATCACTCCAACAAGTCTTCTCCCACATCTTTTTCCATCTTGAAGATCTCACCTAGGTGATACTCTACTACACCTTCCCCAAATTCCACCAATTAGTACACCATACCCAAATCGTCCACCATCAAATATCACTTTCATGATAATTATGGACCCTATTTCTGATACACACTTGTTTCTCCCATAACTTATTCCCGAGGTTTGATTACCCCCAAGAAAACTTTTCCAATTCTTGTTATAGTGAGAATTGCACCACTTTTTTGTCTAAGTCCTCTAGCTTTTCTACTAAGTTGATCCTCCAAATTTTCCATTGATTCAATCCATGCATAACAACATCCATGTGTTATTAGAGTTACAAGATATGCATAACATTTTTTTCATCCATGCACACTCCTTGTTGAGCATGGATCATCAAGTATCCTTACATTTTTCCATATTATACTCGCTTCCCGAAATTCCATGCTTCACTAGAGATCCACAATTTCTTAATATTTTTCCCTATATTCATACAAATATTTTTATACTTAGAGTGCTCACCATGACACGAATATGTCAATCTCAATTTTGATGTTACTTACCATATCCAAGATTCTATTTACCTAGATTTGCACTTCTCACAATCATTTAAAGAAAACCACCAAAATCCCTCAACAAACAACCATAGCTCGGATACCACATGTTGGATATTTAAAAAAAAACATGGTTTAATAAACTAAACCAAAGAAATATAAAATTATAAATCTTATTGGCACAATCACACACAAGAATATCGATACATAATTATTTATCTTAGGAAAAACCTTTATGGTAAAAAACATATATATGACCTTTATAATTGTAGTAACTTCAAACCAACTTACAAATACAATATAATTTCTTCAAGGCTCTATAACAAGACATAAATACAAAACTCCATCGTGATCCAAGATGAAGCCTTCAAGACTTGCATGCATACTTAATCATCTTCCACCTTGCAGTATCTCGGTGCTAATGTGTATTAATCCTCATTTAACCAAATTTGAATTGATCCTCGGATACTTCAACATGTTAACTTTCTCTACTCCAAACAATATCCATGAAAACAATGTTTGGATACTCCATCTTTGGCTAATCCAACCTCCACAACTATGATTGTTCTAGCATATGTCAACCTTCTCTACACTGAATAGTATCTATGACAATAACACACCTATCTTCGACCAATGGTCTTGAATGTGTCCCAAGCTCTAACGCCCGTGGCCTTTTTGGTAACATATTTAATGAGAGAGCATGCACTTATATATAATTGTATCTCTTTAAAATAACACTTGCTTACACTACAAGCATCTTAAGCGAAATCCTAAAGATAGGATTTAAATCTAATCTACTACTTTTCCAAATAACTCAAGTTCCAAGCTAATTAAATCTCCACTATATTTAGGAATTGCATTTTTATTTATGCACAACACCTAAAAATAGTATCCACATAAACCATCGATTGCATGGAAGTATGAGACACATATTCCAACACATGTGCTCGAAACTTGAGAGCCATCCAACTCGGTTTGAAAATTTTCAGATTCCACATCTTGAGTTTAATTATAGAATGTTCGGCTCTAAGACACCTACAACCATCTATATCATCGTCTAAATTCGACCCTCCTATGACACTATGAAAACATTCACTACTTACGGCGGATCACACTCAAGGCGAGCCTAATCTTAAACCTAGTTCACCAATAATTTTTATTTATTTCCACAAATACATGTCAAGTTTTGAAGACTTAAAAACTAATTTCTTCATATATATTCTTATCGGGCTCCAAATCCTCAACTCAACCCACTAACCTAACGTTTTTGTCAATTTTTTTGGAAAAATTTTTAAAACGGGTGGTGGGGACAAAAGGATGGGGGTGGGTGGTTGGGTAGTGATTATTAAAGTGGATATTTAATAGAAGGGTGAGTTTAATAAAGAGAGTATATTATTTTTAAGGAGGAAATATTTTTTTCTTTTAATGGAAAATAAGTTTATGTTAATTATCTTTTAAGAAAATTACAAGAAAGGGAAAACAAAATTTTCAAAAATTTTAATTGGATACATCATCAATTGTAATTGAAATCCAACATATATTATTGTGAGGGGAGAAATGTAACACGATGCTAAATTTTTCCTCCATCATGTTGAGTAAACGATGCCTACAACCTGGAAGACAAAGGCAACAAAAGATGGAAGCAACAACATTCTACAACACCAATACATGATGGTTTCTCCCATGTTCGCACTAAGGGAGGGAATGTTAGGAAAATAAGTGAGTTATAACTCACAAGCGTGAAGTTTATTATATGAGTTTTGAGTTGTTATAACAATTATAATATAGATTTGTGAGAATATATTATGTTTTTGTGTGGAATATTGTGAGTGAGTTGGAATAACTTAAGTAGAAACATTAGGAGGGAAAACATGATACATGGGAGTGAATGCGGGTTTTGAAATATTTAGGGGATTAAGTGAGATTTGAAGATAAGAAAGGTCTCCTTGTTTGTAGGATTTATCTTCACTATATATGAAATTATTGTGTTGTTAAATAAAATATGTTTGTTTAAATCTAATAGTCCCTTGCCTCTCTCTAGATATGGGGGCACCTCATAGAAAATTTTGTCAAATTTCTGCTTAGTTGTTGATGTGGACGTGGGTGGACAGTGGCAAGGGGGATGGGATTGGTCTAAAATCACCACAACTTATGCAAATAATGCAAGAAAACTTTTGCATCGTCCCACGTAAAATTCTAAGCAAAAAAATCCACGATCTGACATAAAAATTCTTAAAATCTACTCGTGTATGCAGTTCACAATTTGTGAGAAACAGTTGCTACATTTAAACCAACGTTCTATGTTTCAAGAAAAATCCTTCGACATACACTTTATTTGATTGGGATTGAGTTTCACTAATGTTGTTTGATTAGTTTTTGAATTTTTTTGCAGACTTTGGTAGTTACCTAGAAATTTAGATAGTATATTATTCTTGTTATAACGTCTTAGTATTCCTTAAACTTCCCTATTCTTTTAATTATTTTTTAAATAAATGGATTTAAAACTTATATCAAATTAATTTCGTATAAAGTTTTAGATTATGAGTTGTTTTTTTAATACAATTTTGTTTATTTGACTCATTGGTGTAAGATTTTTCTTCATGTACAAATAAAGTTGTGATACATTTGTCATCATGTAAGAGATATTAAGTCGTAGTTCTCTAAGTTGTTCCCAACACCATTCTTTGTCTTGATACTATATGCAACTCGTACCTTAGGATTATAACTAACAATTCCTAGAATGAGAGGATATTTGGTCAAAGCATATAAATTTGTCCCACCTTTTTCCATTTTTGTTCTACCATCAAAATATGTACCACAACCAAAACTTGAACAAACACATAAAAAGTGACCAAACACGTATTTTTAAGAGCTTAAATATAACAAGGCACTTGTGTATCTATAATTTACCTGATTTCAAACATATATATATCCACACACACACATATATATATTATATCTATATCTATATCTATAAAGGATTTATTCACTATCATTTTTAAAAATATTTTTGACCTCTTAGTAGGACACACTTATACATCTTCTACATGCATGCTAAAACCCACATCAAGAAAATCTCCATGGAGGAATTGATCTTCCTTCTACGTAAAATAGGCATTATTTTTCACCTTGTAAATGTTAATATACCTCCCTAAAATCTTGTTTTTGTGAAAGGTATTCAACACATGCTTCATGGAAAAATGAATCAAATTAAGACATTGTTCCCAAAGCTAAAATCAAATGTAGTCGAGACAACATATTAACCCATTGTTACACATGCCTATTATCAAATGAGGTGGTTGCAAAATAACCATTCACTTGTAGTCTTGAAAAATTTAGTTACCCATGTATCAATTCTTTCATCAAGCAATGGTGTTGTCTAATTTTAACTTTTTGTACATGTGCATACATTTTCTTGGCATATATAGGATATTTCAAAACTTCACCGTGGAAGAGTTGTGGTAAAATATTGGCTTAGCCTCACAATAAATTAACCTCATAGCTTAATCACCATTTATTTGCACCTCAAAAGATTACTTCAAAAACATCATCAACATAAATTATAGCATATGAAAGGCTAATTACGAGTGTCAAATGAAATTAAATGTGTCTTAACACCATAACATAATAAAAAAGTGAAGACCAGAATTGAAGACAATTGTTGTAAATGGAAGAAATGTAACAAGTAATTAATATAAAACATCACATAAGAAGAGTGTCAATATGTACCTTAAAACAATCCAATGGGAAAAATCTCAAAATAACTTAGGATTGATCCATGTCATACATCAAGCGAAAAATCATAAGATTACAGGAAATTGTTCATTTGGAGCCTTTGTGAAGATTGTAGGATTATGACTTGAACAATCTCAACATTTCTACAATATCTTTTATAGTTTGTTATTCATAACATAAACAACCTCAATACATCTACGCTAAATTGAAATGCATACAACTTTAGAAGGCAATACAAGGGCTTAATAGACATATGAATACATACACCAGTTCATTAGAAGGACACAAAATACAACTCTAGAATGCAATACAAGAGCTTAATAGACACATGAATGCATACACCAGTTCATTATAAGGACACAAAATACCCTAATCAACATTCCATTTCAACATTTGAGATGTGGAACCTCATGTCTTCCATCCTCGATGGTTATCCTCCTTTTTTGTTTTTCCAATATATTCAACAATTGTCAAAATTGTTCGACGAATTCATTGATAACAAATTTAACCATCTCAAATTGTTTGCAAGTGTATAATTACGCCACCACCAAATTCCCTTCATACCCCTATCTTTAAGGATCATGGTTCAAAGGAGGGCCATGAGGACCCAAACCATCCTTAAAGCCTCTATCATCTTTCCTTAACTTGTTCACTGCCTTGCAACATTCTAATTGAATTGTTAAGCCTCGATTTAATTCTTTTGACATGGAAGTGAGTGAATTACAATTGATTATGAATAATCCATTTTGAAATAAATATTACATTATATACATTGTAAAAGATAATGAACTATGTAACCTATCCACGAGAAACATGG
Organism: Taxus wallichiana var. yunnanensis; assembly: GCA_018340775.1. Lineage (NCBI taxonomy): Eukaryota > Viridiplantae > Streptophyta > Pinopsida > Cupressales > Taxaceae > Taxus > Taxus wallichiana. The sequence goes on along the minus strand of CM031233.1, from coordinate 130,952,326 downwards.
TTAATAAGGTGAAACATGAAGGTTTTAAAGGCATTTGTGAGATGAAGGGCACAACTATTAAATCACATGGTTAAGGGTTTTATAATATTTGGTCCTTGATATATGATAATGATAGGTGGTCGATGAAACTAATCATCAATCTTGTTTCTTTGTCATAAATGAATATTTAATACTAGAATATAATGGAGTGGAATAGCAACTATTAACAAGAATTTATAAGAAATGCTTTGTAGAAAATACATTATTTTCTTCAAAAGTGATAATAAGATTGTTAATTGGTTGCCTAGGTTATGGGGATGGTTTGAAGGGATATTTAATTCTTAGAGAGGACCTTTTGAAGGTGTGCATGTTCCCTAAAAATCCCTTTTACTAAATTTTTCCTAATTTGTATAAGATGATGGTTGGTTGGCCATAACTCTCAATATTGCCTCATTTATTATGATAATCAATGTGTATTATCCATCAAATATCATTGTAATTGATTTACATAATGGTTGGAGATATTTTCCTTAATTTAAATCCGAGGGCATCATAATAGTGTGGAGGGAAGTGGTAGAGTGGTCTTAATTTCATTCTATATCTCAAAGAAATAAGGGAATCAAACAAGCTCACTATGGAATACCTCATCATGCATGCTAAAACCTACGTCAATAAAACCTTCATGGACGCAGGTGATCTTCCTTCTACTTAAAATAGGAATTCTTTTCCCCTTGCAAGTGTTAATATACATTCCTAAAATCTTCATTTTGTGAAACCTCAACACATGCTTCATGGAAAACTAGTTCGAATTAAGACAGTTCCTAAAGCTAAAATCAAATGTAGGCTAGATAACATATCAACCAATTTGTTAGAAATGCCTCTTTTATATTTGATAATAAAATGAGGTGGTTGTCAAATAACCAACCACATGTAGTCTTGAAAAATTTATTTATCCGTGTATCAATTATTTTCTCAAGCAATTCGTGCAAGTGCATACATTTTCCTAGCATATATAAGATATTTCAAAACTTCATTGTGGAAAAGTTGTGGTTAAATATTGGATTAGCCTTGCACTATATCAACCCTATAGCTTAATCACCATTTGTTTCCCTCAAAAGGTTACTCCAAAACATCTTCAACATAGATTATAGCATACGAATGACTAATTACGATTGTAAATGAAATCAAATAACATCATAGCATAAATAAAAGTGAAGTGCTAGAACTTAAAACAATCGTTGTAAATGGAATAAATTTAACAAGTAAACAATATAAAACATACATAACAAGAGGGTCAATATATACCTTAAAACAACCCAATGGGGAAAGGATCTAATAACTTAGGATTGAGCCTTCATACATCAACTAACAAATCACAAGATTATAAGGAAATTGTTCGCTTGGAGCCTTTGCGCAAATTATGGGATTATGAATTGAACAACCTCAAATTTTCCACAATGTCTTTTATATCTTATTATTCATAATTTAAAAAACCTCAATACACCTACACTAAATTGACATGCATATAGCTCCATAAGGAAATACAAGAGCTTAATAAACATATGAATGCATACACCATTCATTGGAAGGACATAGAATACCCCAATCAAACTATATTTCAACATTTGAGATGTGGAATTATAATGTTGCTTCCATTATCACCCTTTTGAATCTTGTTGTGTGACCTCACATTGGCCTTGGTTTGATTGAGTTTGTCGTTCTAAGCATCGTGCTTACATTTTGGATGATTCGGGGATTGAAACAATTAAATATGGTATAAGGAAAAATGGTATGACCTTCCTAAAATTGTAATATTAGATGTCGGTAAAGGGTAAAATTAATTGTAAATTTGTATGGATCCTTTATCTCTAGTGGCTCGTCTTTCCTGAGGTCAAGAGAACAATTATCTATAATTAAGAAAGCTATAAAATTCAAGCTATGGTGGATCGTCTCTTTCCTAAGGTATAAATAATTATGCTTTATCTTGATGGGAGTCAAATCCCGTGCTTTACGGGTTATTACCACCTTCATGGTGGTTAGGAATCTTGCGATCTTGATGCGAGGTGCGTCCACAAATAACAAGGTCACTTTAATTGTATCATAATTACCTTTATTAAATTTAATGAAAATAATTACGAGATGATAAATGTTTTACCAAGGCATTGTTGAGGTTCAGTAATAATAAATTGTTAAATAATAAAATAAATCATGAAATTAGCATAATAGAAGAGTTTTTGTTCAAAAATAAATAATTCATTAATATTATAAAATCTCTGCAAATTTTTGGAGCTTGGGTCAATCTCTTTTCAAGGAAAAATTAATGGAATTCTCCTTAGGTGTTGTAATTTTGTTTGGCGTGAGAAGATTTTGAGAATTTTTCTTGAGGTTTGTCAGTTTTCTTGTGTGAGGGATTTTGGGGATTTTTTGGTCAAAGAATGTATTTTGCAAATTCCATGGTTTTGATTTGGAGCTTCCTAGTGTGAGGGAAACTTTAGTTGCAGTTCTATTTTCTTTTGGGAATTTTTGTATTGGGTTGGTCCGGGTTCCTGAATCGTTGCAGGATAAGAAGATGATGGGGCTATTGAAAGCGCCTTGGAGACCTTCCTGCACATTCCCTTCCATGCCAAATTGGAGGATGGCGTTCTTATTATTTGAATTTTGTTACTACAGTTTGGAAAACATGCATTGGTCATGTGGATTGTTGTTTTTATTATTATTTGGGACGCCACATAGGAGAGTAGCTCGGCCCCATCACAAAATGAATTGCTGAAACACTTTGGAAACTTCAAAGCAAATGCAATGGGCAGGTGTAAATCCAAATACCACATCATTTTCTAGCATGTGCCCAAATTGGAGTTTTGAAACAGAGTTCTGGAAATCCTCCAAGCGCAAAAGGAGGTAAAATTTTGTCTTCATGTATTGTGGGATTGAGATTGACAGTGGATGACATTGGTATGATGTGTGCTGTTGTAAATTTGAAAACGTGTGTAGCATACACAAGGCACATGGAATTTTTGGAAACATTCCATAGGAAACGTGGCTCATAAAAGTCCATGTGTTGCAGGGTATGCATGAATATGGATGCGTTAAAAAACATTGAGGTCGTTTTGTAGTGCGTTGAGAAGGTATGTGGGGCGCTAATATTGGAGTGTTTTTCGTTGTGTTGAAGGTGGGAATATTTGGCAAATGCATTTGGAAATCCTTGTGAGTTGTTCCCTAAAATGCCTCAAAAGGGTGGTCACATGGATTGTGTTGATTGCTGGGTATGCACAAAAAGGGTTTTCTAAATAGGCTTTGTAAACTTCAAGCATTACAAAATTGGCAGGTGTAAAGCTAGAAACCACAACCTTTGCTACTGCATCTGCTCCAAGAAAGTAAATATTGAATAGCATATAGGACTTGGTTGCTTTGGAAATACACATGGATTGTTTGTTAAATTTCCTTGAGAGGATGAGGTCTCATTGGACTGTTTGTATTAAAATTGGTACGATGAAGAGAAGATAGCATGACCCCTGTGCATGCATGTAATTGGTTTGATAAAATTCCTGAGAGAACTCAACCTTATGGAAAGCAAGGATTACAAGGTATACACAAAAAATGGATGTGTTGGAAAGGCCTTGGGCTGCCTTTGGTGGCTTAGACAATGTGCATGGGCCATCATGTGGGGAACTGTGGGAAACAAGTGGAGTGCTTATGTTGGCAATGTGGTTTAGTGTGTTGGTTTGTGGCAATGAAATCTGTCCTTGAGAATCGTGGGCAAGCCTTAGTCAATCTGTAAAACATCAGGGAACAATTTTTTGTTGGTTAATTGCAAGTGAATTGGCAGTTTATATGCAAATGTGGAGGTAAACACAACGATTCTTCAATTGCATGGTCTCTTGGATCGTGAATGTGGACCACTTGGAGTCTCTCATGTCGTTTCTATTCTCAAGTAGGCACATGGTCATCTTAATTTATCCTTACATGATTGTTAACGTTTCTAGTTTTCTTAATTTTAATGGAGTTGTAAATCAATCTAAAGAAAAATAACTCTTGAGTGAATTAAATGATGTGTTATGTTATAGAGAATTATGCCTTTATTTTTGTATGAAACTAAACAAGTGACCATGAATGTAAATGCTACTTCCATTTACCTCATAGATGGTTGGAAAAACTTTGAGGTCGATACCGATTCACGAAAGCCAAACAAGTTGCAAATTTAACCTTGAATGTTAGTTCAAAACTGCACCTTGGTGAACTTGTAAAATCTAAATAAAACCTATATTCAATGAGGTGTAAAACATTTTTATAAACCCCAAAATGAAAAAAGTAAACTTTAGTCGGGTACCTTGTCACATGGAGTGTTAATCAACCACGGGTTGTTTCTCGGATGATTGTTTGACCTTGTTTCATAATGCGTTTAGGAGCCCAATGGGCTAGTTTTTAAGTTTAAACAATTGTTGAAAGTTAGAAATGCAGTTTGGTTTTGACCCATTGTCTTGGCCCCGGGTGTAGAAATGGATTTTGGCTTATGCATACCTCTAGTATTCCTACGGGACAATCTCTACAAACCCTCGGTTTGGAAAAAAAACATCCCACGAGCTAGTCTTCTGATAGGTTTTGTAGTTCTCTGGTTGTTGGGCGCGAGGGTACTTGGGTGTATATACGGTCGGTAGCTCTGGGAAGACGAGCGCCATTTTAATCTTGTTTTCTAGTTAGGGGTTCTATCATCTTCGATTGTTTTCATGTATATAGTTGAATTGGTAGGAATTTGTTCCATAATGTGTTTGGTTAATTGCAAGTGACTTGGCATGTTATATACAAATGTGGAGATAATCACAACGATTGAAAATCTGTGAAAATCATCTTCAATTGTGTGGCCTTGCAAATTGTGAATGTGGACCGCTTCGAGTCCCTCGTGTCACTTCGACTCAAGAACAGGCATGGTCATCTTACTTTATCCTTACATGATTGTTAACATTTCTAGTTTTTATTTTATTTTAACGGAGTTGTAAATCAATCTAAACATAAATAACTCTTAGGTGAATTAAATGGGATGTGTTGTTTTATAGCGAATTATGCCTTTATTTTTGTATGAAATCAAACAAGTGACCATGAATATAAATGCTACACCCATTTACCTTGTGGGTGGTTGGAAAAATGATGATGTCGATGCCGGTTACGAAGCCACACATAGTTAGTGGATTTAAACTTGAATGTTAGTTCAAAACCACTCCTGGATATGTCAACACCAATCCAACACTTAGATAATATTTCACTGGGAACTCTATGATTATTTCGATGTGCATAGCTTTTGGTTTGGTGGTAGTAATCTGGAAACATAATAGTAGACATAACACAAGAATAACACATACTATGACATAAGAGAATGATGAAAAATCTGAAATACAACTGTAAAATATATTATTAATTTGAAATTTTACAATCTCACCCATGAAGAATTACTTCAAGTGTTACCAACTCCACTTGTTTTCCAACAATAGTTATGGGAGAAACTTCACAATTACTCATCTTGATGGCTTCCTTAACACACCTTCACAATGAATCATTTATTCATAAAATAATTATTACAACTTTATTCCATGATAAATGAGAGGGGGTGGCCTCTCTATTTATAGAAATTCAAGTTTATCCACCCTATCTCTAGGAAATCTCTTCCACTAATCATATTCCATGCCTAAAATCTTACCTTTACATGTAGGCTTATCTTTTAAGATAAGATATACCTTATCATCTCACATGGGTTCCACCTTTATATATATTACACAAATTTAATATACAAAATATTTATGACATCACTCATTGTCATTATTTATAATTCTAAATCATTTAGACCTTACTTATCCATTTATCCTAACTTTGACATTTTAACATTACCGACCACTTACAACAAATATTTACTTTTTACCACAACATTCCTATTGTACTTTGATTGTTACCGTATTGTACATTATTGGCGGTGCCGTATTGGCGTGTCGTTATTTTTTCTACCTTAAGCTACTACTAATTATACTTAAGAACACCCTATTCTTAATATACACATTAAGGAAATAGAAATCATGGAGGAAAATTTTAGTGTCGACATCTTCCCACTCCCTAGCTTCGACTCTGTCCTCGGGGTAGACTATCATAGACATTCGAAGTTGGTGATTGAAAAATCTTTAACTTGTCATGGTTGACCCATTTCATAATGGGAGTATCATCCAACTCCTCCAGTTGATATGTACCATTTTCATGCACAACTACTATTTTGTAGGGGCCCATCCATTTGGCAAGAAATTTTATATGCCTCATCTTTTTGTATCGAGAATCATATACTAGGACCAAGTCATTCACCTAAAATGGAGACTAGAGGATCTTTTGATCAAAGTACTCCTTCATTTTCTTCTTATATCTTGTATCATTCGCTATTTCTCTCATTTCCTCTAGCAAATGAAGATGTACCATCCTTTCCTTTACCAAATCACTTTCATTCATCCTTTCATTTTTCATAACTCTTACAAAGGTGGGAATATCAAACTCAATAGGAAGAATTAAATCAATGCTATAAGTCAAGTGAAATGGGGAGTATAATGTTGTTGACTTTGATGTTGCCCTATATGCCCATAATGCTACATGAATCCTTTTATCCCACTTATGTACCTGCAAAGTTGCATCTTTTGCTAGGATTTGACACAATACATAATTTGTTCGCTCCACCTATCCATTTGTGTTTGGCTTGTAAGTTGTTTCCTTCTTGTGCTTAATAGAAAACTTGTTTACTAGGGCTTCTACCACCTCATTAATGAAGTGGCTTCCTTGATCTGTTATAATTTCTAATGGACAACTAAATCTGGTGACAATGCGTTCATACATGAACCTTGCCACTTCATCCATGAATTTGTTTTCAAGGGCCTAGCTTGACCCACTTGTTTAATTAATATGTGGCAACCGTAATATACTTATTTTGGCATGGAGTAGTTGGAAGTGGACTGTAATATCTATTCCCCACTTTTCAAAGGGACCAGCGAAGAAGAATAGGTCATAATGGAGCTAATGAAGTCTTATGGTTCCCGTGTGTTTAACAAATATCACATGTCTTACAATAATTATAACAATCTCTAAAAGGAGTGGGCCAGTGATAACCTACATCCAAGACCCTTCTTGTTGTAAGTTGTCCAGAGAAGTGTCCTCCACATGTACCATTGTGAAATTATTCTATTAGCTCTTTCCCTTGATCATGTCTAATTTCCCTCTTGTATTGTCCATCAGGACCTATCCAAAATAATACTCCATATAAAATATAATATGGATGACTGGATTGATTAATCTTCCTCTTAGTTTTTGCATTGGCACCATCAGGAAACTTGAAATCATTCGAGATAATTTCAAATATTTGTGTATTCACTAGGGATTGTGTCGAAAGGACAAAAATGCTACATCGAGAAATCGTCATCATCACAAGATGAACTTAAACCATCATAGGCTCGAGAGAGTGCATCTGCATTGACATGCTTCTTTCTGGCCTATCTATAATATCAAATTCAAATTGGAAGCAAAATTATCCATCTTGTTATCCTTCCTAATGGGTTAGGCTTATTTACAATATATTTTAGAGCCTCGATGATTTATTACAACTGTAAATTTCTTCCCTAGCAAGTAATTTATACACTTCTTTACAACAAAAATGATAGCTAGAACCTTTTTTTTTTAGTTACGGTATAATTTATCTCAAAGATCAAGCTCATTTGTCTTCTCCCAAAGTAAAGTGGATGATCATTCCCGTTTTCATCCTTTTGGCTCAAAGTAATCTCTAGTTCTGCATCGAAGAATCGGTATACAATGAGTGGCTTGTTCCATTTTAGATTCTTTAAAATAGGTGAAGACACCAAAGCTTCTTTTAGTTGTTTAAAAGCTTCATGCACCTTCTTTCTTAGTTCATAAGTAAAATCCTTCTTCAAGAACCCAGGTGGTTAGTAGTTGTGTAATCTTTAATAAATTCTTGATGAACCTTCTCTAGTAACCCACATGGCCTAAAAATGATCTCAACTTACTTCTATTCATAGGAAATGTTAACTCTTTGATTTTTGAAACTTTATCAGGATCGGTACCAATACCATCTCTGGATACAACATGCCCTAATAAAATGCCTTTAGAACATCCAAAGATACACTTTGTAGGGTTTAGTGAAGCTTGTGCTTCATCTAACCTTTAAAATGTTGTCTCTGTCTGGTGTAGGTGGTCCATTTTACTTCCATAGATGTAAAAATCATCCAGGAATACTCTGATGAAGCTTCCAATGTAGGGTTCAAACACCCTATTCATCAAGCGTTGAAATGTTGCTAGAGCATTACACAACCCAAATGGCATAACTCTATAAGAAAATGTTCCCCAAGGAGTGGTGAACGTAGTCTTCAGTTGATATTTCTCCACTATACGAACTTGGTTGTATCCGCTATAGCCGTCTGCAAAACTATATCACTCCTAGCCAATTACTTCTTTCAACGCGTCGATCTAAGAATGAAAGAGGGTAATGATCTTTTTTTATTACCTTGTTGAGCTTCCTATAATCAACACGGATGTGTAGCTTCCCATTATTTTTTATTGAGATTACAATGGGAGAAATGCATTCTAAATTCTTCACAACAAATATGAATCCCGCATCAAACAACTTATCTATTTCTTGTTTCTGAGTCTTGGAAAAATTAGGATTCATTATATATGGCATTTGTTTTATGGGCTTAACACCATCTACTAGCTCAATAGAATGTTCTACCCAACTTACTTTACGGAATTCTTTTTAATCAAAAGTGAATAATTGTATGTATCTTGAAAGCGTTGGAGGTAAGATTCCTTCTTACTCTCCATCACAACATCACCAATATTTATTTGTTGGAGACAATCATCAATTTGTTCCTCGAGATAATTTTATGGAAGGATATCCATGAGCGACACATCAACCTCACTTTCTTCATCTTATGTGTCCACTTGATGGAACTAGAGTAATCGAGAATGTCCAATCATCAATTTATTCACTTGAATCCACAGAGTTACGCCTTATGATGTTGAGGATCACGTTTATTTTCACACACTCTCTGCCACGTCTAAGTGTCATGAAGTCTTCATTCTAGTATTTTCTTGCATGAACTCTCTTTAGCCATGGCATTTCCAACAACATTGGGTACACAAAAATACCATTCTTCATTCCTGGAAGTCTACCACACATACAACACCCATGACATATATTGACACATCTTAAACAACACCTTCGGTTTAGTTTTTCTCTTATTTAATGACCTTAATATAAGTGTTGAAGGGTGATCAATTTTTAAACCCAACATATTCATCATAGACTCGGTCATTGCATTAACTATAGCACCCCCATCTACTAAGACATCATGAATTGAAATACCATTACATAATACCTCAACTTGTGGAGCATAGGGATCCGCCTTTGCTTCTAAAATAGGGACCTCAACCTCCTTTATTCATCGAGCATTGATTCCACATTGCATCTCTTGCCTCTTCTCGAAAGACATAACAAGAAGTTAACCATATGTAATATTTGCGAGGCCTTTTAGACAAATCTTCTAAGATGGAGTATGGTCCTTTCCCTGTGAAATCAAAAAAATTTGCACACCTAACTTTCTTCTCCTATATTTCTTACTAGTCTCTCCTTTCATTTTTTAGGATCATTTCCATCTTGGTTATATTTTTATTTATTTATTTTTGTTATAGACACATATGCTTCATTATTTATGCGCATGTCTACTACATTAAAAGAATTCACAGTGTTTTTCCTTTATCATTATCTCTTGTACCCAGGATGTAGAAGCTCTATCTAGAACATTATACTTATAATGACCCTTTTTATAACAACCATAACATCTGACTTGAGACATATTTCTTTTTGGACCTCTATCTCCTCCCTAGGAACTAAATTTCTTTCCTTGAAGAAGATTAATATTTAACTAGCCCATCTTCCTAAGGAGATCTTCATAATTAGTAGATGTACTAGGGGGAAGCTTTGTGCTCACCGAGAGTGGTTGTGGCTTCTGGACCAAAGGTGTTGGTGTAGGCTCCACCTTAACAACAATTTCTTTGGGATCCTTTTCCATGTTTTCTTCTTGCCTTCTTACAATCTCCTTTGTTTATTCAAGGGTCATTGAGCGGTCATAATTCACTCATTGTCGATCTTTGGCTTCATCCCAAGAATGAAGTGCTTACAGAGGAGATTATCAACACCATTCATCAACCCATCCACTAATCCTTCCTTCTGGATCTAGGCATCGAGCTTCCTCCTTAGCTCTAGAACACAAGCATGATAATCCCTTATCTTCTCCTTCTCTCCTTGGGCTAGGTTTTGATCTCGAAATTGAGATTTACCTATTTTTGTTGTTCACCAAATTCTTCAAGAAAACTTCGCTTAATAAATCCCACGAGTTTTTAACATTATCACCTAGTGTTTCAAACCACCTAAGGGTTGAACCATACAAAAAGGTAGGAAAAAATTCAATCCATTGTTCCCTTCTTATGAGGCCATTAAAAATGTAAGATCGTTTAAATTCTTTAATGAAAGAGGGAGCATCTTCATTAGATTGGGATGAAAAAACAGAATCTTTCCCATTTTCAAAAGTAACCACAATGAAATACCAACCCACAAGTACAATCAACAAGACTTATGTGCACAAATAATTGGAATCACCATAATAGAAAGTGACTTTACACCTTTCTACAACAAAATAGGAATGACCACGATAAACTTACATTTACTATGGTAAAACTTGACTTACTGCGGTAAATACTATTCACAGTAAAAAGTGACTTTACTAGGGTAAATACTATTCACGGTAAAAGTGAATTTATTGTGGTAAATACTATGCATGGTAAAAAGTGAATTTACTATGGTAAACACTATGCACGGTAAAAAGTGACTTTACTATGGTAAACACTATACATGGTAAAAACAAGGTTACCCTCCAAATGATTTATGACTAAGTGGGAATATCTCTCCAGAAAAGCCACCAACGAGGAATAGTTCCTGGGAGCGAAACAAAAATGTTAACACCAATCCGGCACTCTGATAATATTTCACCGGTAACTCCTCGTGCTATGATTATTTTAGTAATGCAAAACTTTTGGTTTGGTGGTAGTAATATGGAAATACAATAGCAGACATAACACAAGAATAACACATACTATGACATAAGAGAATGATGAAAAATCTGAAATACAACTGTAAAATATATTATTAATTTGAAATTTTTACAATCTCACCTATGAATTACTACAAGTATTACCAACTCCACTTGTTTTCCAACAACAGTTATGGGAGAAACTTCACAGTTACTCATCTTGATGGCTTCATTAACACACCTTCACAATGAATCATTTATTCATAAAATAATTATTACAACTTTATTTCATGATAAATGAAAGGGGTGGCCTCTCTATTTATAGAAATTCAGGCTTATCCACCTTTATCTCGTAGGAAATATCTTCCGATAATCATATTTCATACCTAAAATCTTACCTTTACATGTAGGCTTATCTTTTAAGATAAGATATACCTTATCATCTCACATGGGTTCCACCTTTATATATATATATATATATATATATATATATATATATATATATATATTATTAATATTACACAAATTTAATATACAAAATATTTATGACATCACTCATTGTCATTCTTTCTAATTCTAAATAATTTAGACCCTACTTATGCATTTATCCTAACTTTGACATTTTAACATTATCGGACCACTTACGACAAATATTTACTTTTTACCACAACATTCCTATTGTACTTTATTTATTCTTGTATTGTACATTATTGGCGGCGCCATATTGGTAGTGTCATTATCTTCTACCGAGACGCTACTACTAATTATAATTAAGAACACCCTATTCCCAATATATATATAGGAAATAGAAATCATGGAGGAAAATTGTAGTGTTGATGACTACCTTGTAAAATCTAAATAAAACATGTATTCATGAGGTGTAAAACATATTTATAAACCCCAAAATGAGAAAAGAAAACTTTAGTTAGGTACCTTGTCACGTGGAGTGTTCCACCAAACCTTGGGTTGTTCCTTGGATGTCTGTTTGACCTTGTTTTGTAATGTGTTTAGGAGCCCAGGTGGGCTATTTTGCAACTTTAAACTATTGTTGAAATTTAAAATTATAGTTTGGTTTTAAACTGTTGTTTTAGCCCTTGGTTTGGAAATGGATTTTGGGTTATGCATACCTTTAGTATTTCCTACAAACCCTTAGTTTGGAAAAAAACATCTCACAAGCGAATTTTCTTGATATGTTTTGTAGGACTCGTTCGTTGGGCGACAAGGCCACTTGGGTGCATCTATGATCGGTAGCTCCGAAAAGACGAGCACCATTTTAATCATGTTTTCCAGTTCAGGGGTTATGTCATATCCAAGTGTATCGTGTATATAGGAGAATAGGTAGGAATGTGTTCCCTTATATATAAGTCCCTCTACTTAACCGGTGCAAGAATTATCATATATGCATGTACGAGGAAAGGTAGATTTTCTTGGTGGCCTTGTGGTCGGGGATCCAACAGGGGCACTCCATTAACCCTGCAAAAGCTAGTAATTTATTGCTAGAGAGGACTTTGTCTATAAAGCGGAAAGGGAAGCGAGAAATGAGATAGGAGAACTAATGTTATAGGTAGAAAATCATATTCCTGCACACACTAGTTAGAAATTTCAACACATGCATTTATGAGAAGAAACAACTCTACAAATAACGAACAAGACCAATTAGAATTTATGAGCACAAAGTATCAATAAATCCCTTATTCAAAAAAGCTAGAAACTCCTTCTTGTATTGATTGCTTAAAAAAAGTTGTACATAGTGTGGGAATGGAGGAAAACTAGTGAGGGGGAAAATGGAAGAAAATGACCATCTCTTTTGTTCTCTCAAAGTATAATACACTCTTGAGTTTACAAAATCAATCACCAAGCCTTTGAAATGGGAATGGATTTACAATTTATAGGAAGAGAAATGAATCTTCACATACTCCCCAATGACTCTTTGTATGTCTCGACATGACTTAAGACTCTTCACCTTCCTAGGAAACATTAAGTCCCTTTTTATAACATAAAGGTGACTTATTACATTAGAAACATTAAGACATGAAAAAGTGCAACCCCAACACATAATTAGAACATTGAGAAGAGAGAGAAAGTTGGGGAGAGAAGAGAGAGAGAGAGAGAGAGAGAAGAAGAAGAATGAAGAGGAGATGTCATTTCTTCTAATGAAAGTTCGTTGATCCTTCCGTATGATGACTCGAAAGCTCCAATGTAGTGAACTCGAATCTTCAAACTCCTTGCACCACCTAAGAAAAATTCTTTAGATGGTTCTATAAGACACACTTGGTTAGTGTTTAAGAACACTATTGAATGATGACTTTCTAATGACCATGAACATGACTCATGAGATTCCTTCAAAGATAGTAACTCAAAAATGACCTTCAAGTTGAATGAAATCTTGTCTGATGACCGCATAACTTCCACACCATGCTTACATGATTTGGACATGATCTAGAATCATAAAGCATCTTATGAAAAAGACATATCGTGTTCCTTGGGATGGACCTCCAAATTCCCTACTAAGAAATTCATGAGATGAGTGTTGAATGACATGATGATCCATAATGATTAGACTTCATTGTCCCCCTTCATGAAAACTCCCCTGAGCTTCATTGTTTCTCGACACTACTATATTTAAGAAATGGAAATTATTTTTTGGTGAAGTGTCATTTTCCTCCTCTTCACTCCAACTCCTTGATGTGATGAATGTTCAACTCCAAAATACTCTCTACAAAATTGACCACTTTTGGGATGACTTGCTATTTTTAGTAAGTGCCCACAAAGGAACTTACTATTTTTATAACTATTGAAAAATTTTCCCCTTTGATCCTTGACTTCCCAGTGATTCTTCAACACCTTCCTTCTCACTCCTCCACTTTTGGACCAATTTTCTATTTTTAACAGGTGCTCATGAGACCACTTACTATTTTTAGTAAGTGTCAAATTTGGACCAAAATGCCCATTATACATGAACTTTTCAACTCATAGTGCATCTTCTATGTCCATTCAATCACGTCTCCTTCATTAATTTCTTTTGATTTTCCCAAAATAGAATCCTCTATGTAAAAAACTTATATTTTTAGAAAGTGGGCTTACTACTTAAAATTTACAGGGTAATGATGGATTGACGTGGAACGAAGTTTTTTGATATGGGTTTTTTCCCAATATCGCCCCTTTGAAATTTTGTGCTTACCCGATCAATAGTTTAGGAGATTTTTAACTTTTTCCATTTTTTGAACCAAAGAAGATTTCTTTGTTGTGACATGTTTTATGCCATTGATGGACCTCAAAATGTTTTTCTGATGTTTTTCCTCTCGGAATTCATGATGAAATTTACATTTTTGATATGGGTTTTTTCTTCTTATCTTCTTTGGTGAAATTTCTCTTCATCCGGTTTTGGTTTGACGGAAATCAAACTTTTCTTCTTCCTTTCGTTCTTCAAAGAGATTTCTTCGCTTGTTCAATCTTTTATGGCACGTAAACCAGGAGGGTAGAAGGTATTTTTTGGTGATGGTTTTTGGATAGAGGAATGAACAAAAAAATGGTGGTCGAGAATCCGTTAATCCGTTTGAAAGATTTGTCACAAATTTTGATTTCACATGGTGGAATTTTCTAAGATTCTTCTTCTTCTTCTTCTTCTTTCTTCTTCTTAGCTCGATGAAATCTCTTTCTAAGACCTACATATCACCATGGGAAAGGGACTTTATTTTTGGGGAATTTTTTTGAGCTTTGAAATGGCGAGAGTGGTGGTGTGAGGTGGAGTGGCAGATGGGCAGTGGGATATAGGCTAAGTTATCTTTAAAGTTAGAGGGCTAAGAGAAGAAGTGGGAAGCATGGAGGGTTTTAAAATTTTGAAATAAATCAAAGAGGGGAGAGGGAGAATTTTTCATGTTTGATGTCCCTCACCTCAAAGGGATATGAGGGAAATCAAATTCCATGATGAGCAAGGAGACCACTTGTCACGATTCAAGGCGAAGATCCGATGATGAGCAGGAAATGAAGTTCTTAATGAATTTTAAATAGTTTAAAGCACTTTAACCAAAGGGTCTCAATCATTGAATATTCTCAAATACCATGGGTGACCATCAAAGAATCCCAGGGGTTTTTGGCATTTCTCCAAGTTTAATTAATGTCACTTGACCTATGAATGGGACATGAGGGCATCATCAAATTTCCATGGCCATGGTTTGTGACATGTGGCATATTTTGATTGATCGATCCCTTTCAAGGATGCTTTGAGCTCCCACAATAACAAGCACTGGGGAAACCGGCGATCATGAGGGGTCACATGAGGGTCCAAAGGGATTATGGGGGCTAGGTAAATTTTTCCATGACCTTGATGTCCCTGACCTTGAGGGACATGAGGGACACAAAATCCCTCCAGGCTCCTGGAGACACACGTGTCCTCCCAAAATTTGACTAACTCCCGAACTCGCTCCAAGAGGGCAACTTGAAACAGCAATAACTTGAGCTCCTATGGAATTTTTGATGAAATTTATATGATATTGACTAGAAATGACATTTTAATCCAATGGTGGGGGTATCAGTCTTTATTCATCCATTTTATCCCTAAAAAAGTGGATTTTTGATCTGGTACTCCACTTGTGCATGAGAAAAAATGCTTACAGACCCATTGCACAAAAGTTTGTGAAAAAATAATTTCACCATCTTGTAGGGATTGGAATTCCTTTCTAAAATGTTTTTTTTTCTCCTAACTCCATCTAGAGCTCCCAATCACCTTCGGAAGCTCAACAATTGTTTTGGCATGTGCACTGCCTAGGCCTGTGAACCCTAATTTTGGTGAAATTGCCCCAACTTCTCCAAGTCCTTCCAGAATCTTCCTAAATCACTTCCATGATGTCCCAAGGCCTTTAAATCACTCCATGTCTAGTTTGGATTTTTTTCCTCTCCATGGGGTTGCTCTAGTCCTAAGAAGGCCAATGATAACCCTTCCCACAACTGCCTGAAGCTTGTAATTTTCAATGAACTCCTAAAATCACCTAGGGGAATGAATGGACTTTCCTAAAATCACCTAGGGGAATGAATTAACATCAATCGGGAGGTTACTTGGATTAACTAGTAAGACCCGGGGTGTCTTGGAAGGGTAAAACTTGAAAAACTTAACACATGGGTATAGTTGTCATGCTTGGAAATTGTCAATTTCCTTGTTGCACATTTGCATGACAACAACTGGCTCTAGCTTGGGGACATGACATGGACTGAGTTTAGTGAAGACATGACATGGGGAATCTAAATCTCAACTTTAGACCATATGATCTATATATCATTGTCTTATCCATTGGGCCCTATGGAGTCATGTACAACTTATGAAAAGAGAGAGAGAGAGAGAAGAAGAAAAACACACACACACACACAAAAACAACGAAAAACACACAACACACACGAAAAGGAAATGGAAACACACACACACAAAGGGAAACAATCGAAAATCACCTAATCAATCACCTATGGTACAAGGTGGGGGACAACCCACTTTCACTAAAGTACTTTTCATTCCTCAAAAGTTACCCCTGAGTGGGCAACACTGAGTGATGATGTTTTCTGCAAAGCCATTGAATGGTTCCATAAAGTAGCCTCCTCTCCTTAATTGTTTATGAAAGTCATGTGCTTTCATGAATTTTTGTGTTTTTTGTAGGAGTGAGTCCACATGAGCTTCTTGATGCTTGGGCCTTCACTTGGAAATTCCATTGCCTTCATTCTCTTTGAAATCGGTTTCATAGTGCCATTTCATTCCACATGTTTATCCACATAGTTGATTCTTCATTGAGCATCTCATCACTTCCCCAAAGCTGATTTTCATTCAAATTTCTTGAATATTTTGAGTTACTTTCTTTCCCAAGTCTATGCTCATTGATATCTTCTCCATGAGAAACCTTAGATTCATCCTTTATCTCTACTCCATATGAGGTGCTTGAGTACTGAATGAGGATCGGAAGTAACCTCATACTTTCTTGTATGGCCATGGCACAAGTTAAGAGATCAAGAATCAGCTCGGGGTCTTCCACAACTTTCTACTGCATCTAATAGTTCTTGCACAGAGATCTCCTTTGTTACTTCCTGCAGCTCATCTTTGTATGCCTTCAAAGAATCTTTATTTTTCATCTCAAGGAAACTATCCAGAGGGATTACTTCATCATCTTGGGAATCATTACATTCTATCACTCCTTCATCAAGAGGAGCTTCAGCTTCAAAGGCCTCAAAACTCCTTGCTTCAATTTCTTCATCATGGAAAGAGTCTTCCTCTTCAAATGGGAAAGAAAATATCTCCATTTCATCATTGTATCCATCAATTATTGGCTCAGGAGGGGCATCATATTTCTCATCTTTCTTTATTTCAACATGGCCAACCTTCACACTGGTTAAGGCTTTCAAATCATGATTCACGTTTGTCTTGTATTCATGGCTTGCATCAGGAGTTCAAGACTGAGCTCAGGGTCTTCTATTTCTTCTGTGGCTCTTAGTAGTTCTTGTATAGATGGTTCTTTCCCACTGTTCGAGGGCTCATTACAAGACTGGTCTTGGTATCTTCCATGGGTGACATGATCAAGGGATTCCTCATCTTCAAATGGGAATGAGAATATCTCCTCATCATGGATAAGCACATAAGCTGATTTTTCTTTTGAAAATCATCAAGAACCATTTCCTCTTCTTCATGGTTTGCATCATCTGGCAATTTGGGGCTGCCCTCTTGTAACTCAAATCTCCTCAATGCTTCTTCAAGGTCCATACCTCTCCAGAAGGCATGTATGGACCTATCAAGATGGGAATATCATCTTCTTCTTTAGTTGTTATGAAAATATTCATCCTCTGCTATCTTGATACAAGATGTTGGTTCTTAGAATTCCAAAATTTCACACCATGTACCTCATCTTCTTCTCTAGAAGAAATTTCTCCATGTCCCCCTTCATTGTTATGGTTGCAGAAGACCAATTCATTTGAATTTTACCCCCAACTAATGACAAAAACCCATGTTAGCAACATTCCAAATGAATTCGGAATGTCTACTACCAAAATCATCGCTAAAACTTTCTTGTCTAGAAATATTGTGAGAGCCACCTGTGCATCTTTGACCTTCCCTACAAGTGGGACCTATTTTGACTCTAAGGAGTAACAAGAGCCACATGGAGGAGTCATGGTGAGTTTGAGAGCCTTGGCACCTTTATATAGGCATTACATTGTTAGAGGCACCAAAATCTATTATGCAGTTGTTCAATACATATTCTCCAATAAGAAGGGAGACATAGAAAGGTTCAACCTTATCAGTCTTTGATGCACTCAAAGAAAGCATGTTCTGTGAGGAGGTGTAGGTGGGTTTGGTAGTATTCCTTTAGAACTAGGAGCTACATCATTGGGTGTTAAACTACCACTTCTGATGTATTGAACAAACCTCTCAAATTGTTCAGGGGTGAGTCCGCAAATATTCAATTTCAGTAATCTGCACCTTGGCTCTGTTCACATATTCTATGAAGTCAAAGGGAGCATATGTGGAAAAGGGAAATGAAGGGACTGATTTTGGAGTTGGGGTAGGTTTGGAAGAAGGGTTTGATACTTGGGGAATGGAGGGTATTTTGAATGGCACACTAGGAACTTTTGAAAGTGCTAGTTTTTACAGGAGAAGATTTAGATTTAGAATTAGAAGAGGCATCGAAGACTTACTTGGAATTAGGAGCCTTCTTACTTGTTATAGGATCAGGCTTCAACAATGCAGACTCCATGGAGGGTGGGAGCATGGATCCCTCGACTGATTATTTTGTTTTGCGGAGTCACCATAGGAGGATCTTCAGTCTTCTTTTTTTAGTAGCGATGGAGGAAGATGTTCCTTTCTCATACTGAGAATGAGTGAATACCACACATGAGAAATTAGGTGCATCTTCTTTGTCTTCTTCATCACCTCCAGAATACTCACAAATCTGATTTTTGTATCATTTTCAAGCTCATCAAAATTCCAAGAAAATCATCACCTTCACTTTCTTATTCAAGCTCTTCTTCACTTTCCTGAATCCTAAAATTTGCATTCATGGGTGGGGCCTCCAAGGCAAGCCTTTAGGGTGCTCATGCATTTTGATTTTGTTGTTTCTTTGAGAAGATACTCATTCAAAAATTCCCTCTTCAACGATGCCATCTCATTCACCAATTTTTGCAACAATGGATATGTTCTTTCATCTCTAGGATGTTGAGCCTTTCCTTTGATGGATTCTTGATCTTTCTAGATAGGATGAGATCATCATCAAGTTCAATGGCCATCCTTTGTGCTTCTACAATATTCCTTGGTTGAACTCTTTGTAGGAAAAATCCTACCTCTAGTGATTGAGCATTGATGAAGAATCTCTTGATATTGTTTTCGATGGTGAATCCTTCGGTATCCTATGAAGAAACCATTCAAATGAGCCACAAAGTCTCTCATAGTTTCACCTTCTCCTTTCTTCATTTGAGCCAACTACACCAAGAGGTCCTGATAGTCTTCAGTTGATTTAAATCTTTCCTCAAGGTAGTCTTGATGTCATTCCAACAAGTGATGGATCGGGCAAGGTAGGAGGTAGAACCATTCCACTGCTTTTTTTTGGAGAGAATCCATAAACATGAATAGTCTTATAACAACATCTTCATGTTGGACACCAAGAATTTGCATGATGTCATGAAAGCAACGATGTGTTCTTCAGGATGTTGTGTGTTATCACCTTTGAACTTTGGAAAGTTCTTACGGGAACCCATTGGTAGATCGTGAAGAGGGGGTTCAAGAGAAAGCAGGAATGTATTTCTTCCCCATGGAATAATGGGTTGGTGTCTTTCTACTTCATCTTATTTTATCATTTATGATTCTGCTTTAGCTCTTGATTCTATGAATTCTTCTTCTTCCTGAACTCAATGTTCAACAGTGGTTGAAAATTAGGGGAATTTGAAGGGGAAGTATCCATGGGAGTTTGGATAGGATTTCTAGGTGAGCTTCTTGAAGACCAGATGGGGATTAGGATTGAGAAAAATAGTATGGATTATCTCTAACTCATTCTTGCTGATTTTGTAAAGCCTCGAAAGTGGGGTCAACACCACCTCTCGATCTATTCAACCTCGATGTATCTTCCTTTAATCCAACTTTTGGAATTTTGAAGTGGGAATATGAAAAGACATTGTATGGAATATGAAAGGTCACATGCAGAATTGATAGTGTATCTTTCAATAATGGCTTTTCATGAACTCTTTTTTTTGTGTTTTTTTAATATTTCATTTTTTTTTAATTTTTGGACCTTGCGGTCATATTTTGGGTGCAGATGCTACTAAATCTACCCCATGGTGGATGCCAAAAAATGTTGGCGAGAAAAATTTGTCGGGGAGAAAATTTGTGGATTTCTTTCCAACGCTCTAGGAATCTAAGTCCCTCTACTTAACCGGTGTAGTTGTCATATATGCATGCACGAGTAAAGGTGGATTTTTGTGGTGGCCTTTTGACCGGGATCCAATAGGGGCACTCCACTGACCCTGCGAAAAAAGCTAGCAATTTCTTTCTAGAGAGGACTTTGTTTATAAAGCAAGAAAGGGGAGTGAGAAATGAGATAGGAGAACTAATGTTACAGGTAGAAAATCAGATTCCTGCACACACTAGTTAGAAATTTCAACACATGCATTTATGAGAAGAAACAACTCTACAAATAGTAATAAGACCAATTAGAATTTATGAGCACAAAGTATCAATAAATCCCTCAATCAAAGAAAGATAGAAACTCCTTCTTGTATTGATTGCTTAAACAAAAGTTGTACATAGTGTGGGAATGGAGGAAAACTAGTGAGGGGGGGAAATGGAAGAAAATGGCTATCTCCTTTGTTCTCTCAAAGTACAATACACTCTTGAGTTTACAAAATCAATCACCAACCCTTTGAAATGGGAATGGATTTACAATTTATAGAAGAGAATGAATTTTCACATACTCCCCCAATGACTCTTTTCATATGTCTCGACATGACTTAAGACTTTCAACTTCCTAAGAAAACACTAAGTCCCTTTTTATAACATAAAGGTGACTTATTACATTAGAAACATTAAGACATGAGAAAGTGCAAACCCAATGCAAAATTAGAATATTAAGGAGAGAGAAATTTTGGGGGAGAGAAGAGAGAGAGAGAGAGAGTAGAAAGTTTCCCTTGATGAAGGATGAATGATATTAATGATGACAAGTGATTAGACTCTAAATCTCTAAATCTTCCGATTATTGATAAAGCAAATTGATCCTTCCAGATGACTCGATGATGAAGAACCCAATGTGATCAACTCATGAAAAATCTCATCGAAAATCTTGCACACATTGAGAAAACTTCCTTTGGATGACATGCAAACATCGTGAACTAAGTGTTTAAAAACACTATCGAATGACTCATTCGGTGGCCATGAGTATCACTCGTGAAGATCCTCCTCTGGAAGGAGCATGGATCCTTGGAAAAAATCTTGTCCAAACTCCTATAACGATTTCGCATTGCTTGCCACACTGATTTGGACATGATCCTAACGAAGCATCTTATGAATGATCTGAAGGTGTCGACTTGAATTCCCCTCCCGCATACCAATTAAAGCATGAAATGAGTGTCGAAGGACACTATTGAGATCCATAAAGAGACTTCATTGGTTCCCCCTTCACGAATCTGAACTTCATTGTTTCTACACTTACTGTATTTGGAAAGGGCAACTATTTTTGGCAAGTGTCGAGATTTTCCCTCCTTGGTCTCCAACTATTGATGGCAACATGAATTTTCAACTCCCAGAATGCTCCCTCTATGAAATTCACCCTTTTGGGATGACTTGTTATTTTTAGTAAGCACCAAAAAGAAACTTACTATTTTTAGCAGTGTGAAAAATTGGCCCCTTTGATCCTTGACTAGTTGTGATTACTGAGAATCTCCTTCCTTCTGCACTCCTCCCACTTTTGGACCAATTTTCTATTTTTGGCAAGTGCTCGCAAGACCACTTACTATTTTTAGTAAGTGTCAAATTTGGACCAAAATGCCCATTCTGATGAACTTCCAATTGCAGTGCATCTTCTGTGTTCAGCGTCTCCTTTGCAGGTTCTTTTATTGATGACTTTCCCAAAATAGTAGTCCTCTGCGAGAAGACCTGCTATTTTTATAAAGTGGGCTTCTGTGGGTCAAATTGACATGGAACGAAGTTTTTCGATATGTTTTTTTCCCAATATCGCCCCTTTAAAATTTTGTGCTTACTCGATCAATAGTTTAGGAGATTTTAAACTTTTAATTTTTGACCTAGTAGTGCTTCTAGACATGGCAACCATTGATGGACCTTGAAAATTGTAGGTTTAGTTTTATCCTCCGTTCGTGATGAGATTTACATTTTTTATATGGGTTTTTTCTTCTTATCTTACTGGTGAAATTTCTCTTCAATCTGGTTGTCGGTTTGACGGGAAATCAAATTTTTTCCTCCATTGGGCCGAAAAGAGGATTTCTTCACTTTGTGAAAGAGGATTGTGTATGGGGTACACCCCAAGGGGGTCATGGGGTTGTGTAGTATTAAACTATAGGTTACTACACCACTTGGGTGGAGGTGACAGGGGCTTTATGTTTACGAGGCCACGGGTAACCCATCCTCATTAAATAGAGAGATAAGATGACGAGACCCTTTGGTGAGTGACCCGATATGGAGAAATAAGGAGATAAAGCTCTATGGTGTGTGGCCCAGGATGGAGAAATAAGGTGAAGAGGATATATGATGAGTGACTTGGTTTGGTTTTGGAACTATGATTATTTCTTTATTGGGAGGCATATGGAGTACTTTGGGAGGCTTTGTGAGAGGCATATGGAGATGATATGTAGGATTCGTGAGTTACTCATGTAAGTCATGTTATGTATTGTTATGTTAAGGTTTGATGCTCGTCTTTATTGCCATGTGCTATTGGATCTTATCTTGACGGTGTGTACAGTACAATTGTGGTTTAGGGTCATGTGATACATGTTACTTATGTACTAGCATGATGCCTCATTGTATGTTAGGCACGTGGGTGTGTTGGATCTATGTTTATGGCATATGTGTTGAGAATTCTATGTTATGTGGACTACTTGTGTCTTTCCATGGTGGGGTTAGAGGTCTTGTGATGTGATTCATTCGTGTGTGCTAAAAATGTGTTCTGTGAGTTGTTCGTATTATGATTTTTACCTTAGGTGGCATCTTGATGTCAACTACTTTGGGGAAACCTCTTTGGAACTTTGAAAGTTAAAATCCTTAACAAGTGATAACATTATGAACATTGAACAAGTGAATTGTGTATCGTATAACTAATAAATGGTGAATACCCTTATGAGAAAACACATGCGAATGTGTTTCAAATGATAATCAAAATTTGGATTTGAATCCACTATGGATTTGAATTGTTGAGCAACGAAGTCTTTTGAGCTTGGAAACTAGGAACAGGTATTAAGGAAAAGATAATTTGAGTAATAAAATAATGAGTAATGCCAATCTTCACAAAACATTAAGAATTTGAGGAAATTTTAAAATATGCTAAAACTTGTTGGTGGTTGCGTTTTAAGCAACATAGCCTTTTTCACTAATCAAAATTTTTCATTGTTGAGTTTTCGTGCTTTCTCTTTCCGCTTAGTGCCTGGAGTGTGTCGCATCGTGGACGATGCTTTTATAAGGGGAGGGAGATGTAATGTCCCTCTCGTTACCACCCTTTCAACTCTTGTTGTGTGACCTCACATTGGCCTTGGTTTGATTGAGTTCATCGTTCCAAGCGTCGTGCTTATGTTTTGGATGATTCGAGAGATTGAAACAATTAAATACGATATAGGAAAAATAGTATCACCTTCCTAAAATTGAAATATTAGATGTTGTTAAAGGATAAAAGTAATTGTATGGATCTTTTATCTCTGGTGGCTCGTCTTTCCTAAGGTCAAGAGCACAATTATCTATAATTAAGAAAGCTCTAAAATTCAAGCTTCCGAGATGCTTTATCTTGATGGGAGTCAAGTGATTATGCTTTATGGGTTATTACCACCTCAGTGGTGGTTAGGAGGACTTTTGAGATCTTGACGCGAGGTGCATCCACAAATAACAAGGTCGCTTTAATTGTATCATGTTTATTAAATTTAAGGAAAATTATTATGAGATAATAATAAATGTCTTACCAAGGCGTTGTTGAGGTTTGGGTAAAATAAATTGTTAAATAATCAAATAAATCATGAAATTAACATAATAGGAAGAGTTTTCATTTAAAAATAAATAATTCATTAATATTCTAAAATATCTCCAAATTTTTAGACATGACTCTTTTATATTTGATAATAAAATGAGGTGGTTGTCAAATAACCAACCACATGTAGTCTTGAAAAATTTAGTTATCCATGTATCAATTATTTTCTCAAGCAATTAGTGCAAGTGCATACATTTTCCTAGCATATATAAGATATTTCAAAACTTCATTGTGGAA
This sequence comes from Taxus wallichiana var. yunnanensis, assembly GCA_018340775.1. Taxonomy (NCBI): domain Eukaryota; kingdom Viridiplantae; phylum Streptophyta; class Pinopsida; order Cupressales; family Taxaceae; genus Taxus; species Taxus wallichiana. The sequence goes on along the minus strand of CM031233.1, from coordinate 130,927,800 downwards.
AAGTTGTGGTTAAATATTGGATTATCCTTGCACTAAATCAACCCTATAGCTTAGTCACCATTTGTTTCCACCTCAAAAGGTTACTCCAAAACATCTTCAACATAGATTATAGCATACAAATGACTAATTACGGTTGTAAATGAAAACAAATGTGTCTTAACACCATAGCATAAATAAAAGTGAAGTGTTAGAACTTAAGACAATTGTTGTAAATGGAATAAATGTAACAAGTAAACAATCTAAAACATCACATAACAAGAGGGTCAATATACACCATAAACAACCCAATGCGGAAAGGATCTAATAACTTAGGATTGAGGCTTCATACATCAACTAACAAATCACAAGATTACACGGAAATTGTTTGCTTGGAGCCTTTGCACGCATTGTAGGATTATGACTCGAACAACCTCAACTTTTCCACACTGTCTTTTATAGCATGCTATTCATAACTTAAACAACCTCAATACATCTACACTAAATTGAAATGCATAGAACTCCATAAGGAAATACAAGAGCTTAATAAACATATGAATGCATACCCTAGTTCATTGGAATGACATGATATACCCTAATCAAACTCTATTTCAACATTTGAGATGTGGAACTCAGAATGCCACTCGCGTTACCACCCTTTTGAATCTTGTTGTGTGACCTCACATTGGCCTTGGTTTGATTGAGTTCGTCGTTCTAAGCATCGTACTTACGTTTTAGATTGTTCGGAGATTGAAACAATTAAATATGGTATAGGAAAAATAGTATCACCTTCCTAAAATTGAAATATTAGATATTGTTAAAGGGTAAAAGTAATTGTATGGATCTTTTATCTGAGGTGTCCCATATTTCCTAAGGTCAAGAGCACAATTATCTATAATCAAGAAAACTTTAAAATTCAAGATTCTCGAGACACTTTATCTTGATGGGAGTCAAGTCTCCGTGATTTATGGGTTATTACCACCTCCATGGTGGTTAGGAGGACTCTTACGACCTTTGATGCGAGGTGTGTCCACAAATAATAAGGTCGTTTTAATTGTATCATAATTGCCTTTATTAAATTTAAGGAAAATAATTACGAAATGATAATAAATGTTTTACAAAGATGGTGTTGAGGTTTGGTAATAATAAATTGTTAAATAATAAAATAAATCATGAAATTAACATAATAGAAGAGTTTTCATTTAAAAATAAATAATTCATTAATATTCTAAAATCTCTCCAAATTTTTGGAGCTTGGGTCAACCTCTTTTCAAGGAAAAATTAATGAAATTCTCCTTGCGTATTGTTATTGGGTTTGGCAGGAGAAGATTTTGAGAATTTTTCTTGAGGTTTGTGAGTTTGCTTGCATGAGGGATTTTGGGAAAATTTTGGTCAAAGAATGTCTTTTGCAAATTCCATGGTTTTGATTTGGAGCTTCATGGTGTGAGGGAAATTTTAGTTGCATTTTTGTCTTCTTTTTAGAATTTTTGTATTGGGTTGGTCAGGGTTCCTAAATTGTTGCGGAATAGGAAGAAGATGGACTGTTGAAAGCGCCTTGGAGACCTTCCTGCACATTCCCTGCCATGTCAAACTGGAGGATGGCATTCTTATTGTTTGATTTTTGTTATTACAGTTGGGAAAGCATACGCTGCTCATGAGAACTGTTGTTTTCTTATTATTTGGGACGCCACAGAGGAGAGTAGCTCCGCCCCAGCACAAAATGAATTGTTGAAATGCTTTGGAAACTTCAAAGCAAACGCAATGAGCATGTGTAAAGACAAAGACCGCATCCTTTGCTAGTGTATCCCAACTTGTGCCCGAATTGGAGTTTTGAAACAGAGTTTTGGACATCCTCCAAGCGCAATAGGAGGTAAAAACTATTGTCTTATTGTGGGATTGAAATTGGCAGTGTGCGGCATTGGTATGGTGTGTGTTCTGTTGCAACTTTGCAAACATGGGTGGCATACACAAGGCACATGGACTGTTTGACAGAATGCCATAGGAAATGTGGCTCATAGAATTCCATGTGTGGCAAGGTATGCACAGATATGGATACGTTGAAAAGGCCATTGGGGTCCTTTTACTGGGAAATAAGCAAGTATATGAGGTGCCAATATTAGAGTGTACTTGGATGTGTTGGCAGGTGGGGCATATTTGGAAAATGCATTTGGAAATGCTTGTGAATTGTTCATTAAAATGCCTCAAAAGGGTTGTCACCTGGACTGTGTTGATTGTTGGGTATGCACTAAATGGGTTCGCAGAATAGGCTTTGGAAACTTCAAACATTGCAAAATTGGAAGGTGAAAAGCAAGAAACCATATCCTTTTCCCCTAGCATCTGTGCCAAGAAGGGGAATTCAGAACAACGTATAAGACTTGGTTGTTTTACCTGTGGCTATTGCAAATTGGCAATACACATGGATTGTTTGTTAAATTGCCTTGAGATGATGAGGTCTCGTTGGGTTGTTTGTATTAAAATTGGCAAGATGCAGAGTAGATAGCATGGCCCCTGCGCATGCATGTAATCTATTTGATAAAATACCTAAGAGAAATCAAGCTTATGGACAACAAGGATTGCAGGATATGCACAAAAAATGGATGCATTGAAAAGGCCTTGCCCTGCTTTTGGTGGCTTAGACAATGTGCATGGGCAAGCATGTGGGGCACTATGGCAAACAAGTGGAGCGCTTATGTTGGCAATGTGGTTTAGTGTGTTGGTTTGTGGCAATGAAATGTGTCATTGGGAACCGTGGAGCAGGCCTTAGTCAACCTGTAAAACATTAAGCAACTATTTCTTTTTGGTATATTGCAAGTGACTTGGGAGTTTATATGCAAATGAGGAGGTAAACACAACGATCGAAAATTGTTGAAAATCCTCTTCAATTGCGTGGCCTTGTAGATTGTGAATGTGGACCACTTGGAGTCCCTTGTGTCACTTCAATTCTCGAACAGGCATGGTCATCTTACTTTATCCTTACATGATTGTTAATGTTTCTAGTTTTCTTAATTTTAACGGAGTTGTAAATCAATCTAAAGAAAAATAACTCTTAGGTGAATTAAATAGGATGTGTTATGTTATAGTGAATTATGCCTTTGTTTTTGTACAAAATCGACAAGTGACCATGAATGTAAATGCTACTCCCATTTACCTCGTGGATGGTTGGAAATAGGCCATCCGGTGGAGGGGAGGGGTTGGGTTGTTAATCTGAATGACCCGCCCTACCCTATATAGAATCATGACTGAAATCACTTTGAAACTTGGATGTTGGTACCGGTTATGAAAGCCACACATAGTTGGTGGATTTAAACTTGAATATTAGTTCAAAACCGCTCTTTGGCTACTGTTAATGCAAAATCACAGCACCCCCAAATGAGCTATGGATATGCTTTTCTAAGGCAGACTCATTTGGTGTGATTTGCATAACATGGGACCATCTCTCAAGCTGTGAGACTTACAAACTTGAGATGGCCCTCCGGAAAAAGTCGGCTTCTTCTTCCTAATCCTAACACTAAACTACTCCTAAGGAAGGAAATATGACTATCTACTCCTAATCTAACAATTCCAAGGAGACAAGGAGAGAGAAAGTGCATAAAGAGGGAAATCCTACACTAACGAGGTGATAGCACCAAGAAAAGGGAAGTGTTGGTCACAATCTTAGCTGCCTGAAGTGGAGAGAGGTGAGCAGAGGAGAGGGTGGACAAATGCACCACGGACCAAAGATAGATTTCACACGAACTTCATTTTCAATCCCCACGAACACAGCTCCCATATCTATAAATGAAACATCCAAAACATGCACAGAATACTCCAGAATGGTGAGAGGAAAGAAGATGCAATGAAAACAAGCGAAGGATGGACAAACGCATCACAAAAATGAGTTTTATTGCTACGAAATTTGCACAGAGCATCATACACAAACAAGAGGCAAAAATGACATTTTACGAGCAAGGGAGGAGGTTCGAGACTCCATTTTTGACCCTAGGGAAGAAAAGAACAGGGAGGCAGAGAAAAAGAATGAACAACAACTTTTATAATGAATCATGCCCCGTATTTATAGAGTTGATTGGAGAGAAGAAAGAGAGAGAGAGAAAGAGAAGCGGGAAAAGCGAGTCAAAACTCAACCACGCTTGTTAATGCTTCCCATAAAATCTGCCCCTCAAATCCGTCTTTACAAAGATCAATCCTTGGTTCGGCGCCTTGAAGGAAGAGGAAATGGTGGAAACAAATCAAATCCGATCTGGTTGTTGAGACAGATGGGTCTGCCGTGATTGAAATCCCGAAGATGTTTCTTCCATTTTCCTTCACCTAACCTCCTCAAAATTAAAGTTTCGACCTTCGTGGCGTAGGTGAGGCCAAGATCTTTCCAACAACATCGATTTGTAATATTTCGAGCCTTGAGTTGAAAGATACGCCCCCTCGAAGTTTGTATCGAGTCTGTACAGGAGGGCGGAAAAACAACTTGAAAAATGGGTCCCCTTTTGATATGGGACACGTGGCAGTCGGATTGGAACAAAAATCGGGCCTACAGGTCCGCAATTTATCTTTTTCCCTTTCCGCGAGAATCAAAAATCCAGAAAACTCCCGCGGCCCCGCTTTGGCTTTGACACGTGGCACCCTTTTGTTGGCGGGGATGTGCTTCACCTTTTGTCTCTGACTCCCCGCTTTGGTTTGACTCGGGTTCAAACTTTGACTTTTTCCCTTTTTATTTTAGAGCCTACCCAAGTCTATCAAATAGATTTAAGACACAGATTCACATGACAGAGTCGTTTCTTCTCTTTCTTCTCGCACAGGGTCATGGCCGATCCAATATTTTGCCCGGGGTTGAAATATGGATAATGAATACCTTGTAAAATCTAAATAAAACATGTATTCAATGAGGCGTAAAACATATTTATAAACCCCAAAATAAGAAAAGCAATCTTTAGTGGGTACCTTGTCACGTAGAGTGTTCCACCAAAGCTTGGATGTTTGTTTGACCTTGTTTTGTAATGCGTATAGGATCCCAGGTGGGCTAGTTCGCAACTTTAAACATTTGTTGAAAGTTTAAAATGTAGTTTGGTTTTGAACCGTCGTTTTAGCCCTTATTGTAGAAATGGATTTTGGCTTCCGCATACTTTATTATTTCTACGAGAAAATCACTACAAACCCTCAGTTTGGAAAAAAAAACATCCCACAAGCTAATTTTCCTGATATGATTTGTAGGCCTCTCGTTCATTGGGCAACGAGGCCGCTTAGGTGCATTTGCATCGGTAGCTCCGGAAAGACGAGCGTCATTTTAATCATGTTTGCTAGTTAGGGGTTATGTCGTCTCCAAGTGTATCGTGTATATAGGGGAATAGGTATGAATGTGTTTGAGTCTCGAAGATGGTTTTTGAACGCTGATTTTTGAGCAACTTGTCTAAATTTGATGTTTTTGGAAACTTGTGACTAAATGGAGAAAATTGTCATATGACCTTATCCAAGAAAAATAACGATAGAAAAACCTTGTAAACACGAATACATGATTGTAGGAAACTTTCTTTGATGCTTGCTTGTAAAGAAATTGATTGTGGAAAAATGGTGTTTTCTCTCTCCTCTCTTTATCTCTCTCATTGGCTTTGGAAACAAAATGAAATGGCATTGCATTTCTTACTCTCCTTGAAGTGTGTTAAATATAGTTTCATTATTGTTAGAAAACTGTGAAATCATATATCGTGCTTGGTTGTAGTTTGATGTCATGCCAATTGTGTTAATCATGTCGTAGTTGTAGAGTACGCTAGATAAGAAGGAAATGGTAGCATTACTTGGTGTTTTTGTAATATGGAATATCGTTGAAATATACATGTAATATTAAGTAGATGTATCAACACTATTTTTATGAACATGAATGTTATTTATTGATTATTTTGTGATGAGTAAGAAATTGTGTTATATTGGTGTATTGGGAAAACAAGCATTCTATTTGGGTATGATCTTGATTATGAGTTTGTATGTTGTTCTATGGTTTAGATGTTTTGAAACAAGCTTCTATAATGTTAATTATTGTTTTCTCCCTTAATACTTATGTTTAATGGTAGAAACTTTCTATTCCTAAACTATCAAAAGGAACCATGCTCTTAACCCTTATTGTGTATCTCTCTCTTAAACGAGTCTTGTATAGTTTTACAATACCCTTATCATTTTAGAAAAGACTTAAACCTATCGCATGTCATTTCTTGCCTTTCACCTTTGAATGATCTCATTGTGAGATCTAAGTGTCGTGAGTGAAGTCGATTACTTGTTTACCTTCACATCAAATCCTCATGTTTGACTCCATTAACCCCTCTCACATCTAATTGATCTATGGGAGGTTGAATTGCTCTAACGTTATCTTGTATCAAGTTGTAGATTCCTTTAGCATTGTGCTTATTCGTGTGTCATTCACCGTCTGATTTTTGTGCTCGTGGAAGTATGCATGTTATTATAGTCAAGGGTGCAATACCCCTTTGTGACATGCTTGATGTATTGTTTATCATCGTTTTAGATGGTTGCATTTTATACTAGGTCTCCATGGAAGGGTGTATCATTGTACATGTATGTGATCATAAGAGCAATAAGGAAGGTAATGTTTATTCTTTGAAATGTGATCATGTATACTTTGGCAAACCATAAAGTGGGGTGGTACCTCACTTAGTACCTCTAATATAATCCTGACTATTTTAATTGCAAGCAATATAAAACGGAAACACAAATGAAACTTGGAATTTCCTTATACTTAGTTAGGCCTTCTTTGGTTTTCAAAAGTTCTTATAAATTGCTCCACGTGAGTTCGAGCATTTGAGCAACTTAATCTCTTGTCTAGAAAACAAAACTTATGGCACATAACTATTTAAAAATAACTCTAACCAAGTATTGAAATATAATAATTACCAAAAGGGAACTAAATGTGCTCTAGCTAGCAGAAGAAAACAAAAGAAAGAAACTTGAATTTTATACCCCTTTTAATCATAAGATTTCTCCCCCTTGACCTCATGTTAGTTTCCCCTTACATAATGAAAGCAAGGCAAGATGTCAAGTAATCTTATTTTGGAGACAAAGCCTTGGCATAAGATGAGCATCGGGGGACTAGTATGTGTTTGAAGTGAAAACTATTGTAATGGAGAAAGGAACCAAATTAAGCGTATTTATTATGTTTTGAATCTGAAATGAAATAAATAATATGTAGCATGGTGAATAAGAAAGTATGCTTCTTGATAAATGATTTTGAGACCTATAAGGTTAAATAAGGGACTTGAATGACAGTTAAGACAGAACCATCTTAAGTTATGTGTTAAACAAAACAAAAGCAATGCAGCCTAGAAAAAGGAAAAAAATATGTTTCATGTCAAGTGCTCTTCGAACCTTAAAGGCTAAAATTAAAATATGATTACAATAAAGAGTTAAACCTGAAAATGTGATATTGTGGAATATATCTATTCGTGAAGCTCATGTTGTGGTTGGGTCGTGGTTTCATACTTGCTCGTGTATATAAGTGTGGTGTTGGTTTGTATCCTGTGTCATCTTGCTATTTACATGTCCTTCATGTTGGTGTAAACGTTGCATGTGGTGTTGAGCAATCTCTTGTGAGTCTTTATGGTGTTGCATAGTTGTATCAGTAAAGTGAAAGTCAAAGAGTCATAAAAAAATTATCCTAGTATTTTAGTCATGTGTTTGGGTCCCACATGTGTGGGCACTACAAGAACCCCATGTCTTCCGTCCTCAACGATTGGCCTCCTTTGTTGTTTCTCCAATATATTCAACAATTGTCAAACTTTCTTGACAAATTCATTGATAACAAATTTAGCCATTTCAAATTATCTACATGAGTGTAATCATGTCACCACCAAATTCCTTCACACACCTATCTTTCATGATCATGGTTCAAGCCTCCATCATCCTTAAAGTCTCTGTCATCTTTATCTTGTCTTGTTTCACCCGCTTGCAACATTCTACTGAATTGTTAAGCCTTAATTTAATTCTTTTGACATGCGAGTGAGTTTGCACTTTGATGGTCTTGTTAGCAATACAAACCATGCCACTGAATTACAAATGAATTTAAATGATTACAACTGATTGTGAATCAAATACTGCAATGTATACCTTGTAAAAGATAGTGAACTATGCGGACTGGTCCACAAGAGAAATGTGGTTAATAAGGTGAAACATGAAGGTTTTAAAGGCATTTGTGAGATGAAGGGCACAACTATTGAAGCATATGGTTAAAGGGTTTTATAATCTGCTGCCCTTGATATATGATAATGATAGGTGGTCGGTGAAACTAATCATCGGTCTTGTTTCTCTCTCATAAATGAAGATTTAATACTAGAATATAAAGGAGTGGAATATCAACTATTAACAAGAATTTATAGCAATGCTTTGTTGAAAATGAATTATATTCTTCAAAAGTGATAACAAGATTGTTGATTGGTTGCCTAGGTTATGGAGATGGTGTGAAGGGATATTTAATTCTTAGAGAGGCCCTTTTGAAGGTGTACATGTTCCCTAAAAATCCCTTTCACTAAATTTTTCAAATTGGTATAAGATGATGGTTGGTTGGCATAACTCTCAATATTGCCTAATTTCTTATGATAATTAATGTGTATCATACATCAAATATCATTGTAAATGATTTACATAATGCTTGGAGATAGTGTCCTTCATTTAAATCCAATGGCATCACAATTGTGTGGAGGGAAGTGGTGGTGTGGTCTTAATTTCATTCTCAATCTCAAAGAAAGAGGGGGCTCATACGAGCTCACTATGATATACCTCATCAAGGTGAAAACCATAAAAATATCTTTATGTGGGAAATTGGGCGAAGTTTATGCTTATATAGCAAAATAGAGTAACAGGTTTTTGGCAAGAAATTTATTACGAATGAGATCCAAGTGGAATCAAATGTTATAAATGGTTTTGCCAATTAACCTTACCCTCTCGATTAATGCATGTCCTTAGAAATTCATTTTGAATGGTTTGGCTAAATTCAATCTCATGAGGATTTCTCGTGAAAAACCCACTCTTCTCGCTTTGATAATGAATCAGAATCAAATGATTGAATTAGTTATGCACAAACATCACATTCCATACTCTAATTAATTAAGACTTTTTTTTATTGGCAACCTTGTTAATTCAAACATTCAGTCTTAGTTATAGAGGGTTAATCTAGTAAGTGAGAAAATATCCCAAAAATGCATGAAAATCAAATCATGTAGCAAAGAAACAAATAAAGGAAAATATAAACATAATCAAACCCACATAACTGAAGGCTCTACACATTATTTCAATGTATTGCTCTTTTTAGAGAAAAAGCCTTTCATTGACAGAGTAGTAATTCATCGTAATATGTACAAAATAAAAGAAATATTTGAACAAACTTTTAAGGGTAAAATGTCCATGAAATTTAAACTTGGGTCCTGTTGTAGTAAGAGAAAACAAATATCATGCATTTTTTTAGCATCTATATATAAGTCACAATGCCACATTAATATATAGAATAAATCAGCTTGCACAATAATTTTGATTTCTTTACTAAAATGTACTGAGGAACTGTTGATAATTTATGTATTTAAACTACAAGGATTATCGAGGACATTAAATATTAATTTTAAAATGTACGGCATTTTGCAAATGCATGTTCTCCTTGTATAACTATCTTGTTTGTTTATTGTTTCTTATAAAAATAATGGTATTACTTTGCATGCAAAATTACATTATGATACAAATGAATTACATTGGTCGAAAGGAAGAAAAAAGTGCATCATGCAATGAGCTATCCAATTGGATCGCTGCTTTGAACTCTTCATATGTCACGCGCCCATCATTGTTAGCATCCATTCGATCAAATATTTCATCAAGCTTCCCGTGTTCCAAAATGCTTGGTGGAAGATAATCCTCGAGCAAAGCCTAAACAAATAAAATTATGAAACATAAAAGAACTAGAATAATGACATTCATGTAACCGTGTTAGTTTTTGGTATAACCTTCATTTACAAATTAAAAATTAAACAAAATGAAATTTATTAAAATTTTACAATAAACAAATAAAACTTCAGCAATAGATTATTAATGGCTAGTATTAACTCAAGATATGGGTGCTACCATTGCTTTCTATTTCATTCAAATGAATGTTGGATGGTAATGTAAAAATTGAGTATAGTTAATGAAAAGAAAAAGTCCACACAAACCATAAAATATAAGTCTAACAAGATGTATGGAATGTAAACAACTATATCTTTAAGAAGGCCACAATATATATGGACAAATGTTCCCAATGACTTTCTTCTTTCATAACCACGGTTGAATAAGGCAATGTTAGTTGTTGAATAAGGCAATGTTAACAAAGTTTCTAGTGATGTTCTTTCATAATACATCATTGAGCTACCTTGTGTATAAATATAATGTTTCACTTTATTGATATTTTATTTTTACATTAACTTCCTTGAAATGGTGTCCTCGGGATATTGTCAACAATGGGGGTAACCGAGAAAGCGGTTATGTGCATCCTTTGGGTTGCATCGGGCAAATTAGCAATGGTACTTATGAGAGAGTTTTGATGTGTAGTCCAATTATTTCACATATCCCACATGTTGTTGTACCCTTACGTTCATTTTTTTGCATCCCTTACTGTCGTCTTTCACAACATGCTTGCACTATCACCTTGACATCCTCTCGCGGTCACTCTCATACCTACTTTCAGCACACTCACATCTTCATCATTTTATCCCCTTAATACCTTTGAGTTCCCTCCATCCAATTTGGATTGAACATGAGGCAAGGACCTAGTGTCACGTGAAAGTGCATGTACCATAGTACATGGAGTAGGATTGTGTCATGCATGTGGAGAAACTAGAATAGGTGTAACATTGAGAAGCAAAAGAGCTACCAGAGAATGATGGCAACATAGTGAGGGGAAAACCCTATAGAGTCCAAGATCCCAACGGCATGAGTAGGAAGTGTATAAGTAATAAGAGTGTGTCCATTAGGAAAAATAGAGGAGGCAATCTGAAAGGAGTAAGTGCAAACATAAGGATCAAGATGTGAGTCAAAAGATGTGTAACATATGTAATCTTTAGGAGGCTCATCAATAGCAATGGCAAGCAACAGGTGCAATTTGTGGAGATTAGAAGCAATAAAGAAGTATGAACTAGCCCCTATGATCATAAACAAAAATGTAGAAAGAGGGGAATGGATGGCCCCCATGAATGTAACAAGATAAGGTGTAGCCATAGTAAATGCATAGGATCTTGGAAAGTGAGAACATTAGGAATCATTGTAAAATTAGCATACAATTCTCTAAGTTTTGATGAGGAAGGTGCGGAGAGAGATGTAACATTGGAAGCACTAAGTATATGATCAATAGAAGTGCATCGAGAGTGAGACATAATGGGAGGAGTATCATGGGTGCCAATAGAAAATTGATCATGTAAATCAAGTAGCACTAGGGTGCATCCCAAGAGGAGAAGGATGTGCAATATAGGTAATGTCATCAGCATCATGTATGAGGGGAATATCACAAGGAGTAGCAATATGAGGTGTGGAATCTACTATAGCAGTATCCATGGAAGAAGGTGTAGTAAGGGCATTGTGTGCTATGGCATGGGTAGAAAGAAGTGTATGCATAGTATGTAACCAAGGATGGTCTAGAAAGATAGTATAAGGAACATCGTGAGGCATAATGTGACATAAAACATCAAGAGTGCAAGATCCCATGGTAAGGGGAAGAGAGGGTGTGGCCAATACTCTATCTTGACCTCCCCATGCATGCATTTCTCTCATTGACATTGACCGTGGTCGATGCCATTTGTTGAGAAAATTCCCTTCGCTGATGGCATCGACCATAGTTGATGTCATCAAGTTAACAATTTGTCACAGCAGACAACATTGATGGTGGCTAGCATAAATTGTTAATGCTATCCCTAGGTTATTTATACCTAGTAGATGAGCGTTCATTCCACATGTCATCCACCACTCATTCGATATGCATTTGTCATGGTCTACCAAGCCTTTGGAATCAAGGTTTTCTTGAACTCCTTGTTGGTCTCACACATCAACTCTCTCATAAGATGTTGTCTCGGAGAAGATAATGTGCCAATTTGGATGTCTTCATGTATTAGGTAAGTATCTCTAACCCTCTTGTTCCTTTATTTTCATTTCAGATTTGGATGCTTGTGGATGTGGTCATGCATAGATTAGGATAGGGTAGCATATTTTTATCTATTGCATTATTTATCTATTGGTTCTTACCTTATTATCTCACAAAACCCTCTATCCTTGCAACTCTTGCTCTTGACCTCTTTGACCTTTATTAATCCTTGTGAATCTTGCTTTGCAACTTCTTGGATCTCTTGCTTTGGTACTACTTTAATTACAACCTGATTCACAGCCTTATTATCATCACATTACAATCGAGAGCTAGTTAGACGCCACTACCCTATTCTAGGTCTAGGCTTTGGAACCCTATACCTCCTATAGAGTGTGGAGTAATGCCTTCCTAGTTTTGCATCTCCATCAATTTACAATCTAAGGTGTGCATCTTTAGCATGGTCCCCTTTATTATCCTAGTCTATATTACCCTTTTTTGAGAGAAATAGAGGATCATGCATTGCACCCTTCTTTATTTGCATGCACTTTGGTGAACTCGGTGTGAATTTTATTCTTTCTTCCGATTAAGTCATCTTCGAATTTCCTTATTTTAGCTTTTATCTCTAAAAATATTTTTAGATCTTTCCTAAATCATTATAGTTTTTCCTAAATCTTCTTAAATCTTTCAAAATCTCATTATAATCATATTATGATCATGTCATCATCTCTTGGGATTTTTCTAGCAAGCCTCAACCCATTTAGATTCTATATAGGATGCTCCTTTCTCCCTCCCATGTCCACCATTGAAACCAATCATTCATGGTGCAATTTTTCACAATCTCAATCTCAACCAACCATCCAATCTAACATGGACGAAGATCCAAAAGATGATCTTCCCATATTCAACATATATCTAGATGAAGATCTGTAAGATGATATTCCCTTCTCTTCTCATCCTACCATGGATGAAGATTCACAAGACAATCTTCCCATATATGATCCATTTGAATGATCCTTCATCTTTTCACACTCATGACCACCGTTTATCGAAAAACACCAATTGGGTGCTTCAACAATTTTTTTATTTTTCATCTCACCTTACAAAATTTGATGGTATCGGTCATCCCCTAAAAGAGGCTCTTTCTAAGAGAGAGAAGCAATAAAAAGGAAAATGAATTCAGCGTGCAACCATCCTCAAAAACCTCTTGCCATTGGGCATTTCTAGAAGATACAGTCAACTGTTTCATCTTTCCCACATGGAATATAAAAGCATCTGCTAAACATGGACATCCTTCAAACATGAGGTCCTAGGCTGGCTAGTATTGCATCAAGGCCTAGCTGTCAAAGTAGGATTGAGTAAGACTGGTTTTGGTCATTGATAGACAAGAGGATCCATCCTTACTTAAGACTGCTTTATTTTATTTTCCCAATGTTCTTCTCTTTGCCCTCAGCCCCACATATCCATTGATCCTATCCATATCTCCATTCTCAAAGAAGCACATCTGCTTCGGGGATAAAAATATTTTGTTTCACATAAAGAAAAGAACAAAGTTTAGAGTTCCCCAACGCAATTCCACTAGGACCTTACGCTCCTCAACAAACCTCCAACAAACTCACATTGGAAATCCAGCAGCATAGCAATAAAAGCACATAACTGCAAAAATGACTACTGATTTTCCATTAATAAAAAAAAACCATAATGTGAAAGGCCACCCTCTATTTATAGCACAAATGGATATGAGTGGAAATGGGAATGACAAACAGTTAACTCCCAACATAAAAAGATTATTACAATCGATATTAGCTCAACCAAAGATCAAGGTAGGCATGCACAATAAGATATTATCTTGAGACTCCGATTTAACAGAATGTGACACCTAGTTGACTAAATCTAACTAGATGCTCAAGATATTTATACGAATATCTTGACTTATATTTATTAAAATGCACAATTAGTAAAACTAATGTCCACACATAGGAAAATAAACCTAAACCTAAGTGAATCAACAAGGGTGTATTTACATACACCAAAATCCCCCAATAAGCTTGACTTGGGGAAGAGATAAGAAAAAAATTCGAGAGGAGTTCTGACAGCTAAGGTCTGATCAAGTACTCGTGTACAATATTATGATGTTAAGAATGTTGAACAAAGTTGAATGTCCTTGTGGATGCCATGAAACTATGAAACTATGAAACTGTAGTCTTAAAAGTATAATGGAAGGATCACGCCAAGGAAGCAATACACAATATTCCCTTGTAATACTGCAGTGGGCAGAAACATATACTAAATGTCCCAAGACTCAAATGATGATTACTTGTAATGCTGCAGAGGGCAGAAACGTATACTGAATGTCCCAAGACTCAAATGAAGATGATAGCAAAGGCATCAAGATGAATCTGACAATGATAATATGTCGAGAAGCACCAAAGCTAAGAGGAGTCGACAATCAACAATTACACCAAATATGGTTGGCTCTAATTAAATAGAAGAGTGGACATGAACCACTACTCAAACAAAAAACATTGATGCAAAGCAAGGAAGCGAATAAGAATGTTGTTGCAAGACAAGGAAGCGAATACCTGGTCAAAATCTCAAGAATATGTACAAGTTGTTTGAATCCAATTATTTAGACACAATTTCCAAAATTGCATAAAGAGATGAGCACCAAAACACAACCATCTGAAGGATAGAGACCAAGAACACCTTTCCATTATATTTTTGTTTGTCTCTAAAAGTTTTTGGATCTATGCCCATATTTTTAAAAACATAGCAAGTGACTTCGGATTATTTCGCAGTAGCCAAAATTACATTGCATAAAAATAACTAGAAAGGAACAATGGAAGGAATTTTAAATAGGAATTAAAGAACCATACCCTAAGCATAGAAGTCAACTCATCCCTCGATATATATCCTGATTGATCTGCATCATACATCTGCAAAATGAAAGACGACATGTGTTAATATGGTAACCTCTCTATAAGTTAATGTTACAGGATTAATTAGTTTTAATGTAAATATGAATGCAATAATATTTAAGAACAATAATCTTTAAACCATATAAAATTAGTGTCTTTTTGCACATAGAATTTTTTTTTATATTACTCAATGTACCATTCTAGTTTTTCATGGCAAAGGAATGTTTAAAGCGCTTGGTTCCTTTTTTAAGGCACGCCTACTCTTATTAACATTTTATAGCTTATTCTATTTACTACTAGAAATGTTGGAATTTCCATACTTTTTCCATATCCAAATATTTAGAACTTTGTAACAACCACCTCATAAACTAAATATTACATTTTAACCAACAGTTTCATCACTAAAAACATCATCAAGGGTGGTTCCGGGTTCAATCAGTTTTCTATCAAAGTAACTTTATCTTCACCTTTTTCTGAGTATCTTGTTCAAGGTAAACTTAGCCAAAAATGGAATTGCAACCTCACTGAAAACAGTTGGATCAAACTCAGCAGCATGATTTGGGGATCAAAAGATGAACCCAACTCTAAGCTTCTCACTTGGAGTTGCTTCATTGCATACTCTCCATCACTAATCGGCTTAAATCTCTCAACAATATCAAACCTTCTTGCCCATTCTGTAAAAGAACGGAATCAGTTTTGCATGCCTTCTGGAACTGCGAAGTTGCCAAAGCCATTTGGAACAACATTCAACATAATCTGCCTTCTCTTTTCTGCTGTAAAATTTCAAGGAAATGAGCTCTTCTCGGACTGGGAATTTCCACTTGTGTGATTTCAGAAACTTTCAGACAAATCATTATCAAACATGTTTGGAAAAATAGATACCATGCTTGCTTCTTTAGCAACACTGTTTCTCAGTCAGCTGTCATACTCCAGCTGTACTGTGGTGTTTTTTAATAGATGGCATCCCTGTCTCAGGGAATGCAAACAACACTCCAGGACAATGAAGGGCTAGCTAAACAAGTCAAGGATATCATACGGGAGATGACTCAGTTGCAAAACATGAGGATTTAGATTAAAAAATGGAAGAGCTGTACTGCAAAAGAGAGAGGGTTGCCAGTTTCTGGTTTTTCTACATAGTTGGTTCTTAGATGCTCTGAGTGTAGACTGTATTCTCTCACGGAGTCCAAGCATTATATTCTGAGTACTGTATTTTCAACTTGTTAGTTGCTTCCCTATGACTGCTGTTCTGTGGTGTGGGTTTTCATCTGTTGATTTGTTGTAATTTGTAACCTCAAATATCAAAAAAAAATTAGAACATTCTTATTGAAATTCATTGGTTTTTAGTCTTGTGTTGCATATTGGGATATATGTCACAACAATTTCGGGTCTTAAGCTGGTCTTTTTCATGAATTTATTTTTTTGTAAGACATTCAAATTGCATTTAGAAAAGAAAAGGAAACTATATCATTGAGTAATTGCGCAAATACAAATGCTGTGTCATTTTGCCCCAGGGAAAAAGATAGATACAATGATTACAATTTCTACCAACTCCACCTAGAATCAAAAATGACCTACAATTCACTGAACAGAATCACCTACACTATTTATTTTTTAAAAAGGCCAGTTAATATTAAAAAAGGGAAATGAAGTACAGATTCAAACCCCAAGACCCTCTAAGTCAGATGATGCGAAGTGGGAATACAACCATAAGATCATATTTAGAAAGCATAACATCTCAAGATCTCAAATGATGATCCAGAAAGATACAATAATTACAGTTTCTACCAACTCCGCTATGAGCCAAAAGAATGACCCAAATTCCACTGAGCATAATCACCTAGCACACTATTTTTCGAATAAACGGCCAACAGATTCAAACTTTTAGACCATAAAAGTCCGATGGTGTAGAGGGGGAATACAAACACAAGATCATCTTTAGAAAGTATGACGCCTCAAGAGCTCAAAAGGTGATCGGTGTACATTACCTTCCTTCAACTATATCCATGGTTGTATCTTAAAAAATATGACAAGAAGCATTACAATAGCTGACATCACAAGGCAAAGTGATGCTATAAGCAGAAATATAAATATTGTTCTTGTAGCATTTGACAAAAAAATATTTTGAGCTAGACTGTTTCGTACAGGTACATGTACGGAGATGGATACGGGTGCAGGGTACGGTATGCTAAAACGCCAATTTTTAAAAACATCAGGTACGGTGACGCTGTGGGTACGTTAAATGTACAATGTATTTTTTAAAAGTAAAATATATAAATATTTTGAGCCAGACTGTTTCAGTGCGGATGCAGTGCGGATACATGCACGGTAAGCTGAAAGGGCAGATTTTTAAAAACCTCGGGTTTGGTACGCTGTGGGTACGTTTGTACAATATATTTTTAAAAGTAAAAATATAGATATATATAAAAATTTAAAGAAAACAACAAGCTTATAGTCTCGGCAACCTATAAAATATTAGAAGCCAAAAACAGGCTTATTATGAATTAGAAACCATCTAAAGCAAGATTTCTTTGACTAAATACATGACGACCACAAAACATTAAATCTATGAGTCCATCTACTAATGGGCTCACAAACATTCCACTTATTGTTAAGGCCCGGGGAGAGGTTTGGGGAAAAGCCAATCATTTCATAGAGTTGTTTGGAGGTAGCTGTTAACACGAAATCATAGCACCCCCAAATGAGTTCTACAGGTTTGCTTTTCTAAGGCAAAGTCATTTGGTGTGATTGCGTAACATTGAACTTTCCCCAAGGTGTGGGACCTTGCAAAATGGGAAAGCTCTCCAGATTGAAGGTTGGTTCCTTATTCCTCTATTTAGGTGCATACGTAGAAACTTGCAGAGGATCTATTCTTAATCCTAATCTAAACTTTACCAAGGAGACAGGGATAGAAGGAATACAGAAATTAAAACAAAGCTAAACTACGAGGTGATGCACCAAAGGAATGATGAACACTTATTTTGCTAATAGACACAAACCAACAAAATGCATACAATAAACAAGCACAGATAGCCAGATATATAATGGAAGACCAGATGAAAGAAAAAGAGACAAGAGAGGATCTAAAATCGATCACAGACGTGTTTTATTGCTTTGTAGATTGATACAGTCCATTACAAAGTAGCCAAGAGGCAGAAACGTAATGCAATTTTGATAGAAGGCATGAACCCCACATATCCCTTTGCTAGGAGGAGGGAGCCTGCAAAACAAAGAATGTCCAACCCTTTACAACGAATCCTGCCCCCATATTTATAGATTCAACCTGAAAGAAGAAGAGAGAGAGAAGCGGGAAAAGCAAGTTGAAGTTCAACCACCACTTTGTTAATGCCTTTGATGAAATCTCTCCCCAAATCTATCTTTTTGCATCAATCCTTGGTTCGGTGCCTTGAAGGAAGAGGAAACGGCGAAAACAGATCGAATCCGATCCATTGTTGAGACAAATGGATCTGCATTAAAAGCCCAAAGACGTTTCCTCTATTTTTCTTCACCTAACCTCCTCAAAATTAAAGTTTCAGACCCCATGGCATTGGTTAGGCCGAGATTTTTCCAACGGCATCAGATTTGCAATATTTCGAGCCCTGAGTCGAAAGATATGCCCCTTCGAAGTTTGTATCGGGAGGTGGGAAAACATCTTGAAAAATGGGTCCCCTTTTGATATCGGACACACGGCAGCTCGATCAGATTGGAACAAAATCGGGCCTACGGGTCCGCAATTTATCTTTTGCCCCTTTCTTCTGATTCCCGCTTTGGCTTTGACTCGACTCGGGCCCCGAGATGCGACCTTTTCCCTTGGCGAGTTGCGGGCCATTTTGCAACTTTACCCCTTGAAACAGTGCCATGCGACACTTGGCATTCTCCGCAGCCTCCTCCATACTTAGCCGATTTTGAAGTCTTTTCTGTCCACCTTTTGACTTTGTTTCCTCTTATGCGGGATCATGGTCGATCCAATATTTGGCACGGGGGCAAAATATGGGTAACAAATAACCTCTTGGAGAGGGGGCCCTTTGAGCCACCTCATAGTATCCCAAAAGTCATTCCCATCCTCCATAATTAGTTCACTAGAGGGAGCTGTGAAGGCATTTTTGAGCATTGTATGCATTCTAAACTGAGATTGAGGAAACTTTTAGAAAGCTTTTAGGTCTGTCCATTCCATCCACTTCCCAAATCTGTACAGGTCATGAAATATTTTAATTCCTTTCTCAAACCGAAGGAGGGCAGAGCAACCTCTTGTCAAGGCAAGTATCTTGTCATTATATTTCAGATTCGATGAAACGATTTGTAGGCTTGGCACCTAGTGTCAAAGGAAGAGAAGATAGGCTGCCCAACCACCAAGTGCTTCACTTATTCCCATGCCTTCCAAATTGACTGAATAATAAAGGACCCATGAAGAGTAACAAGAAAGCCCCCAAATAGTAAGTCAACCAAATGAAGTCCTTTTCATCTCTCTTAACCCTTGAGCCTATTAGCAATATTGAATCTCGCATGAACTTTCCAAGGTTCAATTACAGTCAAAGCCCTCAAATTTTATTTATATTTTTGCTCCTAAAAAAAATAATCGTGTGGGTACACTGTGGTAGTGCGTGCCCACAGGCCTTGGGTACATCCGGCAGGTACGGATCTCACATGAACTTCCCAAGGTTCAATTCCAGTCAAAGCCCTCAAGTTTTATTTATTTTTTTGCACTTAAAAAAACTAACCGTGTGGGTACGTACCCACAGGCCTTGGGTACGTCCCGGTTACGGATCTCATGAACTTCCCAAGGTTCAATTCCAGTCAAAGCCCTCAAGTTTTATTTATTTTTTTGCACTTAAAAAAACTAACCGTGTGGGTACGTACCCACAGGCCTCGGGTACGTCCTGAGTATGGATTTTCGTTCCCAGGACATACCCAGGGCCTGCAGGTACATACCCGTAGCGTACCCGACTTGTACCGGACTTGTACCCGTACCAGGTACATATCAGGCCTGGTACAGGGGGTACTTGGTGTTTCGGGCAATCTAGATTTTGAGTAGGTGATATACATTTTGAGAAAACATAGAAAAAAGCTGAGCTTTTGGAAGATCGTTGACAGTCTGCATGATCAGATGGAGTGGGAAGAAGGTGCTCCACTGTGCCCTGCTTCAGGTTCCTTATCAGATCAACGATTCTAATTTCCGTGTGTTGTCAGCTTGGGTGTGCAGGACAGGGAAAACATGTTATTGCCCCTGCATGTAGTTCATAGGGCCTCTACATCCTTCACCTAGAAATCTTAGGAGGAGACATTCCCTGGTTCCTTTCTTGTATGATTTCTGCAACTCTGTGTTTGAGACAAACTTGGAAAACTAATTTAAGGACAGAAATTTTATGCTGCTGGTATTGGTTTGCTTGTAGCTAGTAATTCATTGCTAGCAACAATTAGCTCATTACAAGCAGCCAGATCAAGGATACAGTTTTGTAGGAGAGGGGCTAGGATGCCTTGATCTTTGATTTTTTGGCCATGCTTTGAATGGTGGTTTCCAGTTTTTCACAGCGTTAAGGATGGTCAAGGTCCCATAATATGAGGAGGCTGAGGCTCGGACTGGAAACTTCCTCAAGATGAGGAAGGGCGGTTGATGAGTACACCCAAGGTCCAGTAGAAGGGCGATCCACCATCAAAATCTTGCAAACCTTCCTGAGTATAGGTGGTTTTAGAAAACTAAAAAGTGAAGGAGCTGCTGAAAGTGTGAGAGGGTATCTAAAACAGGAGAAGGGGTTATTGTGAGGGGAGTTGGTGAAGAAGGATGCAGGTCTCTTGCCATGTTCCTCCAAGGTTTGAACATGTCGGTGGGGATAGGGTGATTGAGATAAAGAGCAGGTTTGGTGGGGGACCATCAAGAGCAGATGAAGCAACATTGTGAATAAATTGGAAGCTTCTGATCCTCATAGCTTCTTCACCTTCAATATCGATGGTGCCCTGTTCATGGACAGTCCTGATGAGCCTTGTCTGGGGAACTGTTGTAAGATTGCATATATCTATCAAATATTCCTGATACCCATTATCCTTTTCTATCAGAACTCCCCACCCATGGAGACACTCCACAGTCCGTTCCTCCTGCACCACTCCAACACACTAGGCGAATTTGGATGGCTAAAGTCAGCATATCGAGCATAACTAGCACATAGATGTGATGCCATATATATAGAAATAGGGGCACCCCTCTCTATAGATAGGTGTTTGACCCTATGGGAGAGAGAGGAGAGGAGGGGGCTATGTTTCCTGTTCTAAAAGAATACACGGATTTTATCGAGCCACCATTTGAAAATCATTTTTAATTTATCATTTTCATTTTTTGGTCGAACGATTTTTTCCGATCGTTCGAATGAACAAAGTCCAAATTCCTTGGTAAAATGGACTTTCGCTTTTTGATGCTTTCCCAAAGAGCAACTCAAACTTTTCAGTTTTTGAGTTAGCTTTCGTGTTCTAATCAGACACGAATGAATAAAAATACATCTAATATATGAAATTTTTGTGAATTTCATAGCATTAACATGCTAATTTTTTATTTATATCTTGATATATCTCGATATTATAATTTCTTAAAATCACAAATTTTATTCCAAAATTGACGGGTTAAAGAATGAGACTGAGCAAAGGGTGCTTTGTTTGCTCAACTGGGGCTCAACTGAGGAATAAGCCTATCGGGGCAATGTTGACTGGATGCTCTGCTCCACTCTGATCAGTAGTTCGAGCATAAATGCAGCTAAATCCCTCCACTTTTCTACGCTTTCTTTTGTAAACTTTGACGGTACTTAGTGTCCTAGCCATACAACATCAAAAGGAGAGCAATTTCCATTTATAGCAAAAGCTTGTATTCTTGGTTTTCCTTCTAAAGGAGATTGGTGTCATTTCACTGTCCTGGAAAACTGGATTGTCCTGAACCTAAATTTGTTTGATTTGACTACATTATGCACTATTTAGGATATTAAGGTTGTTGTTAGTTGAGGATTCCTGAAAGGTGTCTTGAAGACCCTTTCTCTGATTTCATTGGGCAGAAGAAATGGTGGGTGAAAAGCCCATATAGATAGATGACATGATGCAAGTCTAACCTTGCAATCTATCCATGAGAGGCCTCGTTAAATTATCCTCAACTGCAGCGGTCTACTCAATCATGCTCTACTTGTGTTTGATGTTGTAACCTATTGGAAAAGCATTAATGACAAACAATATTTGAATATTTTAAACCTTGCAAGATGTGAGCAGAGAGGTGCTTTTGTATGGGGGCATGGCTTGTTGAGGGAGTGTACGTTGATTTTGATTGGACTGGAGGAAAAAATGATATCTTGTTGCAGACAGATCCACTGATCTTGAGGCTGTGAGTACCAAAGATGCATCTATCATTTCCTTGCATGTTGGTCCAAACCGTAACCCATTTATAGGACCTTCCATCATCCATTTCCCCATGCCAAAGGAAGGGTAGAACAGTGGTGGTCTATCAGCTACCAAAGGAAGATAGGGCAGACTAGTGAAACATCCTTTCCTCGAGTCTCCCATCAGATTGGTCGTATTTCTGAAGCTGTTACAGCCACCAGCGAGAGAAGTGTGACACAACACTGAGGATGATACAAAAGCGCGAACCACTTGAAAAGGGGACGTGGATGCATCTCAAACCATATTATGCAGAGATATGGAATCACAGAATGGCCTTGCGTGAGGGTGAAAAAAGATGACAACTTTGAAAGAAGAAATATAATGAATGAAATTTTTTAAAAAGCAACAATAAAAAATAACCACCCTAGGGTTTTCTAAAAATTCATCAGATGTGAATGATGGGATAGAAAAAGGAAGTGTTTGCAAGCAGAGTGGAAAGTGTTGGAGCAGGAAAGGTTTGGGTAAGACTTAAAAATAGAAAAGTGAAAATAAAATTAAAAAGGGACAATGGTGACCATGGGAGTACAGATGGAGGCGTGGATGTGGACAAATATGAGATACCAAAAACTTGGTTTAGGCAAAGACATAAGGTTTAAAGAATATGACCCAAAAAAGAAATTAAAAAAAAAACAATCAGGTGTAAGATCATTGTGAGATTGAAAATGGATTCGTTTAGTAATCAGTTAAGGTGTAGGATCATTGTAAGGCTGAAAATGGGTTGTTTTTTCTAAGGCAGCCTCACGTTGAACGTCTGTAGGTATTTTCTTTGGATCCGACCATGTAGGTCACTTATTTGAACCTTTTTAACCATTGCTTTGTCCAGATGGTTAAAGTGGTATTGTCTGATGCTAAAGGTTGCACTATTGTAGCTCTCTCATGTACCTCAGGATCTGATGAATCATACATTCCATGGTCCAGTCCAGTGGCATTGAAAGAAATCCCTGTTGGATCTCACGTTGAATTTTCATTATCCTATTAACAATAATTAAAGAGACCAGCAATCATACATTTTTAGTTTGGAGTTGTGGGTATAGTTGCATGAATTTTTATAAAGCCCTTAATTCTGCACTACTGCTTGTGGGTTGTCCTATGTTTTGTTTGTAACACAAAATTGTCTTACCCCAGTGATTGCAGACAATTCCTCCTATTCTAGATTGCCCCAGGTTCTTGCACGGAGATCTGTCAAATTTGAGTTTGAATGTACCCTCCTGGGGGTGAATCCCAGGTCTGATGGGGTTGAACTTGTATTCATGTGTATCTGTAGTGGTATGAAATGTTCCATACATTGGCCAGATACAAATCCTGCATACTAGCCAAGGCAAATCAGTGCAGATTCTTGGAGTAAATTAAGGCGTCACTCCATATTTCGCTTTGATGATACAACTGAGCACATTCTCTTTCCTTGCATAATCTTCAAAGACATAATTATTTCTTTCCCTCCAAATGTTCCAAAAGACAAAGACTGGGACTAATGAGTGAGCTATCTATACAAAGGGAAAATCAATGTTTTTCTTTTGCCATTTGAAAAGGAGCAATGTTATATTCTTATATGTGGGCATAAAGCCCTCAGAATTTGAGACCATACGAGTCCAGATTGGTAGGGGAACTTGCACTAGATGAAGAGATGTTCAATTTTTTTGCATCCTCTTTGCAATTTGGGCAGATTGTGTGCCCAATGAAACCTCCGTTTTCTCTGTTTTCAGATTGCAAACAGTGAGATGTTTTTTATACATTACCAGACAAATGAAAACATTAAATTTTGACAAACAATGCATATTCCATTTTTGTTGGCCAAATTTGAGGGGCCTTTGGATCGAGGTGTAGGCTGTGGCAGTGGTAATGCTACCAGAACTGATGTTGGACCAAACAATCTTGTCCTGCAAAGATGAATGATGCCCTGGTGTCTTATTATTTGAATCAAAACCTGACACTATGTAGCGACAACACTGATGTTGGACCAAACAATCTTGTCCTGCAAAGATGAATGATGCCCTGGTGTCTTATTATTTGAATCAAAACATGACCCTATGTAGCAACAACACCGTCCAAGCTGTTTATTAATTCAATATCCCAGATCATTTGACCATGTTGATTTTGTGGGATATGACCAGAAACTTGTAAGATGGTTTGGAAAGCTGAAAGATTAGGATTGGAAATAAGAGGTCGTCCCTCCAAACTGTCTTCCCAGAATGTGATACTTTCTCTGCTGCCGGCTTGCTAGGAGGTGCAGGATTTAAGTGGGGTAAGACCAATATGAATATGCTTGGCAGGCATTGAAGTTTGATAATTCCAATTCGATTCAAACAAGTCCATTTTTCCAGAAGCATATTTGCTGACAAGAATTGTTCTGCAGACCATGTCTCAACCTGTGTTTAAATCCGAAGCCAATTTCATAGCGAAAGCTTTGTTGAATAACCTGATGTTTTTAATATTTAAACGTGTTGCTCCATTTTAGATTTTTTTTTCACTTTATTTTTGCAGAATTTTTGATAATCTGTTTTTATTTAGCTGATCACAGGTTCCTTGATCATCCATGATATCTATATCCATTTCCCTATTGGAAAGACCAGAAAATGAGTTAGTAGTATTGATTTGGGACTTGGATGTAAGAGGGGTTTTACCATTCATTCGAGCTGCTATGAAATTTGTCTTCTATTTTGCGATCTAACCCTTTGGTTTGTTTTGATTCTTGACTTTGAACATGTACTGTGCTTTTCTTTTTGCCAGTTGTTTTTGGGTGTCAGAATTTCCATCTTAAGAGTCCTCCAAAGGAGATTGGCACAGGCATGCATGTGCCAAAAGTCCACATTCATGGCAAGATCTCAGCAAGAGGATGTCCTCATAATCCATAGGCTGTTCCATTCAACACCACCCAGATCCAGAAGGATTGTGTAGTGCCCCTCCATTTCCAGCTCTCTATCGTAGTTGTGTGGGTTCGATTCAGCCTTGGTTTGATTGAGTTCGTTGTTCTAGCATCATGCTGACGTTATGAATAATTCGTAAAAAATGGTGGCATTTGAATTGAACATTTGTGACAATAAAATAATAAGGGCAATTTTGAAGTGCCCTTTTCTCGGCTAGCCTTTTGAAACCTTAGGATCGTCCCCGTGTCTTCAATTTATGAGGTGAAGTCTTTCTTCTCATGACTCATGTAACCCAGGATCATTTTTGAACCTTGACTTGAAATATTTATAGATTTCTTTATAACGTTAAACGTCGATCTAACTAAAGCACATTTTGATATCAGTAAAAGAATTCCGCATATTTCTTAATGAAGATATTTGCATGTTATTTAAGGGGCGTATTAGGAGCAGTGGAGATTTGGATTAAAGAAAATATTAAATAAATAAATAAAGCATGAAATGAGCACAATAAAAGAGTTTTCAGTTTTAAAAATAAATAAATAAATAAAATAAAATAAATAATTGATTCTTTATTTTTCTTGAATCTCTCCAAATTTATTTTGGAGCATGAGCCAAACCACATTTCAAGAAGAATTAATGAAATTTTGTCTTGGGTTTGTAAGTTTCCTGCCGTGAGATGACTTTTTATAAATTCTGGGTCAGGAATGTTTTGGCTGGAATTTTTTGGGGATTTTCATGGGATTTGAGGAATGTTAGTCAAGGAAGGATATTGCAATTTCTGGGAGTACAGGTCAGCAAAAAATGGAGTTTCAGGCATGCACATGAATTGTTTTGGTTGAGAGCGTTAAGGAATGTGGCCTCACAGCTTGCAAATGTGTACATGGTTACACAAATGAGTTTTTTTTTTTTAGAAGACCTGAATTCTAACTCCACACCACTTGCCAACAACCCCACAGCCTGTGCCAAATAAAGAGCATGGAACAAGTAAGGATGGCGCCCCAGTAAAAGAAGGGGAGTAATTTTGGTTGGGTGTTGTAATTGCCAATGCCAGGTAGACATGAGAGGAAAATGTGGATGCACAGCCTTGGCACATGAATTGTTTGGCTTAATGCCTAAAAAAATGTGGTCTCGTGGAATGCCCAGGTTGCAGGTTATGCACAAAACGGATCTGTTGAAATGGCTGGGAAATTTTCAAACAAATGCATTTGACATGGGTCATGCCAGACTCCACAACCTTTCCAGCATATGTCAGGAGCTTTTGGGAGTGCCATGGACAACTGGAAAGTGTTTTAAAAGAGGATTTTTGTCTCTTGTAGAAGCTTGCGCAAGTTTGTGAGCTGTTTGACAAAATTGCCAGGTGTGAAGCTAGTTTCCATGACCCCTCCTAGCATCCTCCCTGGCCAATGGAAAATTGGGAACTTAGAACAATGCATGGCCATCCATTAAAGCTTCTGGGAAAGTTTTTATTTTTTAAATGAGTTGTTTGTTGTCTAGATTGTCTTGTTGCAAAATGAGGAGGCATTTTCATTGCACGTGGACAGTTTTATTTGTTTTGGGTCGCCATTGATATGTTAGCATACCCCCTGCGCATGGCATATCATCTGGTTGTTTTAACGCCTTAAAAAAAAATTGTGCGGCTCCGTGGACTGTGATCATTGTTGGACGCAGCACAAATTGTATTTGTTGAAAAGGCTTAAGAGTCTCTTTTGTTGGACTCTGGGAGGATTCACAAAGTGCATAGGATAAAGAATAACATGAGCTTGTAGATAGAATTGGGGTTCAAGCTCATTAGCATGCTAGAACGTGGAAGATTTAGGAATGTCTCGTATGAGATTGTAGTCTTTGAGTTGCAAAAGGAGGAGATTTGGAGCAATTTCGAGCAGTCATCAACCATCGAATGCGGTGACGGTGAATTGCGCAAAATAGGTATGGTTTTCCCCTTCTTCTTGCATTTAAATTACACACTCTATCATGTCTTATGTGGTTGGTTTTCAATAGTTTGGATCATAGAAATTAAATCTAGAATGAATGTTACAACCTTTACCATGCCCGAAAACCTTCAAAACATAGAAAAATTAGCCTTGGAAATCGTGCGCATGGAGCACCACACCCAAATGTACTGTGAATCCAAAACTTCTAATTTGATCCCTGGTAACGTAGGACACCATGGGAAAACTTAGCTTTGTTGTTTGAACTCTTTTAATGCCTTTCCGAGTCGAGTCTCGAAGCCATTTTAGTATATCAGCCACTTGTGGTGACGTGTACAATTTAATAAAATGTGATCGGTTCCGGCTTGCAGATGGCTCTTCGTTTGAGCAAAACTGAAAACTACCGCCACCTACCTCTAGACTGCCAATAAGAGAATTGGAACCAACTCTTAGTTATGCAAAAAGGGACCATCCCATACCACCAAGGTTGATATTTCATACCACCCCTCACTTATACTAACTCTAAATAACGGTAATGTGGAAGGTGCCCATGGGTGATGTGCAAGTATTGGTTGGGTCATGGTTTTGTACCCGTTTGTTGTAAACGTGTGACTTTGAACTGTGTCTGGTGTTGTCTTGTTAATTGTATGACCTACATGTGTGGTGTGGAGTTTGGTGAGTAAACCATGTATTGTCTTATAACAAGTAATGAGAATCAAAATATATATATATATATATATATATATATACATATCCTGGTGTATTTTGGTCTTGTGTTTGGGCCCCGTGCATGGGTGGGCGCTCTGATTGTTTGGTGAGAGCTTTTCCAAATCTATGTTCACACAGATCCTAGCATAGATGAGGATACAAGGTTTTCATGAACTCAGGGGCAGTTATATACTCCCCAATGGCTCTTATCATTTCAAGTAGTCTTCTTTCCAATATTCATTAGGGAGGAGGGGGAGTCTAATCCATACCGGATACATGGTGGTTGATTAGGTTGAAGAAAGACAGCATTACTTACTTTCACCTAAGTAAAGTAATGGAGAATTTGAGAGGGCAAAGTACCTTTCTTTGGAGCAATAGACCTCAAACCTTTAGACTCCACCATGTCCACCCCAAATCGCCTCCAAAGCATGCCCAGAAGAGGCAGGATGAATTTTGGATCCTTTTGTGGGGGATTGAGTGTCATGATGGTCCAGTGGTGTTTCTTCCTCTTATATAGACCTCAAACCTTTAGACTCCACCATGTCCACCCCGATCGCCTCTAAAGCATGCCCGATATGAGGATGAATTTTGGATCCTTTTGTGGGGGATTGAGTGCCATGATGGTCCAGTGGTGTTTCTTCCTCTTATAAACCTTAAGAGGTTGACTAATTTCCCACAAGTGACAACGTTTCGTATAACTTCTTGATCTATTTATGACTTTTTCCTTTAACCTGGCATTTCGTCTCAATAATTTGAAAGGCCAATCTATGGGAATGTGTTTGATTTTATTGGTGTCTCGTTAGATAAAGAATATAGATCTTTGGCAACAGATGGGTGTAATTCTTCCTTGACAGCTTGAGTGTGTGAGCTTGCATCATGACTGTCATTTGCTGCTCAATCAAGCGTGACTGTGTACTAGCAATCTTTTGCTGCTTTGTGCGAAGATTTTTTAAAAAGCCTCATCTTCAGGAGTCCCCGAAGGAACCCCAGTCAGCTCGAATATGGAGGAGGATCTACTTATGCATGACAATCTTCTGATATGTATAGTTAAAGCTAGATCTAGTAATAAAGTTCCTAACGGCATCAACCTGATTAAGTCAAAGTGGGTGAACACCTTTATGATCTATTGCTGCTATTAAAACCATTGAAGGACTAAGCTTTTGGGTGCATGACTTATTATCAGCAGTGAGAATGCCCTGACATTGAAGCTTCTGAACCAAAGGAAGCAAAGCGTATTTGTGCAGACAGTTGGGTGGCATTCAATGGAAGAAGAGGAAGAGTGTGGGAAGTAAAACACAATCTAGGGCAATGCATATCAAATGCCTCGGTCAAGGTTTCAAAATATTTCATTGCCATTTTTAAACAAAGAGCTGTCTGGAAGAATCCTAAGTATTGTCAAAAAGAAGCTAAGTAAAATGGAAAAAGCGATGAGGAATGAACACCCACACACACACACACACACATATATATATATATATGTTTGTATATATGTATATGTGTGTGCGTTCTGGTTTCTCTTCATTTCTTCTTTGTGCGCATTTTCTAACACATACTCTATCTGAAGATTGTTTTGAAAGGGATCTTTGATGAGAAAATCAGGTTCTTATATATGGTTGTAAGACAAATGATGCATTATATATTATATGATGATCGTGTAATTATTAAACATAAGTTTATTATGTGATAATTACATTAGTTAAGAGGTGGTGGATACAACTACCTCAGCTACCACTTTTCCCTACTTATAGGGGTCTCTCTAAGTAATCATTGGTGTGAGATATACATAAAACATTATTTTGGTGGTGCCCTCCTTTTTCACTCTAAATTTTGTACTCCTAAATGCTTATGATTTGTTCATTCTGTGTAACCTACAGTAGTTGATCTGACAACATCAATTTGAGGTAAATTAGATGACATCAAACACAAATTTTTTCCCAAAAAAACCCAATGGTAGTCAAAAGGATTTTGCCAATTGGTCATAAATTAAATAATGCATCTGTTCTATTTCAGATTAGGTGCTAAGATTCAAGAAAACATAGGTAAATCTTGTAATCAACTCCTATTAGCAACAAGAATAGGACTTTTTTTGAAAAAACAAAAGTAGAAATGAGCCTATTATTATTTTCTTTAAATCAACCACTACAATGTTATTGCTGATGTGCTCAATTCTTCCAAATAGTTTTTGTATAGCTTTTGCAACTATGAGGTTGTAAGAGTGATTACAATGCCATTAAGTTTCCATACCCATTTGTAAAAGTAATTGATCAAGAAAACCAACATTTTTTTGCTTCAACACTAAATTCTTGCAAGGAAAATCAGTTTAGTCCTCCTACTGTGAAGTGCTTACCTGAAAACAAAATTGGAGAGCATTTTCACCTTGTGACTTCCTCAATGTTGAGAAACCACACAAGATTTCTCTCATGTCAACTGTGCCATCTCTGTTGTTATCAAATAGTTCAAAAATTCGTGGTGCAAGAGGTAGCAAGGAACCCATATTCATTGCCTTTAGTACTTCTTCAAATTCTGGAAGTGTGGCATTATCGCCATTTGCACAACTGCAATAAGAATCATATTCATTTATCAAACAAAATAAACACAAGAAATTAAATACAAGGCACATAGATATCTAAAATGGATCGTAGATTATAGCTACATTTGTTTATGTGATAAAATAATTTCACATACAAAAACATGTTTCTATTTTTACTCTTACAAATGCATCCTTTAGTCATCAATGCAAAATTCAATGTATGAGGCATAAGGAATATCCAAAAAAACACTCACACTTTCTTAAAAAGATTTTGCAATTTGACAAGTTCCTCTTGAGTGAGATCATGAAATCCTAACAAAGACTTTAATTTCTTTGTTCTTAACAATATTTTGCTGCTCCAAACACTTGCTATTGCTGCAGCACGAAATTTACGACGAGCATTGAAACTTTGTAAACGAGACACGATCTCCATATCCATCGGCTCTTGTTTGGCAGAATCACCTCTTACCCAAGGATGCAGTAGCAGCTAGGAAATAAGAAACAAAAGAAAAAAACAATTGATAAGTTGAAGAGGATGACTAAAATCTTATATGCAAGTTATTTTAAACAATTCCATTTAAACAGTTCACTTTAATAACTGAAGGCAAATGCTTGTACAAAATAAGGGTTAGAGCTTAGTCATGAATCTATTAGTATTACCATGAATACAACATGATTCGTAGCTTTCTATCATGTTATCGTAACTATTAGCTAACATCGGAATTTGAAAGGGTCATTTCATTAAAATATTGCATACCTACAACATTAATAATACCAATGAACCAGTTCCTTGTATGAGAATTAGTTCCTCATATGAAAAAAATATTATATGACGTGTAGTGCATTACTTAAGGATAGGCTTCTACAGCAAGCAATGTAAAAATCATAATTAAACTCATCATTTGGGTTTGTGTTAAATGTATGGTTTAGCTTAACCAGGAGAACTTACTGATGTTAGTAATGAAGGTGAGATCCTAGATTGGAAGGTATGGCCACCACTCTCTACTAATAAAAAAATGGGCCATGAAAAATGTTGCAGGCTTTATCGTCCTTTTTCAGAACCTTAAATTTTGTTGGTTCAAGGTGGAGTGGCTTTATCATCCTTATTCAGAACCTTAAATCTTGTTGGTTAAAGGTACTCGTATGGTCAACATCAACATCGGACAGAATCTCCTAGTTGGAAACACACCTCACAACATATGGATCCTTGAAACATAATCAACTTATATATTCCAAGAAAAATTCCTCAACACTAATTTGACATTTACGTATGTGCTGATCCATATATAAATAAGGCTGAACTTCGATGTTTGCTACAGATAGATGTTTCCTGCTACACTTCATACTCAAACATGCAATTACATACATGCCTACAATGCTTGCAAACCATGTTTCACACCCTTTATGCTACTACCCACATGTGACCCCTTGTACAAGACCACCAGTGCAACAAAGAGCATGCTGATTCTTTAATTTATATATCACTGAAGTCTATTTCTATTTTCTGTTGTGTACAGGGATTATGCTCGTAATCAACTGATTTATGTCAATTATATGCTTACTTAAGTGCTTGAATTGGTGAAGCAGTTTTAGAGAATGAAAGTAAGCAAGTAAATGACTAAAACACACATGAGAAGAGAGATTAAAACAGGAATTGACCTTGAAAAGACCCAACGTGAGAAAAATTTATCATCTCCACTATCATCTTGCAAGATCTACAAACCATTTTCTCAATTTGAACCTTTAAATGCATTGTGGACCTTGTCTAGTTCTTTTATAATGCTCATGGGATATTGTGAGCTTTCTTTGGGACTTTAAAAAAGCTCTACCAGCTTGGCTCTCCTTGGATTACTTGCTTATTCAACATGTGTGACTGCTGCATTCACTGGTATGGTCATTTTTATCTCAGGAGAGTCAGGAACTCTAAATTCCATGTTCAATGCCTTAACGTGAACCTTTAAATGTATTGCAGGCCTTCTCTAGCACTTTTATAATGTTCATGGGATATTGTGAGCTTTTTCTAGCACTACAATGCCCTACCAACTTGGTTTTCCTTAGATTACTTGCTTATTCAACATAATTGACTGCTGCACTGGGTTGTAAAGTCATCTTCTATCACAAGACCTCTAAATTTTATGTCTTAACTTGACTCCCAAGGGGTATATTTATGCTTAGAAGTGAGCAACTGAGTCGTACAAAGGATTCTAAATGCCTCACACATTAAGAGACTGAAGCATAATAATGACATTTTCTCCATGTCTTAACTTGACTCCCAAGGGTTATATTTATGCTTAGAAGCGAGCAACTGAGTCGTACAAAGGATTCTAAATGCCTCACACATTAAGAGACTGAAGAGTAATTGATTCAACTTCCCTTTGATCACTTGGTTCTACTATTTTGTCTCATATGGACTAGGTTCGTACCTGTGAAGACAGGAATTTGGACTGAAGAATGAATTCAGAAATTGTATTGATGCAAACCTAAAGACTGTGTGTTCTTCAAAATGAGATTCAAGTACATTAAATGTATGACCATTCAGTTCATCTTCAGGATGAGTGTTAAGGAAGAAGACAAATATTACAATAACCTAGGATTATGTACATAATGTTACATCCCACCCCTAATCCGCAGGGGTTATAGTGAGACCAAACATGCCTCTGAATTTTTCAAATTTCTCTCTTCCAAGCATTTTTGTCAAGATATCAACTTGTTGCTCTTTAGGTGGACAATATATCAATTTGAAACTGCCATCTTTCACATAATGACAAATCAAATTGAATTTGGTGTTGATGTTTTTAGTTCAGTCGTGAAATACTGGATTTCTCAATGTTCCACGAAGCCTCGGAATGGGGGACAACGGGACGGGTCTCGGAGATGGCGAGACCAAGGGCCTAGGTTTGGAGACGGCAGCGGGGCGGCAGGATGGTGGCACAAATATACAAGTACTTGAAAAATTAGTTATAAAAAATGTATACGGAACAACAAATGAAACTTTGAAATACGAAACATGTTGCATTGAACAGTGAAAATGCTAATGTTGTCCCTTTTAATTGGTAATGCTCTTACTCCCGCTTGCTAATGTCCTCACTCTTGCTTGCTAATGCTCTCACCCTCTCACTCTTGCTTGCTAATGCTTTCACTCTTACTTTGAATTTTTATTGTGATTTGGAGTGAGGGTGTAACTCTTATTTATAGTTTTTTTGGAGTGCTTAGGGGATGGGTATTAGGGTTAGGGTTGGGAGCTCGTTTTATAAAAAAAACTTTTTGACAGCCTTATGCCTCCGGGGACAGCTGAGAATCTCGAGGATGGCTGAGAATCTGTGGGACGGGTCGAGAGACTTTTGGAAGTCTCTAGGACGTCCCGGGGACATCCCCAAGTCCTCAAAATTGGGGGACTTATCATAAATGTCCCCTCTTTGAGGGAAACATTTTGGGGACGTCCTCGTACAGCGGGTGGCTGTGGTGGGACAGCGGGGGGTCATTTCCCAGCCGTCCCAAAGTCTCAAAGACGTCCCGAGTCTCCGAGACGCGTCAATTTTTATTTTTTTTTTTTGTGGGGGTCGTGTCCCCATGGAACACTAGGATTTATTGCCTTTTGGATTGCAAAAGTGGTATCAACCATGAGTGGTGATGATGAAACATGTTTTTCCTGTAATTCCACGAGAATCCTTATAAGCCATAATATTTCCCTAGTTACCCCTAGAGCAGCCATATATTTTGCTTTTGCTCAAGAAATTGTTGGCACCAACTGCTTCTTTGACTTCCAAGTGATGATTGTTGATCCTAAATTCATCAATAAATCTAAACTAGATTTCTCGTCTTCAAATAAAATTAGTTTGAAATATGCTACCTTGGAGTATTTTAGCCAAAATTATGAGATCCCTTATGATATCAAGAACTCTATTTTTGCTACCCAATGGCCTTCTCTCGGTTGCTACATGAATCTAGTGAGAAACCAACAACAAAATAAATGCCTAGTCTAGTTGTGGTTACATAGAAGAGACTTCCAATGAGTTGTCTATACTCTATTGCATCTTTAAACTTTGCAGAATCATCTACATAATCTGAATCTAAACATCAAATTAGTTTGAAATATGCTAACTTGGAGTATTTTAGCCCAAAATTATGAGATCCCTTCACATATCAAGAACTCTCTTTGTTGCTACCCAATGGTTTTCTCTCAATTGATGCATGAATCTAGTGAGAACACCAACAACAAAAGAAATGCCTAGTCTAGTTATGGTTACATAGATCAGACTTCCAATGAGTTGCCTATACTTTGTTGCATCTGTAAACTTTGCAATATCATCTGATGTCAACTTCATATTTGTTCCACTAGTGTGGTGAGTGATTTGATTGTCATTCCAAATTTTCTTGAAATTTCACCAATAAACTTCTATTGTGTGATGAAAATATACTTAAGACTTTTGAATTACTTCAATAGCCAAATAGTAATAAAGATGACCCAAATATGTCATTTCAAAACCTTTCATCAATTCTGCATTGACTTTTGCATTGTACCTTTCATTATTTTTTGTTATGAGCAAATGATCCACATCTACAAATGCTTTTTCAATTGTCTTGACAAAAGGGTTGTGTCTTTAAATTTAAAATGTTTAAAGATCATTTTGAACAGGGGACTTAGTGATTTTTTCATACCAAGCTCTTAGGACATGTTTCAAACCATACAACAATTATACCGACTTCCACACTTTTTGTTCTTGACTTTCAACCTCCAATTCTTCTTGTTGATGCATGTGAACCATTTCTTTGAAACACCATTCAAAAAAATATTTTTCATGTCGAGTGATAGACTTTCCATCCATTTTGTGCTCCTAAAGCCAACAAGACCCAAGTGTTGGTCTATTTTGTTATTGGTGCAAAGGTCTCCTCATAGTCTATCCCTTATTTTTGAGATATCAAGAACTCTCTTTGTTCTTTACCCAATGGCCTTCTCTCAATTGTGACATAAATCTAGTGAGAACACTAACGACAAAATAAATGTCTAGTCTAGTTGTGGTTACATGGATCAAACTTCCAATGAGTTGTCTATACTCAATTGCATCTTTAAAGCGTGCGGTAACATTTGATATCAACTTCATATTATTTCCACCGGTGTGGTGAGTGATTCTGATCTGTCATTCCAATTTTTCTCAAAATTTCACCAATATACTTTTGTTGTGTGATGAAAATATACTTGGAATTTGTATCACTTCAATACCCAAATAACAATAAAGATGACCCAAATATGTCATTTCAAAACCTTTCATCAACATTGAGTTTTACAGGTGTTCCTTTCATTACTTTCTATTATCAAGAAATGATCCACATATACAATTGTTTTGTCAATTGTCTAGAAAAAAAAAAGTTGTGTCTTCAAATTCAAAGTGTTTAGAGTTCATGTTGAAGAGGTGTTCAATGATTTTTTCATACCAAGCTCTTGGAGCATGTTTCAAACCATACAATGATTTTACCAACTTGCGCACTTTTTGTTCTTGAGCTTCGAGTGCCAAATCTTTTAGCTAATGCATGTAAACCGTTTCTTTGAGATCACTATTCATAAAAGCAATTTTCATGTAGAGTTGATAGACTTTCCATTCATTGTGTGCTCCTAACACCAACAAGACCCAAGGGTGGTCTATTTCGTTATTGGTGCAAAGGTCTCCTCATAGTCTATCCCTTCTCTTTGAGCATACCCCTTTGTGACAAGCCTTGTTTTGTATTTGTCAAGTGAGCCATCTGCATTGTATTTGTTTTTAAAGCCCCACTTACGACCCAATGGGTTTACAATTGAGTGGGGGATCAGCCAACTCCTAAATTCCATTCTTGACCAAGGCATCATACCAAGCTCTTGGGCGTGTTTCAAATCATACAATGATTTTACCAACTTGCACACTTTTTTGTTCTTGGCCTTCGAGTGCCAAATCTTTTGGCTAATGCATGTAAACTGTTTCTTTGAGATCATTGTTCATAAAAGCATTTTTCATATCGAGCTGATAGACTTTCCATTCGTTTTGTGCTCCTAACACCAGCAAGACCTGAGTTGTGGTCTATTTCATTGTTGGTACAAAGGTCTCCTCATAGTTTATCCCTTCTCTTTGAGCTTATCCCTTTGTGACAAGCCTTGTTTTGTGTTTGTCAAGTGAGCCATCTGCTTTGTATTTGTTTCTAAAGCCCCATTTGCAACCAATGGGTTTACAATTGAGTGGAGGATCAGCCAACTTGTGATGTCCCCTTTTAGGACGATTGGGAATTTGCAACAAATAATTAAAAATCAACTCAAGAAGGATTAGATCCTTTTGAATCAACCTAAAATAGCCCAATGTCAACCAATTACAACCCAAATGGGGTTGGAAGTGGTCAAGGTGGTGAGCTAGATTGGTGGAGACAATCAAATTTTCATTCTTCTTAATTCTAATTTTTATAACAATTGAAAACAATTAATAATCAAACCCCACACTACTGCAATCTTCAAAAATTCATATCTTTTGCTAGAGAAGTCCAAATGAACTAAAACTTTGGATCTTGGGCCACAAAAATATGAAGAATAATATTCCAAAATTAGTTTTCGCACAAAGAAACACGAAACCCTAAATTTTCCCTAAAAAGTAGGTCGCCCAAAACATTTAGGACATCAAATCAGCTCTTAAAATTACGAAATGAATTCCTCCTTATTCACAAAATTATGCTAAATCAGATTAGCAACATAAATATATTTTTGGGGCATCAAATCATGCATAAACCACCCTCTAAGAGCTTATTTTGATGCACAAAAATACCAAGAACAGATCTGAACTGAAATCACAATTTTTAAGCATCAAAATGTGTCACAAACCCCTCTTTCCCAAGTCGCTATGGCTGGAAATAACCAGCAGTGACCAACGAAGAGAAAAGGAGCATAACCAATGATTTTCACCCTCTAAACTTGGCGCAAAAGACTGAAATAAATCAAGCAACAATGGCAGATCTGAAATTCACTTGTTTAACCCTCAAAACATGCAAACAAATTCAGATTTCCTTCAACAATCAATTCGCTAGGGTTAGGAATACTTTCCCAAGCAATTCGCCACACAATAGATGCAACACATACACTAATGGATCCTTATCAAAATCAGATTTACTTCAATTCCAAATCGAATGAGAGAGAGAGAGCACAATGAAGAGCTAGGGCATACATCCCATTTCTCCAAGCATGGAGAGACATAAATGATCAAATCAACATGAGGTGAAATGACCCCCTCACATCCCTTAAATAGACTTCCCAAAGGGATCGACCCACTTGGAGGGAAAATACACTTTTTAAATTTGCAATTACAAGTTGGATAGCCAAGTGGCCCCTTTTACATTAGTTTCCTCCCATTACATTAAAACATAATTAAAACATTTAATATGCTAAGACTATGTGCACTTTATTATTTTCTAATTAAATAATAAAAAGTAACTAACCTATGTGCACATTTTTAAACTAACTAGAGACTCCCACTTGTAGCGCTAGGCATGCCAAGGGGTTACAATGCAAATAAAAGAGATGAACAGATATATTAGTAATGCCCGAAAAAGGGGACATTACACAACTCCTAAATTCCATTCTTGACCAAGGCATCATATTCAAAATTTCATTAATTTTGTTCACACACCAAGTTTTTCAACTTATATGAAGGAAGTTGGTTCTAATCAAAAGAAATATAGACTTCTTCTTCTAGATGGCTTCCCAAGGCAAACATTTCTAGCTTATCTTGAATCTCTTCTAAGACTACCCCATATTTCATCTACCGCATACGCTGGGCGCATGGACTGTTTGTCGAATTCTTGTGCGAAATGTGAGCTCATGGAATGCCAGAGTTGCAAGGCATGCTCAAATGGAGTTCGAATAGGCCTCGAAACATCACAAGCATACAACCGGCATGCCCAACCAGCCATGGAACTCTTTTCTCGCTTGCAAGATCACACATGCATGGTTTTCTCCTACCTATCTTGCACGACTTTCGTATTCCTAGTTTTCTCTCTTGCAATGATATTGAAAATAAAAGCTAATGAATAAAATGCTCTCAAGAAGTTAAAATGAATCATAAAACTAAACAACGAAATTTCCTCTCTTTTCAACACAAATGAAAAATGTTTTAGTGCAAACCCATTTTCCGATTGTACCTCTTTAGAGAATTGGATAGCTTGGATAACCATTCCGAATAACAAAAACCACCTAAATGAAAAAAAAATTAAACTTGTTTTCTAGTTTAAAACATAGTTATGCGGGACGCGCCCCCAGCCCGACACGTTACGGGCGTCCCGAGGTCTTGGGGACGTGGGGATGTGGGGGAAATGTTTCCCCCACATTTCCCTTTTTTTTTAGGAAATGTCCTGGGACGCGTCGGAAATGATGGGAATCGCCTAAGGGACGGGAAACGTGGGGGGGCGTGGGGGGCGTCCAGACATCCCCACGTGGTCAACCGCATTTCCAAACATAAAAACATAAAAAACAGCACTTTAACCTTTTTTTAATTGTAAATCACTAATAATAAAAAAGAGCATTACTAACCTAACCCTAACCCTAAAAGTGCAATTTTATGTTATAAATTTACATTATGGGCTCATTTCATATTCACACCAAGCAAGAGCAAGAGCAAGAGTGAGAGCAAGAGCAAGAGCAAGAGTGAGAGCAAAAGCAAGAGCGGAGTGAGAGTGAGAGCAAGAGCAAGAGCAAGAGCAAGAGGGAGACCAAGAGCAAGAGCAAGAGCAAAAACAAGAGCAAGCAAGTGGTATATATTGGGCTTACCTTATTTGAAGAGGACAATACTGTGCAGCGGGGATTGATTGGGCTTACCTTTGAGGACGAGGATGCTAGTACCAGCGAGGAGGAGTTCATGGATATTGCTTCAGATGTTGATTTTGATTTTTAGGCTGATACTTGTAGTTGTCCTCTTTTTTTGTAATATTGACAATAGACAATTGTTGGTGTATTTGGCTATGAGATTAATGATATGAATATTAGCTATTGTCACTTGATCAATCGTAATTTAGAATGGTTTTACTTTTATATTTTATAATATATTTGAAATTTCAGCTTGTCTCAAATTCAAAATTCAAATATGTATTATGAATTTTCAATTTATGACATTAACATATTGATATTATAGTATTAAGGAATGTATTTGATGTTTATGAGTTCAAGTTTCACCTTATTTAAATCTCAAATGGTTTTATTTCAGCTTATTTATATAATTTAGTCACTATATCTTTATATTTTAAATATTTATATATTTTTAATTAGCCGTCCCCCGCCGTCCCCAAAATTTAGAAATTTTTGCCGTCCCGAAAACCTCGTCCCTGTCTCGTAACTATGGTTTAAAACGACTTTGTTGTTTACCTTATAAAAGTTAATAAAGGTGATTTCCAACGATGTCTAAAACATGAAAGTCAAGTTTTGACTATGTTCCTTGTCATGTGTAGTGCTATATCGAACCTTGGAATGACCCCGCATGTTCGTTCGTGCATTTTTCTTCACCCCTCTAGGAGCCCTGCAGACCTTTTTGCAACCTTAGATTGTTGTTGAAAGTTAAAAGTTCACTTTGGTTTGGGCTTGCCGTTTAGGCCCTGGGTGGGGAAATGAAATTTGGTCTTTGCATACCTCTAGTATTTATCCATGACAATTGCTTGCCATTAATTCTAAGAAAAACACCTTGCCAGTTAGTTTTTCAAGGGGATTTTGTAGGCCTCCAATCGTTGGGTGACCAAGTCAAACTAGTGCAATAACGACCGGTTGCCCCGGAAAGGTTGTTGCCATTCGAATCCTGTTTTCCAATTTAGAGTTCTGTCAACTCCAATGAATTCCCTGTATATAGGAGAATGTATAGGATTTGTCACATGGTGCGTTTGGACCATCGGAAATCAGATTTGAACGCAGTTTTATAGCCACTTAGGCTAATTTGGATGTTTTCGCCAACTTGTAGTAAAATGAGAAAACATTGTCGTGGACCCTTATCAAGTCAAATAATTGGCAAAAAAACTTGTAGACACTAACATATGATTGTATGGATCTCCATTTGGTTTCTTGTTTTGAGAAAATTGATTGTGGGAAAAATGATGTTATTTCTCTCTCCTCTCTCTAGTTTTGAAAATGAAATGAAATAAAGAAAAGAAGCATTCCTTACCTCTCTTGTTTATAAAAAGTTATTTTATTTCATTGTAAATGGAAGATTAGTAATCATGAATTGTGCTAGATCGTAGGAGAATTCCATGCCAGTGTTTTTCGTTGACCATGCTTACAAAATTTTGACAGGTTGCAGGTAGTGTGGTGGCATAGAATAATTATTAGAATTGAGTGTTAAAAATGTGTCTTTCTAACATGTTTGTTCTTCAAAGGTGAAAAAGAAAGCATTGTTTTTCCTATTTATTTATGCTCTTGTATAGTTTGTATAATGAAAGAGTGGTCGTAATTGTATTTGCAATGAAGCACCGAAATATGAGAACTCTATAGTTAGTATACGAACCTTTATAAAATGATGCATTTGTAAATTCATTCTCAACTTTGTAATTGTTGTATTATTGATGGAAGAAAGATTCACTCATTATGTATGTGCGGGTAATTTAAGGAATTGAAATATATTTGTGTTTTACCCTATGGGTCAATTGCATTGGATAAGTGTATGTTGATGATTTCGATGAATTCTAGTATTTTTACTTAATTGCGAGTTGGTGAACTTAAACTTAAAGGATGAACCTAGTTACTTTTATACTGACGGTACCTCTTAGCTTGAAAAGATCACAGATTTAGGTACCGCATGAACATGTATGTTTAATGTCAAAAGACACTAAACCACCTTATATGAATTGCAAATGGATCCACATTGTTAGAATGTTAGTCTAAAGGACATCGAATGACTCTAGCCTAGTAATCCTTGAGAATACTATCCTCCAAACAAAATAAAGTTGTGTCATTCCTCCTTGATTGAAACTTAAGAGAAGTGATGACTTATGAATGATACAAAAGAGGAGTGTTTGACTAGTGATCAATCTCCCTAGGAAGCCTACAACTTATCTACGAGATTTGTACTCGATCACTAACCTCTCATGTTTTTCCATGGGAGCCTTGTAGTATTGTATTGTATGTAAGTATGTATAACGTAAGTGGATTAATTGTGTTATTTCAACTATGCTCTAAATGTTGTGAACATTCCCATTAAGGCATTGCAAATAAAGTTTTACCTTGTCAAGTAGAAAGAAATACCTTTGGATTTTACAAAGTTATTGCAAAATAAGGGTGTTTGGTTACTCCGGTTTTGAATTTAGTAAGGTGTAGATTCCTTGAGTGCAAATGAAATGATTAATCGTGTGACCTCTCATGAGGTTATTGGTGAAAGAGACTTTGATGTATGTTTCCCCCACAATTGAAAATATTGCCTTAGAAGGCATTTGAACGCATAAAATTGTATCGAATGTCTCACTTGTAATATGTATTTAATACTTGAGAGCCTAGGAATAATGAAATGAATTGTGTTGTGTGAGATCACACTCCTTGTAGGCTTTAAATCCCTAAGTGAAAGGAAGCTTTATACGAATCGTAATTGTTCTAAAACAATGTTAATATGAGATCTAAGTAACAATGTAAACATAGTTAGAACAAGAGTAAACGAGATGAAACTATGGAATGATTGTTACAAAAATCATATGCACCTTGAATGATGTCAAACCAACTAAAATGCCTAAGATGATCTTAAAACAAATGAAAATAAAGGAGGGCATCATTGTGATCCAAAACGTTTTATTAAAATGGGAAATATACAACCTTGAGGTATGAGCACATATTTCATAAACATAATGTGGTTTAAACAACGATGTAAAATGAAATAATGAATATGTAGCTTTGGGAACGAGAATATTTGCTTATATGTTAAATGCTCTTCAATCTATAAGGTTAAACAATGGAATTGAATTATAATAAAGATGTAACCATGAATGATGTGTTGTAGAATATGGCTAGCCTTAGGATTCTTGTGTGGGGTTGAGTCATTGTAACGTGTACATCCCTTTTGAGTAAGTTTGACAATTGTGTGTTCTAGTGTTTTCCTGTTGTCTATGTGGGTCCATGCTTGTGTTAGTGTCCTTTGTGATGTTGAGTTACTCTATTTGGGACCTTGTGGTGTCATGTAACAAGCAATGAAAGAAAAATAAAATATTCCGGTAATTTTACTGTTGTTTTTGAGTGTGTAAATTGGTGGGCATGACAAAATTCCAAACTATATGTATGGAATCTCCTTGAAAACATCAAATTTTGCGAATTTCTAAGCCAACTTTCTTGTCGGACAATGTTAGTTTTGTCTTTTTGGTTTCATGGAGAACATCTCTTGCAATGAGAAATTTATTGTCTTTCTCATCATATAGCCTTTGAGGATTCATAATATCCCAAAAGGATGCATTTCCAACTCATCCAACTTGTTCCTTTTCACAATTCTCGAACATTTATCGTCGTCGAATGTTGGTTGTCTTTTGGGTTCACGAAGAGCATCTCTTACAATGAGAAATTTCTTGTTTTTCTTATCATACAATTTGCAGCCTTTAAGGATATAAAATATCCCAAAAGGATGCATTTCGACTCTTGCCCATCTTGTTCCATCTCACCTTGGTAATCAATGCTAATCAATGCATAGCATGTGAATCAAAAAATTCATATGGAGCCTTCATTTGAAGAGCTATTGACGGTGACCTATTGCAAAGATATATTGCTCGTTGAATGGCTCTTACCCAATTTGAAATGCAACATTCTCAAACCGTATTAATCAAATTTGTATTCGTCCTTTCGGTTGTTCCATTTTGCTAAGGGGTATGAGGGATTGTGAGTTGATGCTTGATCCCATTTTTCTTGAGATAGGCTTGAAACGCATTTGATGTGAATTTACAATTGTTACCTAAGACTCGGGATGGCGGGACGGCGGGATAGGGTTTCCGGCACGGCAATTTTTTAGAAAAATTTGGGGATGACAAGGGACGGCTAATAAAAAAATATAATTTATTAATTTTACAAATATAACATGAATAATTCAATAAACTAAGACTTAAAATTGAAAGTTTGAAGATTGAAACCATTAATGATTAATCCAATTATTCATCACATAAGCCAAGGCCCAAAATGCTATATATATGTATATATATATATATATATATATATATGTATATATATATATATATGTATATATGTATATATATTATATTCAATGTTCAAAACTTCAACATGACAATGAAAGACTAAAGTTGAAAATTAAAAACAAGTCTTCAATAATCAACATGAGAAGAGTAC
Organism: Taxus wallichiana var. yunnanensis; assembly: GCA_018340775.1. Classification (NCBI taxonomy): domain Eukaryota; kingdom Viridiplantae; phylum Streptophyta; class Pinopsida; order Cupressales; family Taxaceae; genus Taxus; species Taxus wallichiana. The sequence goes on along the minus strand of CM031233.1, from coordinate 130,884,105 downwards.
ACCTACATATGTTATGAAATATTATGTCATAAACTCGTAGTCATATAACTCAAAAGTACATATATCATTATATGACATTACATAACCAAAATGACAAGTGACAACTCAATAATCACTATCAGAGCCCTCTGAAGGAACACTTGTGAACCACTCCTCTTCACTAGAAGTATTTGTATCAACATCATCTGCATCTGCAAAGGAGATATCAGCCAATCCTCGTTGCTCTTGATCTTCATCAATCTACCTTGAATTCTCAAGATCCACATCCCACCGCAATGTTGGGGTCTCCTTGTACGTAGGTGTCTTGCGATCCATGAGACGCAAGACACTATGTACAATAACAAGTTTCTCTGCTCTCTTAGAGGTAAGTTTGTTCCTCTTAAGAGAGTGGATCCACCCATATGTTGACCAATTCCTCTCAAAGACAAGATCATTCAATTGTTGTTCCAATAGTGATGTGTTTCGACGATGGAGCTCGACGATGCCCTTTCTGCGCGCCGACGATGGCTCTTCCACGTTTTTTTTGAAGTCCCCTCAACTTTACAACCTTACGCTTTCTGATTTTCGTTTCTTTACTTCAACTCGAACACCATTGCGATTTCGCCAAGCTTTTGTACATTTTTCACAAGCTTTCATGGCTTCGCGATTTTCGTGGCATCACGGTTTTTGGCGGGTCGTGGCTTCACGGTTTTTTGGTTTCATGGCTCACGATCTCCACGGGTTTTATCTGTTTTCATGGCTCGTGGTCCCCTTTCTTCTAATCACGATTTTCACGGTTTTGTGGGTCGTGGTTCTTTCCCCGGCTCGTGGGTCGTGGTTTCCCCCAACTCATGGCTTGTGGTCTTTGTTCATTCTTCACGGTGTTGTGGGCTCGCGGCTTCACGCTTCTCCCCAATCTATGGGTCAACTTTGTGGCTACTCACAACTACTCGCTTTGGGGCACAATCCATTACCTGCGTTTGATCTTCTATTCACCAAACCACTCGGTTTGGGGGACTTGGAGACTCTCCTCTAATCATTTCACCTCTCCAAGAAATCTACCCCTCCACAATGACTCCCTCCACCCTGCGCAGCGTTGCTGGTCTCCGCCCTGGTTCGAACAAACAGGGGTCAACAAGAAAGCAACCTCCCAAACCTTATTGCTGAGCTGCTCAAGGGCTAGAGATTTTGAATTAACCTCTTGGGTTGAAAAGGTTGAAGCGGACAACCTTTCTTTGCGTAGGCAACTTACAGATATCACGACTCAGGCCATTCCAACAGGCACTAACGATCAATTGCATGCAGAAATTTCAGACTTGAAGCATAAACAAGAAGAGATTCAAACCCAACACGAAAACCTCAGGAAACAATCTGATTCTTGGGCACAAATTGTGAAAGGCAAGGACCAAAACACTCCTCTTATTACTGTTGTGGAGGAAGTTGTACAGGCAAAATTGGTGGAAGAAAGAAACAAACAAGCAAGAGGGCTGCCCACACCCCCTCCTTCTGATCCTTTGGCCCTCGCATCTGATTTCATCACAAACAAGTTGGGGCTGCTTTGGAGGTGCAAATTGATAGGGCATGGCTTGGTCTTGATTCTACACTCTTCCTTTGTTTCAAATCAGCTGAAGACAGACTCCGGGCTCTCAAGGCTAAACAGAGACTATTCTCACTTCCAGATAAGATCTTCCTTGATGAAGATCTCACTAGAGCCCAGGTGGCAGAGCTCAAACAGTCCCGGGAAATAGTCATGGCAGCCAGGAAGGCAAGTAAATGGGCGGTGATTCGGAACCTCAGACCAGTCATTTGAGACACTTTCCCTCTGGTTGGGGTCCAATAACGGTCCCGTTGGGAGAGGCATCATCGTAGGGGCATTTCCATTTCATGTTGGAATGGAAACATGGAATGGAATCGGTCTTATTGGTCTTCACCCGGTCTCCTACAGGATGCATTGGGACACTCGATCTCCTTTTTGTTACGGAAACACATGAGAGCCCCGTTCGTCCTCTCTGGACATTAGGGGTATTACTAGCTCTCTGTTTGCAGGCAGGATACTAGGAGCTCTGGTGGAGTTAGGGGTTCCGGCGGAGTCGATTGTTTGGTTAGGGACACTCTTCGGGGTAGGGTTTCTGTGCAAGTGAGGACGAGTTTGCTCGTTTTCTGTGGATCAAGGTTAGGCGGACCCCACACCTTACTCAGGACATTTTTATTGCAGTTTGTTATTTCCCTCCTGTCTCTTCTCCCTTTGCCATTGAGAATGGCCCGGATGGGGACCCCTACTTTGACCTTTCTACTAGCATTTCTCAGTTCTCTGCAGTTGGTGAGGTCATCCTTTTGGGTGATTTCAACGCTCGAACCAAAAACTCCCAAGTCCCATTGCATGACAGGACTATTGATGCTCTTTGTACCTCAGAGGTGGACCCGGGTTCTGTTGGTCTTCAAAGGGAGTCTGATGATGTGGCAGGGCCCTTGACGACATATGGCCGACACCTTTTACAGATGGGGGAATCTCATGACCTGTTGATCCTTAATGGCATATCTTGTTTCCCGGATTCTCAGTTCTTCACCTGCAGACCTCACTGTGGTGGCACTAGTGTGGTTGATTACGTCATGACTACCCCTGACCTTCTTCCATTTATCCACCACTTTTTCGTCTCCCCCATTCCCCTTGCTGACCATGCAGCCCTTTCCTTCTCCTTGAAACCACCCCCTCTCTACCCCCCACGTACCACTCTGAGACTCGATGAGGGTGACCCCGTAACCTTCTCCTTTCATCTTCATCAACTTCTCCCCCTTTATCCCTTTTCACTATGTTCCCCACTGACAGGATGTACAACCTTCTTGCCACCGCTATCCACGAAGCAGACCTTGCTTTCCTACCCCCATTCCACCTCCAGGCCCCTTGAGTACGAGGACATGCCCCATGAACCAATGGTATGATGACGACTACAAATCCCTTCACCACCAGCTCCGCATGGCCTTTACCCATGACCTTCCATCCTTCCCCTCCCTCAAAATTGCCTATCGTAATCTCCTCTGCCACAAGAAGCGTACCTTCATTGCCCATAGAAGAAGGGATCTCCGCACTTCACTTCTGCATTCCCCCAAACGTTTTTGCGTACCATCATTCCTCGGCGCTCCCCCTTACCCCTGGATCTTGACCCCACACTATGTTCACCCACACCTCCACCCTTTATGATATCCCTGGTCAACCCCAGACCCAGGTTGTGTCCCCACCCTCCACCTGCCACATCTTCACCTACACAAATGTTAAGAAGGCCATATCGGTGATGAATTGCAGCAAAGCGCGGCGAGATGAGGAAGGCTTTGGCGAGTTCTTCAAACATGAGAGCAACACTATCAACAGTTATTTAGTAGACCTTTTCAATCAGGTAGTGTGTACTGCGGCTTCCCACATCCTTCGTCCCACCATATTATCCACCCTATCCACAAATCCGGTCCTACTTCCGACCCTAATAACTATAATTATGGTGGGTCACACTTTCTCCAAGTTGTATGCCACTGCTCTCCATTTGCAGCTATCCGAGTTTCTTGAGTAGTACCAGTGCAGAGCCGAGGACAGGCAAGTTTCAAGACAAGGTACCCAGGACTCACCGATCACATTCTCACCCTTCATGTTATCATTGAGGAAGCATGTCACCGTTTGTCAGTCTTCAACGCTTTGCTTTGGACTTTCGGAAAGCCTTTGACTCTATTCCGCGGGAGGTCCTTTTCCGCAGAGACTTAGAGACATTGGTATTTCTGAAACCCTTCTTGTCGCCATCACCCGATTGTATGAGGAGGTCTTGGGTTGCCTTCGTACTGCTGTTGGGCTTTCCGACTTCATCAAGAGCACCATCAAAGTCAAACAAGGCTGCCCTCTCTCTCCTACTCTGTTTGGTATTTATATTGATGAGTTGGAGGAATTTCTCCAGGATCACATACAAGACGCGAGAACGGTTGTCTTCTTCACCAGGTTTTGATCTACATCCTTCTCTTCGCAGATGATGTGGTCCTTTTGGCTTCTTCTGCGGAGGGTTACAGAGACAGCTTGACGCTTTAGCCCTCTTCTGTGATCATAGAAAGCTTACAGTCAACCTGGGTAAAACCAAGGTTATGGTTTTCAATGTGTTAAAGACATCGACTTTCATTTCTTCTACGAGAGGAGAGCATATTTGGGGGTTCTTTTCTCTAGACCTTGCTTGATCCTATGCCCGGCTATTCAACCCTACATTCCCCTCGCTCTTTCTGTCTTGGACCCATCCCACCTGGACCACTCGATGTCGTGACCATATATTGTAATGATTCTTGTGAGCCATCCTATCCAGCAAAATAAAGTATGATGCAAAACATGTGTCCACTGGCTTGAGGAATTCCTTCCTCGAAAAGCTACAGAAGAGTGCCAATGATGTATGGTGGTTACAGATGAACATCTGCACATCTCTAGCATCAACCACTACATTTTTTACCCAATCAATTTTTCCAATATCTTTTAGTGCATTGTTCATGGCATGCACACAACATGGAGTCCAAAATATATTTTGGTAATGACCCTCAACAAGCTTACCTGCAGCCCCTGCACACATAAGATGCATTTGTGACAACCTACACAACATTAGCGGGGCCAACCTCCTCAATGGCATCTCGCAAAATGGTGAATTGGAACTATGCATCCTTCTTCTTTCCCCAGAACAATCTACTTCCCTCAAAAAGTAAGGATCCTCTCTGCATGAAACAATGATATTTATGAGTGGGTGGTGTCTATATCATCCACCCATCCATGATGATGTTGCAACCGTGAGAGACCCATGTGCACCTCATTTCCTCCATCAGTAAATTAACCTTGGAATAGTTCCTATCCAAGATTGTGGTTCTCAACTTCATGTCTCCTGGGGCACATAACTTACACCTACTTTGGCTACCTTAGCCATAGCCTCCTTGTAATAAGGAGAGCGAGCAACATGAAATGGAATGTCAATAGCAAATAAGAATTTTCCAATGACATCATCAGCCTCATCTCTAGCCTTTGTATCATACATGTTGACAACTGGATTGGAGGCCACAACCTTCCTCTTCCCCCTACTACTACAAAAGCATCCACTTCAGTCACCTCATAAGATGCACTGCGATTTGAGAAACCACTACTAGCATTAGTTCTTAGAAAACTAGAAGGGGTGCCACTAACATGATGGACACGAACTTACGGAATTTTTCTACCATATCTCCATTATACTGACATCACCATTTCGACCTCTCTTGAAGTGATAGTTCTCCACACATGTCTACACCTTTCCTCGGGATGTGCAATAAATGTGCATTCAACCGAGCAATGCTTCCTAGCCAAGATAATGAGCATATGTTGCATTTCCATGTTTTAGTGCCCCCTGAAATGTTTGATCTAGGACCCTGAATAATTTGACAAAATTGTTTCAAAGGTTATTTCTTATCAAAAGGTCCCCTAGCATACTTTTTCAACATTGTGGAGGGGTAGCTGAACTTGTCCACACTCCCCTGTGAACTAGTAGTATTAGGTGTTTTTGTTCCTTCTCCTTGCACACCCATCTCATCACCCATTTCAACCTCACATTCAGCTTCATAATCACTATTTGAACTCATTTTGCAGCTGCAATAATTAAAAAATAAAACAATATAACTATACAATACAATAAAACAATGAATACACTTAAAAAAAAAAGCAATGAATACATTTAAAAATTAAAAAAACAAACAATGCAATGCCCTCCCTTTATGATTTATCTCATTCCCTCACTTGCTAATCCAAATAGAAAAAAATAATGAACATTGAATACACTTACAAAAAAAAAAAACAACAATGAATACATTTAGAAATTAAAAAAATTAAAAACAAGTAATGCAATGCCCTCCCTTTATCTCATTCCCTCCCTTGCTAATCCAAATAGAAAATAACAAAAAAACATTGAATACACTTGCAAATTAAAAAAATACAAGCAATGCCTTCACTTTCAACTTTGCATTTGGAAATTTAAAAAAATAAGCAAAGAATGGTTGTATTTCCTCTTGCTTTTGCTCTTGCTCTTACACCTTGCTCCTTGCTCTTTTCTTCTCTTTCTTTTAACGTTGCTCTTGATTCTTTGCTTTGTGTGATTCTGATGAGTGTGATATGTTCTTTTAATAAGTTTGTTTTATGCTTTTAGGGTTAGGGCATGTAATACAATATTAGAATATATTAAAAGAAAGAAAAAATATTAAAGAAAAGTGTTAAAAACAAGTTTAGAGCCTAAGTTTGAAGGTTGTGTTGCGGCTGAGGTGTAAGCAACGCCGTGGCGTCCTCGGGATGTCTGGGGACGTCACGGTGTCCCCACGTCGTCCCCTTTTGCTTGCTGCACCGGGACATTCGGGTGTGTCCCTTACCTTTAGAGGGCGTCCCCCTTTTTTTTCTAGAAATCGGGACACGTCCCTTTTTCTCGAAATTCGGGACATCCCCAAGTCCTCGGGAGGTCGGGACGGCAAGAAGAGGGGGGGGGTGCTCGTCCCCACGTAACCTTTGGAATTTACCACCATTATCAATCCTCATTGTGCCAATATGGGATTGTGCTTCATTCTCAACCATTGTGCTTCAATTTTGAAAAGTTGAAAACTTCTAATTTTAAGCTTCAAAAGATAGATCCAAGTCATTCTACTATAATCATCAATGAGCAACATGAAGTACTTATTACCACCAACAGAAGGAATTGGTAGTGGAACAAGCAAATAAGAGTGGATCAATTGCAATTTCCTTAGATCTCAACTTTAATTTTTGTAAGGGCTCTCTTTGGTGTTTAGCCAAGGTTTGCATGCTTCGCATTTTTCAGTCATTTTGGGAAAAGTTGGAAAACCTACAACACCATTCTTTTGCATTGTTCAAATATTGTCATAGTTGGTGTGCCCAAATCTTGCATGCCACAAAAGACGTGTACGCATTCCTCCTTTAAAGAGATGAGAAAAATTCTTGAAACTGAAGGCTCGCCTTTAAGTTTCAACAACTTTCCTTCCTCAAATCAAGTCAAGTAACTTTATTAATACATTTTCTTTTCATTATTACCTCTCCATGATCCAACAAAATGGAGTGGCTTTGTTGTCGAACAAGCACCTAGGATAACAAATTTCATTTCAGGTTGCAAACTTGTTGTGTTTCCAAAATACACAGCAACACATCTTTTTCATGAAACTCCTCATGAAGTCCCTTGAAAAGTCATGCGTCCCAAGCATCATGCCAAGTTGAATGCACTTGAGGCATAATTGACATCATCGATATATGGAAAGCACACATTCATATACACTAAGTCTAATTCTAAGATTCGTTTTTTTCCTTATTTGCTTCCTTTTGTTTTTTATAAGCCTCAATTTCATCCCATTATGTTTTGTGTTCATAAGCCTTGTGACTTCCTTTTCTACCACATCGTTTGCAAAACAAGTTTTGTCATCATTTTGCTTCTCATGGTGTGGACCATTGTTGCTGCCAATTTTTCCTCCTTATCCTTTATACCTCCTTTGCGCTTATGATTTCCTTCATTCTGGGAAAAGGAAACCTTATTGGAAGAATTGTCTTTTTGAAAAGCATAGAAAATACTCTCCCTTGTGGTTTTAGCCTTTCTTCCAAAGGAATTTTCTCTTTCAGCCATTTTTTCAACCAATTGATCAAAAGTGACTTCAATTGATTGCTTGCTTGTAAAGACTCTAAATAGATTGAATATGTGGAAAGAAGAGTTTTTATGAATCCAAACATATATACATCAACTTTTCCACTAGCAACATTAACACCATGCTTGATCGTGTGGATTTATGAAGCCAAACTCGTTACATCATTTTTCAACACAAGGTTGAACTTCAATTGCAATTGTATGAATTCCAATTCCAAATGGGAATCATGCAAATCCTTTAACTTGTGTAGTGTTTCCCATGGTGTGTTGCACCCTTGTATGTGTCAAAGACTTCAATTGCAATTGTATGAATTCCAATTCCAGACATATATACATCAACTTTTCCACTAGCAACATTAACACCATGCTTGATCATGTGGATTTATGAAGCCAAACTCGTTACATCATTTTTCAACACAAGGTTGAACTTCAATTGCAATTGTATGAATTCTAATTCTAAATGGGAATCATACAAATCCTTTAACTTGTGTAGTGTTTCCCATGGTGTGTTGCACCCTTGTATGTGACAAAAGACTTCTCCATCAACTGAGGCCCTTATCAAAGTCAATGTCTTAGAATTTTTATGTTTCCAGATTTGTAATTTTGGCTCTTTTGTTGGTTTAGCTAGTTGTCTGTCCATCACAAATATCAAACCACAAATTGTTGAAGATGAGAGTATTCTCAACTTGCCTTGACCATTATAACCAAAAGTATTTCCCAATTAGTGTTGTACAAAATTTTGATGTGATTGAATGCACTTTGTTGTCAATAGGATATGGATTGGTTCTTTATCACTCCAATAGACTTCTCTTTCTATATATAGCCACACCAATATACCAAACCTCTCGATATGTTGACCTGTTGGTATAAACACGTTCACACTAGTTTATGTGAACTAGCTATTTAGTTACACCTAATAAGCTCATTTGTAAAGCACATATATTTTTATTTGCAAATAATGAATTTGTGGGAGATCTTTGTAATTCCCGTAACTTCTTGGAGTTTGAGAGTTTCTCTCCACTCCTTGATTTATGATGTCCCTTTCAAGGGCTAAAACTGAAAAAGAAGGAAACCACACAAACCCAAGTGAAATGAAATCTGATTTTTTATAACAGCAACTGTAATATCCTTCAAAACCCTAGGGTGAACTGTATAAGAGCTTAGAATTCACCATGCAACCATGCACAACAACTGAAAATTACTTCAAAATGATTAATTCAAACACAATCAATATCCATCCAATTTGGTAACAAAAAATGGAGAAAATCAGCGAATATATATTGTTGTAATTAAATTTAGGACAGTAGTAGAACAACCACAAATCAATGCTGAAAATGATAGATAAACATCACCAAAAATCACGAAAATATAGATTCCGGCCTTATAATTTATGACTATTCGGATTATAAAATCAGATATGAAATATGTGCCTTAGAAGGCACCCAAATGACACCAAATGCTAGTCACTCCCTCTAAGGTGAGCTCCAAAATGCATGCAAAGCCTTCGTAGATATTTCTCGCGATGCCCTAGATCCAAATCTGCAAGAAGTCTTCAATAGATATCTTTAAATCACCCACAATGGAGGGTTTCCATCCTCCACAAAGCCACAAGTTCGTCTTCCTTGGAATGCCACACAAGAGGGGTTTCGTGCTCAAGTGGAAAGTTAATGAGCACTTTGCCCAAAAATCCAAGTATAGATAAAATGCACCAAAGACAGGATGCAAATGAAATCACAAATCTCTTTTTATAGCACTTGTTTGGCGCCAAAGGCCAAATAGAAGTGGACCGACCTTCTTGGGCTTCTTTTAGTCTTTTAATTTCCTTTATGACTCTCCAATCACAACTTGACCTACCTTATAAAGGGAAACAATAAAAGAAACATCAAATCTAATAAAGAAAACTAAAATAAAATGCAATTCCTCCCTTGTTCAATCACATTTCATTGCCACAAAAAGGGGATGGCAAGAAGTCCATTTTAGGCTTTAATTGAAAAAGGGGACATTACAGTCCTCCCTTCCCGAAATTGCTTGTCCCCAAGCAATTGCAAACTCATATGCCCAAGTATCATCCTATCAAAGTAAAGGAACATGTTGTAGTGCTCCCATAATCTAGATCTTGTGCTGTTAAAATGAAGGAGCTTCAACCCAAACAAACTCATACCTCTATTGCCCCTTTCTTCATGGAAGTCTTCATCATCTTCTACTTCAAAAACAACAATGATATCTCCTTTCTTTGCATGCTCAGTTGTACTAAAATCCCTACAAACTGATGTAGTTTCCATCATAAAGCAAGAAATGGATGCATAATCAGCTTGACTAGATATCTCTCTTATTACCAAATGCAAATCAGATTGTGGAGGGGCTGAAAACAATTCACCATAGTCATAATTCACATGGAATCTTATCCAAATTGAGGCTATCAAATCTGATTTGTTCCCTCCTTTCAGCTGAAACCTTCTTCCCACATCAACCTATGATGGAATTCTCTTCGAAAATGAAAGTTCATTGTTGTTCATGGCTGCTAATGGCAGTCCCAAATCTGATTTTTGCATTCTTTATTTGCAAATTCAGCCCTATAACCATGGCATAATAACTACCAAACTGAAATCTTATGAAGAAAGACAATTTCATGAGTAATGTAGGGACTGAAAATTGTTTTACATAGGCTGAAAAACTAAGAACAGCAGGTCTACAATTGAAATCAGTAGACATCTTGGCCCTTAACTAAGAGGGTCAAATATTACAAATCTCCCCATCCTCATGATGTTGTTTGCCAAATTCCTCCTTGCATTCTTAACTATGTTCAGTCCTTTCCTTACTGTTGGTAAGGAGATAAAATCAACCTTCCTTTGCTTAACATTGCTACCTTTTCCTTTCTTGATTTCATGAATTATGACTTCATCATTTTGCAAGTGGAACCCCAACTCCTTGTGAATTTTGAGGGAAATTTCTCTAAAATTTGGAGCTCTTGACCCCCAAAAAATGTGTGCCAATAACTTAAAACAAAGTCAAAACCTACCTTTTCATGGGGCCATGGGTTAACTTAAAACAAAGAAGTCAAAAACAAAATTCATACCTTTTCATGGGGCTTAAAAGGTTAGCCACATTTGAAACTGAAAATTAGAATCATCATCATTTCCATCTTTGGTGATTAACACATGTACAGTTCAAATTCATGGAACCATGTGTTAGTAATAAAAAATAAGAAAATCAGAATTCTTATCAAGCTTATGATGCCTTAAACATTGATGCTAGAATTCTTCCCCACTTCATACAAACTCATCAAATTCCTTCCCTTCCATAAGCAAAGAGAGGAAAAATCAAAACTGAAATCTTTACCTTCACCTTCTTTGAGCTTCAAGGGTTTACCCGGATTCCAAGGATGTAAGCAATCTATGTAACTCTTCATCATACCTCTTCTTCTCTCAATCATCATGTGCAAAGCAACCCCTATCTTGAAGTCCAAACTCGTGACAAAGAGTTTGTGATGATCAGCCCAACATGATGATGAAAAAGGAAACAAAGGATCTGAAATATGTGTGTACCTTGGGCTGTCATAAAAACCACCTCATAGGCTTTGCTTGGGAGATGTATAATGAGTCCTTGGCAAAGAGTCTTCTCCCAACCTTGCTCCTTTACCTCATTAGCATAGTTATGATCACCAAAACATGGCAATGATAAATAATGATGCAATAGACTCTTGTCATGATCAAACAAAATATCATATGGCTTACCATTAGTTGTTGGTCTGAAAATTACAGCGGACTGAAAGTGGTCATGGGCACCTGGAAATGCCCTTGTCTCATGGGTGTACCTCATAACAACTTCACTTGGAAGCTCCGCTTTACCTTTCCTCCAGTATTCAGATTTTTCTCCACTTATAACCCCATTTTCAGCTTGTTGATCATGATGTGCAGCCACTTGCCATGGTTTACAATGGAGCCTCAACCACGACATTTTGTCATTCTTTTCGTCAATTGGCTCAAGACAACAAAACTGAATTAGTGTAGAAGAAGGCAATGATTTTGGAACACCTCCATACCTTTGGACACCCCAATATGCTCAACTCCTATTATCACATGAGGCTTGCTTGGGCTATCTCCAATATTCACTTCATCATCTTGCTCCTCATGCTTCCAAGTTCCTTAGTATTTTGCCACATGCAACCATTAGAAATCAAGGGAATATCATTAACAATCAAAAGTTCTTTACCTTCCACTTCGCTTGGTTCTTGCTTAGCAATTTCTCCATTCTCTTGAGCTTTCATAGGGCTGTCCGGAAAATCAGTCAAGGAATCACCTTTGGCAATGGTGGTGGGTGCTTCTAGGGCTCCCAAAGGCTGATCCATCATTATGAGTTGTTGCGATGGTTCTTCCTTCTTAGCATGGTGGATATCTTCCTCTTCCTTGTAACTCAAAGGATCTATGTACTCTTTGCCACTTAGGGTGTTCTTTACTTTATCATCATTTCCACTATGTTGTCCATGATGACACAAGTATGGCAGCGACATAGGAGGAGGCCAAAAACTAAAACTGTGATTTTCAATATCATACTTCAGCTATCTTCAACTTGTCCATCTTTTTTTCCGAATGAAGCTTGGTTGAGATCTCTTCATTTTCAACTAGTGAAGCTCTTCCCACCTTGACTTTGTCCATATTTTGTTGGCACATGCATGGAGCCTCTTCTTGGTTCTTACCAAAGCCATGAACACCCTCAACTTGACTCTTAGGAGCTGCTGTTTTGAAAATTCCAGCAAGTCAAACATCATCCTTATCAACAAGAGATTTAGCTTCAACCACCAAATTCTCTCCACAATTCTACAAATCAAATTTTCCTCCTTTCCTTGGCTCATGCTCTATGACTTCTTCCTCTTACTTGCTCATCACCCTTCTTTTCAACCTTGGATTCATCACATGCTGAAATATTATTAGTATTAACCAAACAATGATCAATAATTACCTCATAATGTTGACTCTTCGGCACAATGATGGGAGTAAGGGCCAATTCTTCATCCTTCGTGGTTCCATTTCTTTCCAAATGCAGATCTGATTTTTCACCAGCATGTGTGTGACTATTGAAGCTCAAAATTTTCCATGTGGACTTGAGAACCCTCTACCTTCAAGCCCTTCTTTATGCACAACGTCCACACCCTTGAGTGTGGGGTCCTTATGGAGTGTTGACCCCTTCCTTGTTGCTTGGGGTTTTGACCTCGTGCCAATTCCAACTCTTTTGTCTCCAACTTCACAAACTCTGCAAAAGGTAGGGCATCCTAGACCTTCTCTAGAAGAGCTCTATACTCTTCATACCATGTACCGATGTTGCTCACTTGGGATGGCTGAGAATTAATGACTTCCTTTGAAGAGCTCCTTCCACCATTTGAACCTTGAATGGTATGGATCAACCAAGCCATTGTGTTGGCCAATCTTTCTTGCCCTAGGGCAAGCTTTTTCGAGCCTAGCATCACTGAAAATTCTATCCATCATTTTGATCTTCAAGCAAGGAAACCCTCATATTGGGAAGATCAAGCTCTGATACCACTGTAATGTCCTTTTTTGGGCTAAAACTGAAAAGAAGGAAACCACACAAACCCAAGTGAAATGAAATCTGATTTTTTATGACAAACTGTAATATCCTTCTAAAACCCTAGGGCGAACTGTATAAGAGCTTAGAATTCACCATACAACCATGCACAACAACTGAAAATTACTTCAAAATGATTAATTCAAACACGACAATCAATATCCATCCAATTTGGTAACAACAAATGGAGAAAATCAGCGAATATATATTGTTGTAATTAAATTTAGGACAACAACAGAACAACCACAAACCAATGCTGAAAATGATAGATAAACATCACCAAAAATCACAAAAATATAGATTTCGGCCTTATAAATTATGGAGATTCAGATTGTAAAATCAGATATGAAATATGTGCCCTAGAAGGCACCCAAATAACACCAAACCCTAGTCGCTCCCTCTAGGGAGAGCTCCAAAATGCATGCAAAGCCTTTGTAGATATTTCCCTTGATGCCCTAGATCCAAATCTGCAAGAAGTCTTCAATAGATATCTTCAAATCACCCACAATGAAGGGTTTCCGTCCTCCACCAAGCCACAAGGAAGGTTTTCATCTTCCTTGGAATGCCACACAAGAGGGGTTTCGTCCTCAAGTGGAAAGTTAATGAGCACTTTGCCCAAAAAAACCAAGTATAGATAAAATGCGCCAAAGATGGGATGCAAATGAAGTCACAAATCTCCTTTTATAGCACTTGCTTGGCACCAAAGGCCAAATAGAAGTGGACCAGACCTCCTTGGGCTTCTTTAAATCTTTTAATTTGCCTTTATGACTCTCTAATCACAATTGACCTGCCTTATAAAAGGGAACACTAAAAGAAACATTAAATCTAATAAAGAAAACTAAAATAAAATGCAATTCCCTCCTTTTTCAATCATGCTTCACTTTGCCACGGAAAGGGGATGGCAAGAGTTTTTGTAATCACCTATTTATTGTGTGTTTCTCGTGTGTGAAACAAGGGTTTGCAATAATATTTTTGATCTCCATTTTTGTCTCAACTTGCATTTTCTGTTTGGTTGTGTGTTTCAGCTTCCATGCTAAGATTTGGTTCCTCACAATTTCATTGTATCGAGCTTTGTGGTTGCTGCATAATTTTGAGTCACAACCTCTCATGTGCAATTTTGTTGCGGGAGTCTTGATATTGTTGCTTCTCACGGTTTTTGCTATTGATCTAGTTTTGATTGAAGGTTTTTGAGGAAAGTTTTGTGTAAGAGGCTTGTTGGCCTCCAACTCGGCATACCCTCTACATAGCTCGGCGAGCTCTCTAAACAATTCGTCCTACTTGTTACAAGGCTTGGTTTTGGCTCAGTGGCAGGTTTCATTCCATATTCCTGTGAATTCTCCACTTAGCTCGACCTTTGCATTCCACTCAGCAGTTTGGCGGATTAGCGATGTCTATTACTAGATCGGCAGCGGATCTTATTTAGCCCGGTGCCTTATTTTTCAGCTCAGTATCATCCACGACTTGGTTGTTTTGAGAAATATTGGTGGTTTTTTCTCCTAAGCTAGATCACGGCCCGCTTCTTCATTGACATGGCTTAACTTCTAATCAAATCGACCTTGCCTTCATTTGCATCGATCTATTTTTTGCTTGGCTCAATTTACAATAGCCCGTTTTTACGAGGAAATCTCAAACTCGGGCTTCTCTTTGTCCAATGGAATTTTCTACTTTATGCCCCGCATAGTAGAAAGCGGTTGAATTGGCTTATCTCCAAATGATTGTTTCTCCTCTCCTCGGCGTTTGGTCTATGCATGGATCGGTTGTAGCTCGGCCACTTTGTTGTTTTGCAAACTCCTCCATTAGCTTGGTAGTGGTTGTTTTTCGCACGTGGGTGGCTCGGATCATCTAGCCGCTTAAGCTCAAAACTCGGTTTCTTTTCATTACTTGTTTTGCCGATCGGGGTTTATACCCTAACTCGGTCCATTTCTTTTTTTGTGCAAAAATCAAAATATAAATACCATACAAGACATTGTATTGTATGTGCAAGCCCGATGGCTTTGTGGTAAGGTTGTTTGCTTGGAGAAAGGTGCTCGCGGGTTCAAGTAGCCACATTTTGGTTCTTGTTCGACCATCCGGTGACTCAAAGACAACTATTCTTCCCGGCTTGCCGATTAATTCAACCAACTCGCCACACAAGCCTTCTCCTGCTCGGCTTGATTGTCACCTTCACAAACCATCTCAATTTCTAGCTCTTTGAGCTAAAAATTTTGCAAGGTGATTTTTTGAATAAATATATTTAAATAAATAAATTTCCACCTTATATTAAACAGAAATACTTATGTACAAATTCGCCCATGCCAAGCATGGAAGCTGTTAGCCATATCAGTAGCCTCATAAACAATACAATCAGTATTCCTATTCATTAAGCAGAATCTAAATTAAGAATTGTCCTAATATCTTCTTGAATCTTATTAGACCACCATAAAGGAGGTGGTCCATAGCAAAGGATATCATTGTTGTCCAAGGCCCAATTCGCTAATCCATCCGCAACTTTATTCTGTTGTCGAGGAATATGTCTGAAGAGAATTTGCCGGAAGTTTTGCTGCAATTTTTGGATTTGATCAATTTCTTTTGCAATTCGCCAATTGGGAGGATATCCATTATTAGATTTGCTAAGTAAATTCATCATGATTTTGGAATCAGATTGAACCTTGATCTTTTGCCATCCTATTTTGATAGCTTCTTGCATTCCTCTACGAATAGCTCTTATTTCTGCCAGATTATTCGTAGAGATACCCATATTTTCCGCAAAGATAAAACATACCTCTCCTTGTCCATTACGCCCAATTCCTCCCATGGCTGTTCTCCCAGGATTGCCCCTAGAAGCACCATCAGTATTGAGAATACCATGATAATCAGTCGGATCCCTGTCTAAAACAAGATTTTGTGTAGTAATCTTTGCATGAAAGCGAGGCATAGTAGCCTCCTTAGGGTCCAAAGAAAGTTGTTTGTAAATATGATCCCATTGTGGAGTTGACTGAGCGGGAAGCGAGATCTTATGTTTAAGGCTTTCTGTGAAATTGGATTTAATTCTTTCCCAAACATATATAGCTTCTCTGCTGATTTGTCGGAAAATTCTATAGTTTCTTTCCTTCCATGTATTCCATAATAGAAGGGAAATGCCACTCCACATAGCTGGAAGCATATTTTGTCCTTTAGGTATGGCTTCCTTCCATGTGCCCATAATATTTCCAAGGGATTCACAATTGTTCCATTGAAGCTTAAACACCAAAGCCAAATGTTGCCATAAGGGCAATACCCATGGGCATTGAAAGAAGAGATGATCTATAGTTTCCTCAGCTTGTGTACAAAGCTCACATCTAAATGGGCCATTAAGTCCTCTTTTAAGCCTTTCACCAGTTAGGAGCCTTTTATGTGTGAGAAGCCAAAGGAAGAAACTTACCTTGGGCCATAACCCTGGCTGCCAAATATGCTTAAACAAGGTTTGATCTGGATGCGGTTGTGCTTTCATTAAAAAGGTATATCACTTTTCTCTCAAAGTTAAAAGGTCCCTTTTCAATTTTCACTTCTACTTTCTTTTCCACCATGGATGCTCTAGGAGACCAGTTTCAAGTACCTTCATTTGAAGTTTTTGTGATAGGTTATCTCATGAACAGTCAAAATTAATGTCACTTGATGCCTTACCACACTCAAATCAGGCATTAGTAGCAAATTATCCTAAGGGTAAAGGGAACCAAAGCAAAAATTTGGACCTAAGACTACAAGAATCTACCAAATCATCTCATACTACCACTGATAAAACTTTTGATGCTCCTAAATCTTCTAGTCCTGGGAAAGGGAAAAAGATTGTCAAAAGGAAAGTGTATGATCCATGCCCCTTTTGTAGCAAAACAAATCATCCAGAATCTAGATGTTTTGCGAATTGAAGCACTTGAAAAATGTTAAAACAGCATAAGCTTTCTGTTCCACCATTTTCATCCTCTTCTAATATTGGTAAAGGGAAATCTCTTTCTACACGGGCCTTCTCTCCATTGAAGGATAGATGGGTATTTGATTCAGGTGCCACACATCACATAACATTTTCTGAAAGTTTATTAAGTTCAGTTTCTCCTTGCGTGTTTCTAAGATTATGGTGGGCAACTCTACATCATTGAATGTTGTGGGTTCAGGGATTGTTGATATGCCAAATGGTTCTATTCATGATGTTCTCCATGTTCCCGCATTTCTAATAATCTGTTGTTAATATATCAGATCTGTAATTCAGGTAATGGGAAAACTATTGAATTTTCTCCAGATAAAGTTGTAATAAGAGAACTGAATGATCTTGATGATATTGTAGCTACAGGTGTTGTAGACCCTAATTCTCATTTGTATCTTTTTGACAAGTTCGAGATCTCAAAAGGATCTTCTTTGATTTCTCACTTAGATTTTGTGAGTAAGTTATGGCATGAAAGGTTTGGTCACCTCAACTACAGGTATTTGCAACAGTTATTTTCTCAAAACATGGTAACTGGTCTTCCAAAAGTTTCTTTCAATGATGGTATTTGTCTTGGGTGTGTTGGGAAAGCAGCATCAAGATCCTTTTCCAAAAGGACAAGCTAAGAGAGTTAAGGCTCCTTTGGAGTTAGTGCATAGTGATCTCATGACTCTTCCTTCTCGTTCATTTTCTGGTTCTAAATATGTACTAACGTTCATTGATGATTTTACAAGGAAAACATGGGTGTATTTCCTTCGTTATAAAAGTGATGTGTTTGATGGTTTCAAGGAATTCAAAGCCTTTGTTGAAAAACAATCACCACATTGTATTAAAAACTCCGCACTGATAATAGGGGGGAATATATAAGTAATGCATTTAGAGATTTTTGTACTGATCATGGTATTTTGCATTAGTATACAGTGCCTTACACCCCTCAACAAAATGGAGTTGCTGAACATAAAAATCAGACACTGAAGGAGATGGCTAATTGCATGATTCAGTCAAAGAATTTAGCACCCGAATTTTGGGCTGAAGCTATAAATTGTGCTAATTACATTCAGAATCAGATGCCGCACAAAGCAGTTCAAGGGATAACTCCAGAGGAAGCCAGATGTATCTGATTTCTGTGTTTTTGGAAGTAAAGCTTGGGCTTTTGTACCTGATGAAAAAAGGAAGTCCATGCAACCTAAAAGTAAAGAACTCATATTTGTTGGTCATTGTGAACATGTGAAGGCATATCGTCTTCTAGATCCAACTACTCTTGAGGTACTTTATCGAAGGGATGTTCGTATTGATGAGACTGATTCTTCTAATGTGGATCATGTATCTGATCAACATTTGTCTCATACACCACCTTCTCTTGAGTCTATTGATATGCTTATTGATGATGATTCTAAAAAGAGCCTACTGCACCTGCTCCTCCTCCTGCACAACAACATCCAAAATGGTTGCAATCCACTCTTCAGTCTATTGGTGATCCTAGTGATCCTCGACATACGAGAGCTGAAACTTCAGGTAATGTTGTTCGTCGAACTAAGTCTATGCCTTCAGGAATGGCTCTGGTAAGTCAAGCTATTTCTAATGATCTAGTCACATTTTCTGAAGCTTCTAGTCATCCAGAGTGGCAAACTACTATGAAGGAGGAATATTCTTCTCTTTTGAAGAATAATACATGGGAATTGATGCCTCTTCCTAAAGGAAGAAAAGTTGTGAATGTAAATGGGTCTATAAGACCAAATATGCTCTTGATGGATCAATTGAAAAATACAAGGTTTGTCTCATTGCTAAGGATTTTTCTCAAGTTGAAGGAGTGGACTACTCTGAAAATTTTGCTCCGATAGCCAAGATGGATTTTGTAAGCCTTGTTCTCTCCCCTCTCCCTCGCTGCTTTTCATCGATGGTCAGTATTTCAAATGGACGTGAAGAGTGCTTTTTTGCATGGTGATCTCCATGAAGAGATTTATATGGAGCAACCTTAGGGTTTTGTGTAGGACTCTTCATTGGTTTGTAGACTTTGTCGTTCTCTATATGGTCTCAAACAATGTGTAAGGAAAGACTCCGCAAATATGATGGAAAATATAGCTGATTAAATCCAAGTGGCTTCTCTCCTATAATGGCTTCTCTATATCACAAAAATTAATAGTAGACAAACTTGTTTTTAAATGATGTTTCCATTGCACATGGAAACACACTTCCTAAATAGACACAATGGAGCAAGGAGAAAGCACAATCAGCATTGAAGTTCATGAGAAAATGAAGGGCGCCGATGAAGCAAACAGCAACACGGTGAAGTAAAGAGCAACATAAGGAAGCAAAGAGACAAGAGGGATTAGAAGGTTTGAAGGGGATATACCTCAAATTGCATGAGGAAATGCGGATAGTAGGATGGTATGAACAACTAACATGACAAGGAGCATACATGGATGTGATTCACACCACATTGAAGTTTATGAGAAAATGAAGATCATCGATGAAGCAAAGAACACACAAGGAATCGAGAGGCAAGAGGGAATAGAAGAAGGTTTTGAGGGGATATCCCTCAAATTGCACTAGGAAATGTGAGCAATAGGATGGTAAAAGAAGATGACAAAAAATAGGTGCGCTTCACACACAAAGCCTAGGACAGCAACATGGATGACAACCCAATAACTTAGGTATAAAATTACTGAGCTATAAAAATATACAATAGCAAATACACTCGCATGAAACTATTACACATTCAAACACAAAGAGATAGTTAAATAATGCTCTTCTATCCAATGAGGAATGAACAAGTATGGTACATATGCGTAAACGACCCAAAAAAGTTGAGAACGAGGATTCCTCTGATCAGGGAGTGTGAAGCAATTCCTAATTGGTTTACCTAGTGTCATGTCCCCTTTTCAAATAAAGTCTAAAAATTAATAATATAACTTAAGTGTCAAAAAGTGACTTTATAAAAGACACTTATCTTATTATTATTAAATATAGGTGACTTTTCCAATTCCATACCTTCAACTTGGTTCTGATATATTACAACCATTTGACAAAAGAATACATATGCATTCCATATCCTGGTTTGCCTTCATCCACCATTGATGAATAAGCTTTGTTATATTCTCATGACACAACCACATTAACTGGAATCTAAACAAGGAGAACCTAGGATAAGTTCTCCCAATGTCAAGGCTAACAGGCCAATGGTCAAACCCAATATTGTTAAGAATATGAGCCTTAGGGACATACAATTTGTCCATCCAGACTTCAGATACCAAGAACCTATCCAGATCTTCAAGAATACATTCATGTCCTTGCCATTTGTTAGACCAAGTCATTGTTCCATTATCAGTTTTAACATCTACCAATTGAAGAGACTTGACATACCTCTCCATATTATATGAGCTAGCATCAAGTACATGCACTCCACCTTGCTTTTCCTCCAGATTGAGAATAGTATTAAAATCTCCTCCCATCAGCACTGGAACCTCATGATAGGATTGAATCATGAGTGCAATGTGTTGTCACTGAGCTCGTTTTTATTTCATATTAAGGGGAGCATAAACATTGATGAAGAGCATTTGATGATTATCCTCTCATGAATACGCAATCGGAAAAGAGCTCCTTTACATCCCCATGATTTAACAATAGTAATCATTTTTGGATCCCATAGACATGCCACTCCCCTAAAGCACCTACAGAATTAAGTGAGATTACTTGAGCTTGAAGCCAAACCCTACCTTCCAGAACATTCATTAATTCAATGGAGGCTTTGGTTTCCTGGAGAAACACCATTTGAGGCTTATTAGTCTGAATCATTCTTCTAATTTCATTGATTTTTGACGGGCTACCTTTAAGCCCTCTTACATTCCATGTGATAATCTTCATTGGGAAGAATGATTAAAAATGTGGGATAAATCCCTTACTTTGCCTGTAGAGGTCAACTGTTGACCCTCCTTCTGTAGATTGACCTAAGTAGGTTTTCTACCTACCTTTACATTTTTATCTATCTTCATCTTTTTACTTTTTACCTGTAACTCTTAAAGGTAAGTTTGCTTCTTGTCTAGCACCACAACTAGGCATGAGTAGCTAAGGCAAATTTACATCTACTCGACCATCGTCTTTATCTTCTTACTTATTTCTATGGTACTTGAGTGACATTTTTATATCCACTTGTCTTAGTGCTCATTGGATCCACCTTCATAAACAATTTTTGAATTTTGTCTTCTGCAATTTCACCCTCTACCCACTTTTCAAGATGGAGATTTGATGCATATACTTCTCTATCCATTGTTGTCCCAATGAGGTCTTCTTTTTCTTGCCAATCTCTTTCACTTGCTCTTGTGAGAGTCTTCTCTCCCGTCTCTAGCTGCTGCAATTGGATTTCCCTCTGCATGTCCTTTTGGGAACATCCTTGTTCAATCACTTTGCCACTCTCTCGTGTCTCCATGATGACTTGGAGGCAAGTCTCTTCTGTTGTTATATCCTTATCAATCATCTCTTCAACTGTTGTCATACTATCATCTTGTTTCACTTCTTTACATTGCTTCTCATACATATGAGCATGTTGGACTGAACCACACTTATGTCTCTTATTTTCTATCATCTCCATTTTTGGACCTACACATAGAATAAACATATTTGGTGTCCCCAAGATTTCACCCTAAAATTTGGGACTACCCCTTTTAAAAATTCCATTCTTTTCAAAGTAATAAATCGTTTTGTGTTTATTTTGCTGCAGTTGTTTGCATTGCTCTAGGGTATCCCCAAAGAGTCATAAAAGCCAAATTCGACAAATACCCACATGCCAAAGCTCACTCAATCCCTTCGCCAGACCTTGTCTGCAAGCGTTTTATTTATTAAATAAATAAAGTTCTTTTAAAAATAGATTGAGCTAAAATTGGAGGATTTAGGTTATATAAAACACTTCACCCCATCATTATTACCACAGAACATTCACTCGGGGGGAAGAATTTTTGCAGATTAGCTAATTGGAGAAATTTTTCGAGCAATTGCCCGCAACTTCTTTTTTGTTTTATTTCTTTTTGTCTGTGTTTTGGTTTGTTTTCTCCGACAATTCCCGTAGCCTATTCATTCTTCCTGCCAGTCTTTCCCTAGCCTAGGGTTTTGAAAAGTTATCCAGTATTTTTAATTACTAATCTGTCTAAAGGTGATCAGAGCTCATGATTCTTTCAGGAGATTGCAAGAAGTTGTTTGGTCCAAAAGGTTGCAAAAATGGATTTTATGAAAATAAAGAAAATATTGCCATCAATGCGTAGAGCTCGAGAAAATATGCACTTTTAGAGAAAACAACACCTAAAACAGAGCCACGGAGTGAAAGTTATGGCACTTGCAAGTTTTTTTCAACATCTTCCCGGACCCTTTTCTTCACTAAAAATCCAAAAATGGAAATAAAATGTTGTTGATGAGTTTTCACGCAACTTTAAAAGCAGAAGTCATGCAAGTCGCACTTTTTGGGAAGAGCAATTTCTTAATGCAAGTCGCACTTTTTGGGAAGAATTTTTCTTCCATGCAAATGCACTTTTTGGAAGGAGGGCTTTTAAGTGCCAATGGAAATTTTGGTGGTGGAAGGATGGTGGGAATTTGAACCCTTCTTAGAAGGTTGTTTTTTTCCATCATTAAAGTTAAATCACTTAAGTGCCAATGGGAATTTTGGTGGTGGAAGGAAGGTGGGAATTTGGAGCCTTCTGGAAGGTTGTTTTTTCCCATCATTAAAGTTAAATCACTTAAGTGCCAATGGGAATTTTGGTGGTGGAAGGAAGGTGGGAATTTGGAGCCTTCCTGGAAGGTTGTTTTTCCCATCATTAAAGTTAAATCACTTAAGTGAAAGATGAGAATTTTGGAGCTGCCTGGAAGGGTAAAAATTCCCACTTCCTTGCCTTCTTATTTTTAACATGACTTCTAGCCAAAAAGTGTGACCCATTCTGGCATAGCTAAATGCCTAAAAGCTGACTTTTTTAAATTGTCGGGAAGCATCCAGTTTTGGCGCCTAGGGTTGGAAAGACTTCCTTTTATTATTCTGGCTATCTGCATGTTGATGTGAGTGCACAAGGGAATTAAATAATATTTTTAGCTTGCTTGGCATGCAAGCAAAGTCTAAAAATAGAGGGCAGCAGGCTTTATAATCAGATTTTGGTGAAGGAATTAAGCATTCATGCCATGGATTCCATGTTTGTCTAAATTATTTGCAGGAATACTTCATTGGTGCTCATATTGGTGAAAAGAAGGCAAAGTCAATGTCAGATACATTGAATATATCTTCAGAATCGAAGGAGAAATTGTAGGTTCTACACAAATAGATCCAGCTCTCATATTTGCAAGGTCTTCTGGCAGAAATAAAAAAGAAGATCTCAGACAAAGGTTGATTCAAGCACGATGAAGGGTGATGAGTTTTGTTTGAATTGTTTACGGCAAACATTACACTGGTGCACGTACTGGAGAAGAATTGCAAAAGCTTCAAGGATAAGAGGGAAGACAGGTCAGAGGTAGCACCCGCAAGTAAATCTCAGTCAGCTGCTTCCAAATCCAGTTTGGTGAGAATCGAAGGAAAGGATTCAACAACATATGGGAGAAAAAAACATCTCAGATTCAAGGCAGAGATATCATTCAGATCATTCATTGCTAAAGTGAATGAAGCAAAAGTGCAATACAAGTTGGATCAACATGCAGAGTATGGAAGAAGAACAAGACTGAGAGTGTTGCAGCTTTCTTCTAATTTCTTCTCCTCTTTCTTCTTCTTTCTCTTATTTTCTCCGACAAAGCAATTGAGCAATCAATTAAAATTGTAAAACTTAGGTAATTGGCTATAAAAGCCGTTACTTCAAGTTACTGGAAGAAGTCAATTACTTGGAAATAGGTGGCAAACATGCAAAATAGAAGGTTCTATTTTCAGTTATAAATCATGCATGTCATGCAAAGAGAAATTCCAGAAGAATACTGCCAGTTGCTTCCCCTTTTCATAGCTTCCACATGTGGCAATTCATTGAAAGCCTCTTATTTGTAATTGCCCTCTATACACTATAAATAGAGGAAGAGCCTATGGGTTAAAGGATCAGAATTTGATTCTTGAGTTCCAGACTTTGTGCTAAAACCCTTGATATCTTTTAAAACTGAGGAATTAAACAGAAGTGGATTTTCGGAGAACTTTGTGTCAACGGTGCATTTGCTTCTCACTTCTGTGTAGATCTTTAGATAAACATTGCATTGTCTAAGATTTAGATTAGAAAATTTATTTTCCTTTAATTTTGTATTGTGAGATCTATTTGTTTTATCTGTGTATGAGACCAACTCTGTAAACTATTGGTTGGATTACACATCTTCTTTCCCTTCTTCCTATATTCAACTATTCCCCCCTCTACAAATATTTCTTTATAGTTGCTTACTTGCTACAGAATTGTTTAGCTATGGTTCATGAGCTTTGCAGTTAAAGTTAAACCCACAGATAGTTACTAGGATCCATAATTAACAGAAATCTTACAATGGAGCCTCATCGGTAAATGAGGGAGATTTATCTCATCACTGCCTAGGTTTTAGTTATGCATAAAATATAGCCAACAATATTAATGAAATCAAAAGCTTCCACCAACATCCCAACAATCACTCCATCATGTCTCATAGACATGTCATTCAACTCTCTTCCAATGCTTGCATCTTCTTCATAATTTCCTTTCATGTGATGGACTTCCAATGGTCCATTCTTGTTGTCCCACACATGGTTGTAGTTGTAGCATTGCATTTTCTCGCTCACAAACAACATTGTAGTGGCTGGAAACTCTTTTATAACAATGGCAAACAATCCCTCATTGATGGTAGCAGAAAATCCTTCCACCTTGTGACTGAAAACACTTTTGTGACTATCATAAAAAGTGTTAAGGGGCTGGTTCTGTTGCAAACAGCAGCAAAAAGAATAGGACAGCAGCTGTCATACTTTAGATTATTCACAAAATTCAGAAATGACAGTGATATAGGGGCTGGAATCAACCATATAGTGACTGAAAATTCATCAACAACAGCAGCAAACTGAAAATTACTCAAGTGTATGACTGAAATTACTTGTATGGCTGCATACAAACTGTTGAGCTGGCTGGAAATGAGGATGACAGCAGCTCTCCAACCTGGAATAGTGAAGCTTTTTTGAAGAAACATATCCTCCTTGAGTTCCCCTTCACACCATGTGACTGAAATTTCCTCAAAAATAGCCTCAAACTGAAAATTACTCACTTCAATGACTGAAACTACTTGCATGGCAACAAGTACATAAAGATCATATGGCTTACCCACTTTCCCTATCAAGCATCTCGCTGCCCCGACAATGGTGACTATCCTCATAGCCTTTCCCTTCTTGTATCTCCAAAGATCACCCGGATCCCAAACTTTCATGTACAAGCAATTTGGAACTTGTATGAAAGTATCAAGATCACCCGGATCCCAAACTTTCATGTACAAGCAATTTGGAACTTGTATGAAAGTATCTATGTGCCCTTTGCCCCTCAAAGGTTTCTTCACTCTATCACCATTTTCACTATGTCGTCCCCCGATGACCACAAATTTTCGGTGATATAAGATCATTCTTTTCAACATGTTGCCCGTTATGATAACACATCTAAATGAAATAGTCGGAGGCAACAAATCCACAACACTTTTATACCTTTGGTTGTCCACAACTTGTTCACCTTCCTTTTCCAGATGAAGAATGATTGAGAATTTCTGAGTTAGGATCAGCATTCTCCTTCCTCTTAGAATCTTCAAGTTCAACAAGTGAAGCCCTTTCTACCTTGAATTCATCCATATTTTGTTGACACATGCATAGAGCATCTTCATGGTTCTTGCCAAAGTCATGAACACTATCAACTTGCTTCTTATTGATTTTTGTTCGAAAAGTCCAAGGAAGGTGAACATCAACATTATCATTCGGCCATTGGGCTTTAACCACAAAATTCTCGCCACAATCTTGCAAATTTGATCTTCCTTCTTTTTTTGGCTCATGCTTCATGGTTTCTCCCTCTTCCCTTATTGTCAAGGGAGGATTCTTTGCCCTAATTTCCCGTAAGTGTTGTTTTGTTTGAGCTACTATCAACTTAGCTTCCCTAGCTCTTGTTACCATATTTTTCCATGCAAGAACAAACAAGGCTATTTTTAAGAAGTTGGCTATTTTTGGCAAAAAGTCTATTTTTAGCGTTTTGCTATTTTTAGCATTCGCTAAAAATAAAGTGTGCTAAATGGAAATTGGGTGAGTGGTGAAAGTGGCTATTTTTAGCGTTCGCTAAAAATAGTAAGTGTCCAAAGGTTGATGAAGAGCATGCTAGAATAAACAGCTGAGGTGCTATTTTTAATTAAAGCAACTAAGTAGAAGGAATTGGCGCCAAAATTAGGGGTGAATGTTAGTTGAAAAGCAGCTCTAAAAATAGCAAGAAGCATACCAAAGATAGCATGCAAAGATAAAGGATTTTGTGTTAAAAATAAGATGAAAGCCATGCTTAAATTGCAGCAGCAATTATGTTGAATCTGTGGCACCAAAATGAAGGCTAAAGCTGTTAAATATAAGGAATTTGGGACGCCATATTAAGGGATAAGTGTTGTTTATTCATGGCATGCTATGTAATCTCAGACTTGGCGCCAAAAGAGAGGTTTTGGGACTAAAACAATTCATTTAGAGCTGCATGTTGCCTTGTCAAGTGATGGTGCCAAAGGAGAAGATTTGGGGCATTGAAATATCTAATTAATTGTAGCAGTCAACTAGAAAAGGCAGTCAAAGGAAAAGAAATAAAAAGAAAAAGCATACAGCAGTAAAGTCTACGTAGCAAGCACAAGAAGCCAAAATAAGAAAGCACAAGAAGCCAAAAATAGGAAAAGCAGGAAAGGACAAAACAAAAGGTTGTTGCCCAGGTTTGGGGTCTACGCCAAAGGAGAAGTGAAGATATTCATTAATTAAATTGAATTGCATGCTACATACACAAAGGTGGCGCCAAAGAGAGTTAATAAGAGCTGTTAAAATTAGCGCTAAAACAGTTGGTTTCTTATGCTAAAAATAAGACCAAAGTGGTTGTTAAAGACAGTCAATCTGTGGCTAGAGACAAGTCAAAGAAGCAGCTGCTAAAAATAGTAGGATTGGCGCCAAGGTTAAAGGTCAAAGGGGCAGATTGATGGTATTCTAATCCCTTTTGCATGCCATATTTCAACGCATTCCTAGTCAAAAGGCAAGCACAAGAGGCCAAAAGGGAAAAGCACAAAGAGACAAAATAGGAAAAAGTGCAAAAAGACAAAAGAAATCAGTGAAGATAATCAGTTGCATGCCTAAGTTCCCACACAACAGCCTTAAAAGGCATTTTTAACTGTTTTCAACCACTCAACATGTCTATTTCCAACGCAGCAGTTCCAGAACAGATGGCAGCAGCCTTGGAAAAGGTTTATTTATCATATAAGGGCACTTGCATGCTTCCAAAGAGTCAAGGGGGTGAATAAAATATTACTTTTATCCTTGCATGCACAGTTTTGGCGCTAGAACAGATGACAGCAGTCTTTAAAGGCTTATTTTTAAAAAAGAAATGGAACATACACACTCTTCCAGCTGTTTTGCTCTGCAATCCTAGCATGTACCTGCATATTTGAATAGAAAACTCCATTTTTGCCTTCTCGTATCGCTAGTTTTCTAAGTATTCATTGTGTTTATTAGGGTATTGTATTGCTTTGTTGCGGAATTTATTCCCTACACTTTGCTATACCTTGCCTAAACCTTTGAATTATTTTTGCAGATTGACTTAAAGTTGTGCATGTGTGTGGATCTCTATATTTTTGTATGCGGTAGAGTACATACGTGTATCAAATCATTGGTGTATCGCCTCAATTTTTTATTTCCGCATTCTTTCTCCCTTTTCCTTGTCAATTTTATTAGTTTTTAGGTGATTCACAAGGGAACCAGCCCTCACTGGAGGTTCAAAACCTTGAGGTATCCCAATTTTGTCAACATAAGAGAGAGTACACACACCATTCTCTATCATGCACTTCGGGTGACAACCGCTCTTCTTAGCCATTCATCACACCTTTGTTGGGTCTTCATTACATCCTTTACACTTGAAAATCTGAATTCCTTTTTCTCTTTAACCCCAACATTTTGTTCATTTGAATCCATACCTTTTCCTTTGGAGGACTCTTCCTCTTCAACTTGCATGGTGGATTCCTCTATGGGCTGCTCCTTCTCACCTTCTTGCAGCTCTGATTGTTCTTCTTTCTCATGCTCCACCATCAAAATTTCTTCCTTCTTCTGAGATTCCACTGCATCTAATACTTTTTCTAGTTCTTCATTGAGCAACACTTCTTCATGTCCTTCAATTGTCACATATGGCTTCAACTTTTTTGAACACTGAGCAAAAACATTTTTAGCTAGTGTATGTGCAACTAGTGAAACTTCCTGCTCAAAACCAGCCATTAGTACAGATAATTGTTGTGAAGTATCATCTCTCATTCAAGACCAAAGTCATAATGGTCTACATTGAGGCTACTACATTTTTTGTATGATTTTTATGGACAACAGCAAAGAAATACTCAAACATTGGGAGAATAAGATCATCACATTTTAGATCTAACATTAGAACACAAGATTTGA
Organism: Taxus wallichiana var. yunnanensis; assembly: GCA_018340775.1. Classification (NCBI taxonomy): domain Eukaryota; kingdom Viridiplantae; phylum Streptophyta; class Pinopsida; order Cupressales; family Taxaceae; genus Taxus; species Taxus wallichiana. The sequence continues at coordinate 130,855,352 of CM031233.1, read as the reverse complement.
TTTTTGCTATAGTTTCTAGAATCTAGTAAAAGAAAGATTTTTTATGTCATCTAGACCTTTAAAACTTTCAACCATTAACCAAATACCTCCCTCATGGTGTTGTTGTTGTATGGCTTTTCAGGAGCTTTTATTGTTGTAATTTCACTAATACAAGTGATAAATACAAGTCTCACATCCGGATCTAGATGTCTCAAAAGCTTGGGCTTAGCCAAAAAGTCATCACCGGATTCACTACCCATAACATAGACTCCAAATCTAATTGTTTTATTATGGACAAATAGTTTGCCACTTCCTCCAAAACCCTGAGTAGAACATTCTTTGAGTGAAGAGGTTGCTCAAGTTTCTTCCCCGCTCTACAAAAGCTTTATTCCCAATCCTCTTTACTCATTAACTCCATGATCTAGGGTATGCATCGATCTGCAAAACATTAATTCTTCCCAGAGACTACCTTAAAATTTAGATCTAACCCTACAAGCAAGTGAAATCTATGAACTGATACCATTGTAATGTCCGATACAGGATGATATAACAAATTCTAGAATTAACTCAAACCCTTATACAAAATATAACATCAATTTGATTTTTATGCAATCCTTAAGAGAGAAAGTACAGCAATCTGAAATATTCCTTTATTTATCAAATAATCACAATACAAAAATACCCAGAAGGCCCAAAGCATCTAGAAATCCTCTTGGTACAAGTAGATGATGAAAAATAATTTTTCCAACCAAAGTCTGAATTTATTTTTATTTATTTTCACACCATAAAACAAGAAAAATACCCACATAAGATTATAGCAATTTTCTCACAAAAGACGCTCCAAATGACAAGAGGAGACCAAAAGGAGACGTTACAAACTAAAACCAACCAATTTCGTCCATTGTTGATGCCCTAAACACTGATCTGAAATCCAAAGGGGTGTAGACAACCCTAGAAATGGCTGCAAATCATGCCCTAGTTGTCCCTGATTGAAGTCTAGTGGATTGTCTCTCCATTGATTGAATTTTTTCACTTGAAATGCAAATCTAAAGCGGGAAAAGTAGAAAACATGCCCTAGCTGAATTGCAAACTAACACAAATTGAAAATAGACATGCCTAGCTCTGATGATCCAAAATTATGCTCAAATGTGACCCCTGAGTGAAGCCACCAAGAAGATATTGAGGGTTTTCATCCTCAAATCTGATCACAATGAGGGTTTCCGTCCTCAAGTGATGAATGCAATGGAGGGTTTTTGTCCTCAATGCACAAACAAGCAAAATGCTCAACGTTTCCCAAAAGGAGAGAGATAATAGACAAAAGATATCTCCCAAATGACCCCAACACTTCCTTTTATAACCTTTTTGTTGCTTCTCCCAAGTGGGGCGCCACATATGGGCCTTTAACTTTATTTAATAAAGGGACTTTCTATTTAATCATTGAGTTCACTTAAAATAGAAAAGTCACCTTTATTTAATAATAACATAAGTGTCTTTTATAAAGTCACTTTTCAACACTTAAGTTATATTATTAATTTTTAGACTTTATTTGAAAAGGGGACATGACAATGGAAGAGGGGACTATCGACAAATGCTTCCAGCATGTTCACACAACTCGATGCAAGAAGCTGAAGCAAATGTCCAGATCCAAGCAATAGAAATCCCTTTTGAGAACTTGCCAGATAATTCTAGAAGCTTCATCAGTTTCTGGCTCCAGAGCAATAGCACCACAATGATAGAAAACAAAACTGAAAATATATATTTTGGGATTGTCCAAGAGCACAAGCTATCAAAGAACAATTTTAAAGTCAGATTCTTATTTTGTGCAATCGCACCCTGTCTTATCAAGCACCCTAGACTGGAGTATTCTTTTCCATGAAATCCCAAACAGGTTTAGGATACATCTTTTTCCACCTCTAGAATAATACCAGTCCTATTGTAGTAAACCAAACAGTGAAATATAGGATTTGGCATTGTTCAATAGCACAAGCTATAGGGGAACACTTTTACTCATATTCTTATTTTGTACCAACTCACACCATCTTGGAAAGCAAAAATTCACTCCCATGTGGATGAGAATAGCAATGGTATCATGGAAGATAGTACTGCTCCATTATATGATCTTCTCTCAATAATCCTAACGTATTTCATGCTGCAGCTCCAATGTGTCATGTAAGAAAAGCAAAAATATATAAAATTATAAAGGAATGTGATGGAGATGCAACAGACGAAGGAAGCTATCTTAATTCTTTAACAGCAAGGATCGAGTCTTGGCCCTTAAGAACTGAGTCTTGAAAGTGTAGTGTATGAGCATTGAGGATAAGTATTTATGTTGAGCTAAGATATCAAAATGAATCGAGCATTCCAAATCCTAGATGAAGTGATGTTCAAGCTAAGGCTGGATACTCATGGGACCCAGCCCTCGCCCTAACGGCTCCAAGTTGGATTGAAGTTTTTATTTATTTTGGTCTATATTTTTATTTCATATTCTCTGTTATTAGTAACTATAGTTTAGTGGTCTACTGTGAATTTATAGGTCTATGCCACACTGTTCTGACATACTCAGTGCCAGTTAGTTGTTTTTTCTATTTTTAACCACACTTTATTTTAGGAGTTCCTGCGGATTTCTCATTGCTGGATGGATTAGTTTGTTTACAATCTTTGAAGTGCAGGTGAATGGTTAGTAGTCTTTTTGGTTATCAGTTATAATCCAAATAATCTGCATATTTATCTGATATAAGATGATAACACCAGTTTCAACAAAATAAAAATAAAAATATTGAGATTACATGCTAATTTCTGTTAAATTCCTATTCAATAATAATAACCTTCACCGGGTAGATGCTGGAGTTCATGGAGTTATGAGAGGAATAAGGAATAATAATGAATTTGCAAGGTTATTTTAAAAATCATTTCCATCTTGTTTAAGTTAGGCATGCATCATAGCATAAGCCTGAAAGTCAGTGATAGTAAAACCTTATGAATATTCCCTTCCAAAGAACAGGAAGGTGAAATAAATACGATGATGACCGTCATTGTGAAACAAATAAATGAAACAAAAATTGAAAAATCTAGAAGAAAATTATTTTTATGTATGAGAAATTGTGAAACAAGTAATGAAACAAAAATTAATAACTCCAAGAAGAAAACTGTTTATATGTATGAGAATGCATACCTCCTTGGCAGTTGGTCGCTTTTCTAGGATCAACAGCCAAGAGACTGGAGATCAAGTGCTTTGCTGATGAAGAGATTGTTTTCCATGTATGTTCATCAAAGTTGAAATCCCCTGTATGTTTGTTTTCTATGTCAGTTGTGACACAATTGTAGAGAGAAGTTTGGGAAGGAAAGCATATGCAATTAATATGTTAAATGTATGCCTCTGCATTTAAACAAAGCACACATATATTGCTACTAATGAATACATATCAATATCATTCAATCAAAATAACAACAGTCTGAGCCACTTAATAAGAATATGGCTCCACACTAGAAGATGTACATCCTCAACTCCAGAATAACCAAAAAATCAAATTCAAAGGATGCGCGTCCTAGACTCCTAAACCCCAAAAAAGCAAAACATAAAATAAATAAACAATGAATTGGTCTATGGGATTCCAGGTCCATGGTGGAGTCTCGGATAACTTCTAGTGGTATAGTCATTCTCCTCAGAATTCAGAATTCAGAATTCAAGTCCTTTGGTGGTTAAGATCCTGGATGGCAAAAGTTATGAGAATATGCTTGGATGTACCATGAACCCAGTTCCTACAAAATGGCTACACATTAGAAGAATGCTTAAACTGACAAAATAACATCAAAATTCTGAGAATGCGCATCCTAAATTCCAAAATAGTCGAAACCAAAATGAATAAACAATGAATCAATGTATAGCTGAATGTCTCAGATAATAGCGAGTGAAATCACCATTTTCCTTCTCAGAATTTCAGAATTGGAAGATTCCAGATGGCAAAAGTTAGGATGTTATGTTTGTTAGAAACCCAGTCCATTTCAGTGATTGCCTCCATAAGTATCTCAGGGTATTTGGGGTATAGCACCAGCTACAACTTTCAATAAATAACCAATATTTTTGGCTGACTTGTTGAGATATGCTCTGTTTTATCTTTCTATTTTACCCACTTTTTCTGTGTTTATATTGACCAGTCCACTTCTTATAGCTTCTAGAATCAAATTCATATTATTCTAGAATCTAAAATGTTTGTATTTACACATGACTGCAGCAGTTCCTCAAAATTGCCAGCTGTGTATTTGACCCACAAGCAAAGATCAATTATAACTTCTGAACGTTAACAAAGAAAATTGATCAAGTGGTCTTCATATTGGAAAGTTCAAAAACCTTTTTCAAGTGTTGATCTCTTGAGAGAAATCCCTGCAAACACGGATCTCATTCCTCATAGGCTCATACCAAGTCTTTACTAAGTTGCCAAGGAGATTGGATGTTGTGAATGCACAATAGCTCAATAGAGAGTATACTCCTGGTGGCGAACTATCCAGGGGTTGGTCTACTGGAGAATGCCAACTTAGTAGACAAAACCTCATTCACCTTGTGGTGAGGGGACGAGGTCATTTTGTCTCGTCTTCTACCTTATTTGGTAGACAAGCTTAGTTGCCTGAACCACCTACACATAAATTTCATCCCCACCTTAATGAACTGGATTTCTAGTTGAGAATTACACAAAGAAACAAAAATCCTCTGATTGATCTTACTAAATAATATGGTGCCCTATTCTAACTCTTTTCTGTTATCAGTGATATACATAGTCCATGACATGTTATCCATTTCAAAACTGGGGATGAGGAAGGAAAGCTAGAGAGTTATTACAGATATTTTTCACTGTTAAAATTCCCTGCAAGTTAAATGAATGGTATTATTCATGGGAATGGCATGTTAAGAATATATGTGGATTTAAGCATTATAGTCATCAAACCAGAAAATGTCATTATCAAACATCGCACATACTATTTCTTTTAAGCATTTTTTTTTAGATGTATTATCAGGACATAATTTGACTACTGAAAATTATAGAATCAGACTTTTCATGACAACTTACTGCAACAATCAAGGCTTGCTTTTCCTTATTTGATGTGGCATGGAAAGGCGGATACCTGACATTTCAAAGAAAACATTCTGGAATTAGAAATAATACTGCTTCCAACCAGGATTGCGTTATCATCAAGTAGCCAAGAATAGAACATTCATTGTTCCTCTAATGCTCAAATAACTTTTGAAATATATTCATTACGATTCTAATTGAAGCCAATACTTTGCATTTCAGATTGACAAAAACAGCCATCAGCCACCGGAAAATGTTTAGGTAGACCATATATCTTTAGCACATAGGCTGACAAGAGCAATGACACATTGTATTTTTAATTTTTAAACATGCAGAATTATGGAAAAGGAAACAACCCAGAGACTTGATTTACAAAAACCATAATCCAAAACTTGTAAACAGCAAACTTCCATGTTCTGAAAAAGGAATTTCAAACTGGTTGACAGACCATATCAAACTCTTTGAGAAACAAAACATATCCAACCATGATGTCAGGTTACATCTTGAAAACTTTAAAGGTAAATAAAAACTAGGTTGCATTTTGATCCGGTTACTCATTCATCTAATGTTTTTTCTTGAAAGGCTCAGTTATACACAATCCATATAGACGTGCAATTAATCCTTGAAGTCTAATCTATTTAGTGTTGTTTCAAACCTGGCAACAATATAATCTTTTACAGACAACAAGAACATTAGTGAGAGTTGCAGGAGGCACTCACCCACAGAGTAGAATGTAAAGGATCACTCCTAATGACCACATATCACTGGCAGTGGACACGTTGCGTCGGGATAGTGCCTCTGGTGCAACATAGTCAATGGACCCAAATAATCCAACAATTGGATCTGTAACGTCTTCTATATAACTTAGTCCAAAGTCCATAATTTTCAGAGAGGAGCCCTCATCTGAGGTCAGGAACAGACAATTTTCAGGCTTCAAATCCCGGTGCACTATTTTGACATCATGAAGACCTCTCAATCCTTTTGCTATCTGGTGAATTACAGCAGCAGCTCCAGCTTCAGAATATCGTTCCTGTGCTACTATCCGATCAAATAACTCACCACCAGAACAAAGCTCCAGCACAAGGTGAACTCCAAACTGATCCTCGTAGACATCATGCAGTTGTATTATATTGGGGTGAGGAGAAACATCCTCTACTATGCGTCTCATAACTAGGATTTCATTGGTAAGCAATGCATCAGATATGGAGACTTGTTGCCATGTAGGAATTCCTCTACCCACTCCAACTTTTTTCGGAGGGTTTCTTGGGAAACCTGGAACAACGGTTCCTACTTTTTTCAGTGTTTTTATAGCAACCTTTGCATTCCCGTTTGTTTTGCTTGTTCCTTTTCTTACTACTGAGAATCCCCCACTTCCAAGCACCTCCTCCACCTCATAATCATCAATCAATTTTCTTCCTTCTCGACTCAACATTTAGGATTATAAATCCTTTCCAAAGAGAGGAGAGTTGAATTTCTTCTTTGGTCTCAAACAGAAGCGATCCCAAACAGATATTTCAGAGAATGCAAAATCCTAATCAGAAATTGTAGAAATCAGATATAGCCATTAGAGAAATTGCAAAAAGTGCAAGGCACTATTTAAAATTTACGTAAATCAGCTACTACAAACAGAGAAATTTTCAAAAATGGCTAGCTGCATTCAAAGTTTGCATAAAAGGCCAAACCTAGTTCAGGATTTCTGAAAATCAGTTAGACCCAACATAGATTTGGGAACAAACATAAACGATCCGGTAATGGTTTTGGAGCGAACTGATCGAGCCAAAAGGGAAATTGAAGCATGTTTCCCAAGAAAGATTTATGGATTCCAATCCAGAAATTAGTTCATAGTTTGCTAAAATCATCTAGAACAGATACACCAATAGAAGAAAATGTCAAAACCAATTCGAATCAAGTATAATTAACAGATAACAAGGGGAAAAAAAGATAAACACCTACAAGTTTCGTAGAAAACTGAGCAAGCTAAAAGAGAGATTGCATACAAATGCAGAAAAAAACAATGCCGATAAGCCTCTACAACTCCGAGTAAGAAATAACAGGTAACGAGGAGAGAAAAATATATCCCGCTAACAGGTTTTGGAGAAAGCTGAGCGGGCTACAAGAGAACTTGCATACAAATGTACAAGAAAACATTGCCGAGAAACCTCTATAGAAAGAAAGAAAATTAATTAATGTCTACAAGTGACAAAAATAAGTCAATGCGGCTCAGAAATACATCCACGTACAATAGACAAGAATTACAGACAAAAGTACCCTGGCTCAAAACTCTTACTCTAGACTCATACCAAAGCTAAAGGGAGCAACCCAAGGCCATAAACCCCAATTCTGTAGGTCAATTACCAACAGATAGCCAATATGAAGAAGAGAAACGTCAGAGAAGATTCCAGATACCACAATCTTCACTAGAAACAGAAAAACTCCACAGCCACATGCAGGATTTACGAATTTCTGCTCGACCCAAATCAAAATTTGGTGGAAAACTAAGCACAGAAGTGCCACTGCAGATATCAGAAAATGCAGGAAAACTACGCACCCAATATAGATATCAGGAAAAAACTCATTAGAGAAGAAATTGAAGAAAACCAAAGAACAAAGTTATTGAAATCTGATCAGATTTAAATTTATAAGAGTGAAGGAAATGCAGAAATGTGAACAACCCACTTCAGAATTTGATAGCAACTGAGGGACCCAGAAGACAAAATAAACTTAAAAGAGCATAAATTGAAGAGAAAGCAATCGGAACTAAATAATTTTGAAGAATTGATAGAAACAAGATTACCGTATTACAGCGTTTCGAACAAGCCGCCCATGAGAGTAATGATACAAATGCAGGTGACCCAGTTGAAAACATGTAGTGCAATTCCCAAATCCAGGGCAGAATTTGTTGCTTTCTTCTCAAATTTTTGATGGAATGGAGTTGAGAAATAGCCGTTGGATTCATGGAAAAAGAGAAGAAGAAGATGACAAAGAAAGGAGAAAACGAGGTAGAGCAAGGTCAATGATGGTATTTTTCGCTCGCTCTCTTTCTTACGTCTGATCACACGCGTTCGTCGGTTTTTCTTGTTTATATTATGTTTCCATTGTTGTTTTCTCCCTGTTTTTATACAAATGGAAATAAAAAATGTTGTCACCTTCACTTGGCATTGTGTTTATAGTCATAAACAATGTTTAATATTAAAAGGTGTCTCTCTGTATCCACTTTTTCAGCTCGCCCATCAATCCGTCTCAGTCAACGATAAAAAGATGTGGCGTAGGTGGCAGGATTTTCGGATGCATTATGTTAGAGCCTACCTACTATTTAAGGAATCGACAGGGATGGATGGAATGTTATTTGCTTTTTATGTACCATGTCATGTGTTTGTAAAATTGATGAATGAGATCTTATATTATATTAACAAGCAAAATGGTGTAAGATAATTCAATAAAAAAGTGGGTAGTATGGAAGCATGTCCCAAAGTCATATAATCAAACAAGGTTTAGCTTATGAAAGTCAATTATAGCAAAATTGTAAAAAACATTGAAGTAATGATATTAGGTCGCGCCGCAAAAAGTTGACTAGCAGAGGGCGGATCATGATCATTAAGGCAGTCAGATCCAGGAAGGTCCTTGCCAATGTTCGACACTTCCCAACCAAAGTCAAGTTGGCCCTCTTCTTCATTATCTTCAATAGCATCTCAAGTGGGTGAGATGGCAAGACACATTCGGGGGAACTTATCCGACGGGGACAAGAGGCTCCAACTGTCGTGGGTGCGCGGCTCGAGGATAGTTGGCAATCCCCAACCGAGCTAATGGGGCGGTAGAGAAGGAGCCCCAACCATGGTGATGAGTGTGTTCAATGAAAAGTTGTAAAAGCCATGGATTTGGGGTAAGAATCTCTAAAGAAACCCTAAAGGCTTTTAACAATCTGATCAATGGACCATGTGATAAGAAATGAGCAAGGTTTCCTTCTTTGCATACATTAATTTGAAATAAACATGCAAACTAAGCAAATGAAGTTAATCTCTATTCTTTGAAAGCTTGAAATAATGAACCTAAGAGGATCTAAGCATTCAGTTTATGTGTTTAAGAGAAAGAGATCTCCCCATTAATGGCTTCAAGGCCAATGGATCTTCCCTTTTACTCTATGTTAATGCTATGAAATACAAGATTAAATGCTTTTAGCTCAAATGAAAGAAAATGAAATACAAACTAAAGCCTAAACAAATTGCTATAATTTGTGCTAGGAAGAAGAGAGAATTCTTAGGAAATGAGGGAGGGGGTATAGCCCTATTTATAGTTTTTGGTTTGGAAGAAAAGGGAGATTTGGGTGCATGTGGGACAAAGGCTAAAGTCCAAAAAGCACTTTAGCAAGTCAAAGTGTGATTTGACTATGTTAGAGGGTAATTAACCTAGGTTAGACTAATTAATCTCTCTTAGAGAGTAATTAGGGTTCGGAAGGGTTTTGGAAGGGTTCTGAAGGGCTTAATCAATCCAACGAAGTGGATTGATCTTTTGGGGAGCTAATAGAAGCAAGCTAGAAGAGAATAAGAAGCTAATGTAGTTAGAATGAGGCTATAACTGCCTGTTTAAATGGTTTATAAGAGGAAAAATGACCAAAAGGGTGTCATAGGAGGGGAATTAAATAGGCCTAACTGGCGGTGTGCCGTCAATTTGCAAAAGGAAGAAGCGTTAGTGCACCATTAGAAATAATAGTGTATTGAGCAAACTACAGGTGTCTATATTTGCCCCTCTTTGAAGTGACGTAAGCAACGTTACTTCAAAGAAAGTAGACAAGCACAAGCAAGTAGAAAAATCTTGAAGGGGTAGAAGAAAAATTAATAGGGTGAAGGATGACGAATGCCCCCTCGAGTGTCAATGGGGTGACGAAGAAACTCGATCGATGATCGAAAAGAAGAAACAAAATAGAGGGAAAAGTGTCGAGTGACGACAAGGAGCTAAAAGGAAAAAGGGATATTGAGCTAGCCGCAAATCAATTGCTAACAATACTTAATCATCATAATGCTTAGAATTCCTCCTCATGGGTCCTTATTAAAATGTGAGCATGCGACGGAAGCGTAAAATGACATTTAAAAGTCAAGATACAAACAACCGTCCTCTGCCAAAACGACCAACTCCATGCAACATACACGAATGCAATGCAATACGAGAAATAAACAGAATCACCTGACAGGAAATAAGTACAATCACACACACTTAAACCAACAATGTTCAAGATAGTTGCACAAATATTTTGTTATCGAGATGAAGTCCCAAATGTTCTGATAAACGACTAGGGTGAAGAATGATGCCCCAAGCAAGGTGTATTATGTAAGGGGGAAGATGGAGGACACTTCCGTCCTATGAAAAAGCAATGTGCACGACGAAAACATGCAAGTGATTATTGGTGCCCCAGAGTACAGATGAAGTAAGCAACATAGCTTGTTTAGGTGATTGAAGATTTTGGTGATCCGCAAGTCGTTGTTTAAACAATTTTGAGAATGTCAGCAAGATCTGGGACGAGTGTCATGCAATGAACACAGATTTCACCATAGATTATCGATTTATTCACTTTTAAACCATTTTGATACTTTCCAATATTTTTGTGATTTTTTAAATATTTTTGTGAATTTTTTCATTTTCTAGGTTTTTAACCTTGGTTAGAAGAATTTCAAAAGATCAAAGATCTTCCAATAAATACGCACGAGGGCGATAGTGAGAAGACAAAGCTGTCAAAAAGCTCAAAATATATGCCCACAAGAAGAAAGACGGGTCAAGAATTAAAATAAATTAGTAAATAATTATCACGACGGGGAAAAATAGTAGAAAAATAGAGGAAAAGGCGGGAAAAGGCACCTGAAAGGTTCGTAAATTATCCCAGTGCGACGAAGAAGTGACCATTGGACGGCATGAAGTGCCCCAAAGTGTGAAAATTAGTAAAAAAATAATTTTAATAAAAAAATAATTATCACGGTGGATAGAAGAAAGTTAGAATGATCACGGTAGAGAAAACATGCCCCAGGGACATCATGACAGGTTAATATACTTACCCAGGGCCGGTAAAACAATCACGACCAATTCATTTTGACCAGAGCCTCTACAAATTTTTACCGCGAGCAAAAGCGAGAGCCCTGGAGTGAGATGGCGAGGATACCGAGGAGGATGAGGCGTGCGAGATCGCATCCGGAGTACATGCGGGACCCAGCAGATGGACCATTTGTGAGTGCCCTAACCCCCATTAATTATGCATTAATTACGCTTTTTAGGGTTTTTTAGGGTAGGTAGGAGGAATTTTGACTCATGTGTGTAGGTGTATGCGTCGAACGACGGGTATGCACACGCACATGCATCAAACTAACATGACGCGCGTACGTGCATCCATCCGCAAGGGACATGGTTGTGTACGCGTGCTGCTCGGCGAGCGCTGCGTACGCGCACACGCACTCGTTGGGAAAGACGCGTGCACGCATGTGTACTCGTAGAAAAGGCAAAAGGGGGCACACAAGCGCCAACTAGGGTTTGATGGCAGACACGTGCAGCGTGTGCATCGAAAGCTTACATGTAGGCGTCGTGAAGGGCGCGTAAGCGTCCTACATCACCTACGTCAAAAAGAGAGGAGTAAGTTTGTGAGCATATGTGTCCACGGGGGTGCGTACGCGTTGATTAGGGCATACAAAAAGCAAAGGAGGCGCGTATGCGCTAGAAGCATGCGAGAAAGAGACAACTGGCTAAAAATAGCCAAGTATAGAAGAACAAAGGCGAGATTACTTTAGAAGAAAAGAATAGTTAGTAAATTAGATGTATTAAAAGCATTATTTTTCCTTAGAAAAATATTATAGAAATGTTAGATGCCTAACACTTGCATTGATTTTGTAGCGTATGTTACACTTTTTAGACTCGCGAGCGATACGGCTATTTAGCTGTGATAGAGGCGCAATTCGATGAGGAGGATAGAGCGACCCTAGCGAGCCTCTTGCATGTGACAGACTATCTTACGTGGCGAGATGCCCCAGATTACCTTAGATCACGACCTCTTGATGGCCATAGCAGAGCGGTGGCACAACAAGAGCCAGTGTTTTCACCTCCCGACTGGAGATGACCATTACATTAGAGGATGTATGGCATATCATGTGGGTCTCGATCCAGGGACAACTTATCGAGATGACAAGCCACTGGAGTGACATTTAGCGTCACATCACACATTTGTTCGGTGTTCCTACCATACCACGATGCGGGATGTCTATCAGACTATCCCGATGTATAGATGATCCAGAGTTAGACCACGTAGTGGTCTATATGATGGCTCTTGTCAGTGGAGTTCTACTCCCTGACAAGACTGGTGCTTCATTTCCGCTGGGACTCCTAGGAGTGATTCTTAGCTTGGTGGAGGGACAGACCTATCGCTGAGTCGAGTGCATATTAAGCACACTTGTATTAAGACTCATTCTTGTTATTGTTGAGCATTTTATCTTGGGCGTAGTAGCTATATGCGGAGTTATAAAGAGTGGATCGATGTCACTTGGCAGCGGCCTTACCCAAGATGTGCCCGGGCCGATAGATGGTACACTCACAGAGCCAAAGAGCACTTTGATATGGGTCCCCGATTGCCCGCGACAGAGCACTGCTAGCTTTTGGCCAGTGTGCACCCGCCATTTGGGTGTTGCTTGACAGATCGAGAGATCCGGCACTACGTTGGAGTATGGGCCATGGTACCATGGTGTGCTCCCGCATCGTTTGAGCATTCCCAGAGCGGCATATGATGTTGGCGTGAGGCCTCCTCCAGTGGGGCCTTCTAGTGGTAGCGAGGGCGGAGATGACAATGACAATGACGATGATGAGGGTGGGCCTGATGCACCCCAGCATGTCAAAGGTAGTGGATAGGGTTCCATACCACAAGAAGCCACGGGACATGGCCCCGTGCCCAGCCGAGACAGATATATAGGGCCGTGGACATAGAGTTGCCCCCAGTGGGCATTCTCAGCGGGATTTATACCCCTCTTCAGTAGGTATTACCAGCGCAGGGGCCACCTTTTGATACTCCCTGAGAGTAAAGCAGGCACTGGTGGGCGTGAGTTGCTCTTGGGTAAGGCTAAATGGCAAGCATTCTTCATTGCTCAAGCTGTGGTGGCGAGAGAGATACAACGAGGACCTAGGTATAGGCCCTCACATTAGAGTGAGATCAGGCTTAGGCACGCATGCATTTTGACAAGAGAGAGATCGAGCCCGAGCACGGGCCACTCAGGGCATCGATAGTATTACATGGCAGAGTCAAAGGAGTGCAAGAGATGGCCGCACGGGGCTCGATATCAACCTCCTACACCAGTCCCAGACTCAAGTGCGGATGGTGGTAGCCCAGAGGGATCACGTATACAAATGGTCACAGGGTCTTCTAGCACAGAGGGATGAGGCACGAGCACATGTGTAGACTGTTACTGCAGAACGAGATCAAGAGGTTGCCTCCTCAAGACAAAGCAAGGCTGATTTAGAAAGAGTGACAAGTGAGCGAGATGTTGCCCTTCAGGCAGCCCTCGCTTCTGGAGATGCTAACTTGATCCGTGATGCCACGAGGCTCGGTGGCGAGGCGTTATTTTATATGACTGCCTACTTTAGGGTAGTTCCCCTAGAGCAGCGAGTGGTACTCCCAACAAATGTCGTGACGAGCACGATAAGGTCCAAGTCACGAGAGATCAAGCCACTCGTTGAGATCAGTTAGGCAGCCCATGCCAAAGTAGGCGGGACAGGGGACCATCTAGTTAGCCTAGTGGTCCATCTAGTGCAGGTCCTCCCCAGCCACCATTGTTCGTTGACTAGGTGACAGACCTGGGAGCCCCAACGAGGGCGAGAGCTATGGTTGAGCTCTACCTTTTTTTGTTGTATAGATATTCTTTATACATGCATCTGATGAAGACTGATTTTGGTGTATAGTTTTGTATATTATTCATTTTAATGATGCCTCGTGATGAAGGCGCGATTCTTTTTGATGCATGCCCCTTTTTGATGGCATATTGTATCGATGATGTATTATTTTGATCACTAACTGGACAGTTATACATGTATATATGGACATTTTTTGATGTATTGTTTATATGATGGATTCATGATGTATGTTTGTTCTTTCCTTCATGTATGTGGCATATCTTAGATTCATAAATGTGTATACTTCCTGCTTTCATATTTGATGATGTATCTGCAGATGGCACCACATGTTTTTAGATTCATGTTTTAGTTCTAAGTTTTTATGCTAGCACTTGGGATGATACTAGATGATATTGGTGCGGGGGATAGATTAGTGATTATGCGCAACCCCTCTTGCCCCCATTGATGATATGATATTTGATGATTAGCTTAGCATACATGCATGATGTAATACTTAGCATTTTTGTATATATATGATGTAGTGGATGATGTTATAAATGTGATGAGATGATAGATGATAGATGTGATAACAAACAACTGTGCAAAAACACACAAGCAAAAGTTAACAAAACTAAACAAATATACACATACTACTACTAAACAAACACATGCACAAACCTCTAACAAGAGATAAAATGAGATCTAATCTAAGTAAGCAAAAATGAACCCTAAAAGGAAGCACACTAACAAACAAAGAAACCTACAACAATTGTTTACAAGCATGATAGCCTTCAAATGTATGTAATGCAATGCTCAATTTAAATCAAACAAGATTCAACTTTTGATAAGCAAATGATCCATTTTAAAGAACTAACAATTCAACGGACTAAGTACACCAAAACTATACAAACCAACAACTAAAAGTAATTAAAGCACTACTTTGTTTTTGCGGGACAACTTTGACATATTTTCTAATGTTTTTGGGTTTATCTAAGAAGATAAGTTTTCGCGGCTACGTTTGTCACTTTGTTTTGTCTAGGTTTCCCAAAGATAGCGTTGTGAGACGAATGTAGCTTTATCCCTAGAAAGGGATTTTTCCAAATGTTTATATTTTTGTGTATTGTTTTCCGAATGTTTTTGTATTTTCCAAGGTCATGTTTTGAAAGCAATGTACAAGAACAATGAAGCGTGGAGGGCCCCCAACGTGATGTGGGAATATACAAAGGGTAGAATGCCACACATGTATGTGCAGGAAGATGGCAATAGGATTTTCATGCTCAAGCGTTAGATGGGCTTATACAAAGGTAATGTCCTTCATGCAGATATAAGAGCAAACAAACCAGATCATGGCAAGGCAAAGGTGATCCTAGTAGGGTTCCTAGACCTAGCAGAAAAAGTTGTATCTAAAAAGTGGTAACGATTACCCGTCCTTCCGTAAGAGTAATTTGTGTTCGGCGAATCCTCTTTGAGCGCCAAAACTGGTTTTCACTCAAAGACCTGCCCCCTGTGCCACAATTGTGTGGTTTTCACATGAGGACGACCTACTTTTTCTTTACTATTTTCTTATTTTTCCATTTTTAGTTCTTTTTTTATATTCTCGTCATGCCTAAGCATAGAACTACTTTAAGTGCATGGCATTCATGGGTTCTGGAAGCTCTTCACCATCTAAATATGTAAGTTTGTAGGCCCCTGATCCATATTTTACAATTACAACATAAGGACCTAACCAGTTAGCCTCGAACTTTCCTTTCTTTTCTCTGTCTTTAACGGTGTTCTTCTAATTTTCTTTGAGAACTAGATCCCCTACATCAAATTCTCGATGAATGATGCATTTATTATATCCCTTGGACACTCTGTTATGATAAAATTTTAGGTGATTGAGCGCTTTGATATGCCTTTCATCTAATAGTTCTAACTCTACTAGGCGAGCAACTCTGTAGTCTTCATCTTTGTCAAGATAGTCTCTAAGAGATATTCTCAGGGAGGGAAGCTCCACTTCCAAAGGTATGATGGCTTCAGTGCCATAGACAAGTGAATAAGGGGTCGCACCAGTAGGAGTGCGGATGGAGGTATGATAGGCCCAGAGGGCGGGATGTATCTACATATGCCAATTATGGCTGGTTTTACTGACCATTTTCTCCATAATCTGCACAAGGGTTTTATTGGTGGCTTCCACTTGTCCATTACCTTGAGGGTAATAAGGGGTAGACCACTTAAGTTGGATATGGAAGTGTTGACACAATGTTTTAACCATTTTATTTTTGAAGGATTTACCATTATCAGTGACAATGGCCGAGGGGATCCCGTAACGGCATATGAGATGGTTCATGATGAATTTTGAAATTTGCGCACTGTGACATAGGTAAGAGGGACAACCTCTACCCATTTGGTAAAGTATTCGGTGGCGTGATGATATGAGTATGACCATCTGATGAAGAAGGATGGAGCTTCCCTATGAGATCCAAGCCCCATTTAGAGAATGGCCAAGGTGTTGCAATAGGTCAGTAAGGCTTGCACTAGCGCATGTATTAAATTCCCATATTTCTGGCATAGTTCACACTTCTTTACAAAGTTGCAACAATCGGATTCCATGGTAGGCCAATAATAGCCTACTCTCAATATCTTTTTAGCTAAGACCATGCCACTAGTATGTGCTCCACAAATACCACTATGTACTTCCTTAATTGCGTGGATAGAATCAGCGACATCCAAATAGTGAAGCAGATTCCTGTCGTAGCCATGATGATAAAGGGTACCTCCTAGGAGGGTATAATGGGCTATGCGGTGAATAAGGGCTTTCTTTTCAAAATGGGTGATGTCAGGGGGAAGGGTACCATCTTGTAGGTATTGGAAGATAGGGTCATACCAAGGGGATAAAGGACCAACAACTTCACATGCCAAACATGACTCCGACATATCATATGCAGGTACCTGTAGATGTTCCACGAAGAAAGGCATCTTTCTTTCTTCAAGTGTTATGCGCAAGAGAGACCCAATAGTAGCCATAACATCTGCGGATCTATTATGCGACCTTGGTTTTTGTTCAAATATGACTTGTGTGAAATATTCCTTCAAATTTTCAACCATTTTCTTATATGGAATAAGTTTCTCATCTTTAACCTTATACTCATCATTAACATGTTTTATGATAAGTTGAGAGTCCCTAATGACTTGCAGTTATCTGATATTCCATGTAATAGCTAGCCTGAGGCCGCGATGAGTGCTTTATACTCTGCAATGTTATTTGTACACGGGAATCCCAACTGAGAATGCTCATGGTATGACATCGCCATTTGGAGTGATGAGGACCACTCCTGCTCCAGATCCATGGAAGGTAAAAGATCCATCAAAATGAACCTGCCATTCTACGGACTCTTCAATATACATCGTAGATGCATCTGGTAAATCTCAATAAAGGTTCCATTCTTGGGAGAGGAGCTTACGCAATTGATCGGCCAATACCTGTCCTTTTAAAGACTTCTGATTTACAAACTCAATGTCAAACTCACTCAAGAGAATGATCCAATTAGCCATTCGGCCTGTGAGGGCGGGTTTGGATAAAAGGTACTTGAGAGGGTCGACTTTGGATATGAGCTTGGTCTTATTATTCAGGAGATAATGGCGAAGCTTTTGAAATGTGAATACAACCGCCAAGTAGGACCTTTTCTATTTGGGGATAATTCAGCTCGTATGCGATCAAGGTGCGGCTAAGATAGTAAATTGCTCTCTCTTTATGGGCTAAGTCATATTGGGCAAGTAATGCACCAATGGCAAACTGGGTAGCGGAAATGTATAAGAGGAGAGGTTCACCGGGGTAGGTGGCATTAGTACAGGTGGGTTGGACAAGTACTGTTTGAGTAGCGCAAAGGCTTTTTGACAATCAGGTCCCCAATTGAATGTGACATCTTTCTTGAGCAAATGAGTAAAGGGGTGGCACTTATCCGCAAGTTGTGAGATAAAGCGACAGATTGCCTAAATCTTTCCTTGTAGACTCCTTAGCTACTTGAGAGTGGTAGGTGGTGGCATTTCTATGATAGTTGTAACCTTTACAAGATCCACTTCAATCCCTCTTTGTGAGACAATGAACCCTAGGAGTTTTCCTGATAAGACACTGAAGACACATTTCTTAGGGTTCAAGCGAACCTTATAGTCTCTTAGATGTTGAAAGATATGCCTCAATACTTTAGGGTGTTCTTTTCTACTCTTGGATTTTGCTAGGATATCATCAACATAATCCTCCATGATGTCACTTATCATATCATGGAAGATAACCATCATGGCCACCGATAAGTAGCCCCAACATTTTTAAGCCCGAAGGGCATGACTTTGTAGCAGAATGTTCCCCAAGGGGTGATGAATGTTGTCTTATGTTGATCTTCCTCCGCAATTCGTATCTGGTTATAACCTGAAAAACCATCCATCAAGGACAACATTTCATAGCCAGCTGTTGAATCGACTATCATGTCGATGTTAGGTAGGGGAAAATCATCTTTTGGACATGCTTTGTTGATGTCACGGAAATCCATGCAGATCCTTATTCCAACAAGTTTTTTCTGTACTGGGACTATGTTAGAGATCCATTCTAAATAGTCAATAGGTTTTATGAAATCAACAACTAACAACTTTTCTAATTCTTCTTTGACCAAGAGCGCCACTTTAGGATGCATCTTTCTTAACTTTTGTTTGATTGGTTTGGCCTCTGGGTGCACAACGAGGTTGTGCACAACTAGCTCAGGGTCTAAACTAGGCATATCTGCATATGTCCACGTGAATATGTCCACGTATTCTTTTAAGAGCTCTACAAAGGTCTTTTATTCCTGAGCTGAGAGTGAAGCTCCCAACTTGACTATTCTAGGTTGCTCCTCTGAGCCAATGTTGATGTTGATTGTTTCCTCAATAAGCATCTTCCATCCATGTAGGATCAGGGGGAAGAGTAAGATCAACCTCCTGTGGTAATTCATGATCATCTTTGAATGGATAAATCACTTCGTCTTTAGACTCTTCATTTTGTTTGTCTATGAGCTCATCAAAGAGTTTGTCACTATGGGATTTCTGTTGAGCCTTCTTGCTTGGTTTCTCAAAGGTAGGTATACCTTTAGTTATAACCTTTTTATTCAACCGTCCGCACATCTATGCTTCCTCCCCAAAATAGGCATAAACATCTAGTTGAATCTTAAATCCTTTCTTGTGGTCTCTAGCCGGAATAAAGTCCCTGAGTCCCATGAACTCTGCAAATGCCTCATCATTTTCAAAGAAATCCAATGGCATGTGAAGTTGTTGATCCCAATCTATAAGCTCAAGATATATAAGGGCTATTAGATATTTATCTAGGGGATGGATTTGGATAAGGTAAGGACCAACAAATCTGGGAATAGGTTCGTGGAGGCAAGATCTTCATAAAGGCTACATTGGGAATCTACGTCACTATCGGAATGAGGCGAAACATCCTCACTTTCAGAAGAAGTGGCGTTGTTCTCAGAAGGTAGAGCGTCATGGGGCCTTATTCCAAGGCCATGTTTATCAGTTTTGAAACAAGGGATAGGGATAGGCTCCAACCGACCTTGTGCATTAATGCCACATCCAAACCCATCATAGCCCATGACAAACATCATGTGAGGACCTTTGACATACTGAGGCACTTGATTGCATGAAGCCATGGTGCCTTCTGGTACTCTGCTGGTAGGGTCTTCTAACATTTTCTCCTCAGACAAGAGGCCACTATGGACAAATTTCTCCAAAGGTTTAGGAAATTTCTTGGGTGCTCTTAAACTGAAAATAAGGCTTACCCCTTGTTCTGGGGGATACCGATAGGTCTGATATCAACAGAGCCTTCTCAAGAGTGAATGGCCTACTTGGGCCGATGTGGCCTCCCATGAAGCAAATGGATTGACCAATGAGGGAAAATCTTGATTGAAAGGTGTGAGGGATTCTGAATCTACTCGGTTCTTCATGGCCTCTGTTTGTAAAGGGACAATGACATCCACAGAAGGACATTCATAAGTTGTACGAGAAAAACTATGCAAAGCCCTACAATGTGTGAAAGGTTCTGGGTCGCCCAAAATGGTAACCACCTGCCCTTTATGATATAACTTGATGCACTGATGAAACGTTGATGGAATAGCTTGCATGGCATGGATCCATGGGCATCCTAAGAGCATGTTGTATGGAAGGTCCAAGTCAAGGACATGGAACGTTGTGTCGTGACATGTTGGTCCTACCTCCATGGGGACCACTATAGTCCCTGCTTGACTCTCTTTCTTCATTGTCATATGTTGTGATTGTGATAGTTTTAGCACCTAACTCTATTTCTAACTCGGCCCAACTACTTTACCAGCTTCAAGGTGTAAATATTCAGACCAAATCCCCCATCTACAAGTACTCTTTTGATCTTGCAACAGGTAACCACCACTTTGAGATATAATGGAAAGTTATGCTCTAGGTTATTATGTGGGATTGCAGTATGATCAAAAGTAATATGATCGTTGGTGTCTAAGCGTGCAATCATGGCTTGAAGGTTTGTGGGATCTATTTCTATGGAAACCCCTAGAATTTTACAAAGTTTTGAATAGTATGTTTTTATGGGCATTGGAGATCTTTAGGAGATCGAGGATAGATATCTTAGCAGATGTTTTTTCTAATTGCTCTATCAAGTTATACTGACTTTCCTCAGGGGTAGGCATAGGATCTGGTATGATTAAGCAAGCACGTCTTGTCCCGATCGCATAGCTCTTTTCTAAGATCCGAATGGTATTAATTTGTTTGTTAGATGAGTTAATACATCCAATGAGGGAATCATAAGGACTATCATTTGTAGGGTACACATAGGCAACAATCCTATAGTCATTGGAAGTTTTCCCTTGATCTGTTTTCTTTTTCTTTTTATCTGCATGGTCAGGAAAAGGTTCCTTGTAAATACCCATTTTTTCATTTGAACTTTTACCGCCTCCAGGAGACTCTACAAAGCAATCTTCCCTTCCTCTATGAGGTCTTGGATATAATGGCGTAATCTCAAACATCTATCCGTTTTGTGTCCTTTGACACGGTGGAAGTCACAATACTCATTGTCTTTGAACCAAACCAATTTTGGAGCGTCTTCCGGTAGGGCATTGTTGCAGTTGGATATTCTACCATCTTTGCACCATCTAATTGTTTTAGGATGGTAGATAAGGATTCTGTCAAAGATGTGAACATACGTTTTGTAGGCACTTTGGGATGAGGCCCTTGTGAAAGTTTCAAGAGTGGACCTGTCTGTACGGCTTGGACTCTCTTGGAGTCTATAATGCCATCACCAACAACATGTTTATTCTTATTGAAGAATTTAGGTTTGTCTGTGGATTTGGCTTCGTGTTTGTTTTTAATAACCAGGTTTAAGCGTGCCCTTGGCAATGAGTGCTTTCTCAATTTGACTACCTTTCTCTATGACTTCTTCAAAGTTCAAGCCACAATGCATTTGCAAGTGAAAGGCTATTTCAGGTTCAAGTTAGGAACGAATATACTCACTAACTATTTTTTGGGTAAGGCACAAGGAAAGCGACTAGCTAACCCGTGCCATCGTTGTAAAAATCCTGCAAATGTCTCATTGGGTTTTTGTTTTGTGTTGCATAGATCATTCATCATGATGTCACTCTCCATATTATAGGAGTAATGCCTTACAAATTTCTCTGCTAGCACGGGCCATGTTGTAATGGAGCCCTTAGGTATGCTATAAAACCATTCCAATCCCACGGCTCCTAGGCTGCGAGGAAAAAGTTGTATCAGGAAATTATCACTATACGCGACCTCTTGGCAAGCCATGTAAAAGTCTTTTATATGATCACGAGGATCACTTTTGCATTTATACTTATCAAACTTGGGAACAAGTGAAATGTTTCAAGAAAGGCTATTGTAGCATGTCCTTATCGAAGGGGTAAGGACATAGTTCTTCATACAAATATTTTTGTTTTGGCCTACATTTCCCTGTTGTAATGTTGTGAGCGTATCTTTCATAGATTTCAATTCATCCTGAATGAGTTTCTCTTTAGTAGGCGATATTGACCTTTGAGCCTGAGTTGCTTTAAAGGTATAGTCCGTATGCAGATCAAATTGAAACTTGTTAAGTTTGTTTTTGTCTTTGTCTTTACCTATGTTTCTTTTTGAAGCGCCTAGGTTCGCTAATTTCTGACTCAACTTCAAGATCTGTTTTTGGAGGATCTCCTCCTCAACCAAGGGATCCTCTTCTTCATTGAATTTTGGAGGAGGGGAGGCCTTTTGCTCAGTTTTTACTTTACATGAAGCCTTAAAGTGAGGTTTACGTGATGTTTCACCTTCGATAGTGGCCTTATGTTGCCCAAAAGTGGATGTATATCCCACATCGAAAGGATTATCTGTGTCTAAGATGAATCTCCATTCTCCTAAGGTAGGGTCAATGACCTTTGTTTCTTCTTCGTGCTCATGCGGAAGTTTAGCTCCTAACGCCAAGACTCTTGTGAGTACTTGATCTTTGTTATAATATAAGAGCTCATCAAATCTGTTTAGGTCTAACCTTTGTTGTTCTCCCGAAGAGTCCGACTCTTCTCCACTATGATCGATTAACATCTCTCGTATCTTTGACTTGAGAGAAGAGTGGTCCTAAATTATGACCACTGAATGGGAAGGTGTCGAAAGGGTTTTCTCCCATGTGTTGCTCATTTGATTTGGCTGCCATTTTTATGTTTTTAGGCATCACTAGCAGACGTCTCTATGTAGCTAGCGTAACCCTTAAGTGTATGGTTTTCTGCAAGCCGTTTAAAAGGACGTTGGAATTGTACCGCAATGTATCATAGATGTAATTTTATGCAATTGTTTTTACCAAGAAACATTCATATGCACATCTAATGTTATGATTCACTCAATTTGTTATTGCCAAGCCTATACCCTAAGATAGTGACAAAGATGTATCAATATGCAAGTCAAGTTAGAACCCCAACAAGGTCTAAGCACTGACGTGATGTTGTCGCAATCCCTTGACAAGGTATACTTAAAACTATCTTGAATACCGATGAAAGCCAAACCTTCTGAAAAATGGAAGTCATGCGAATAGATATAGTGTAATAACGTCACCGTGATACATTAACCGAAAGCAAGCAAGGTGTTAGTACCATGGTAACTTTATTATGATATATGTAAGGCGTTATCAACACTCTTCAAGAAGACTAAGATGATGTCAAGAGTGAAACCAAGTAATAAGTATAACAAGGAGTTTTTAATCATGTGAGCAGCGTAACCACACAATAAGGGGACTTATACCATTTCCTCACAAAATGAGAATATGATGTAAGTACCAGATTGTCCTAAGATGTGAACAAGACTATTAACTCAAGAAGAGACAAAAGATGAACCAAATACACAAGTGGTGAAGATGATCTTGAAATCAAGATGGAAGGACTTTTATCAATGATGCAAAAGTATACCCGCACACTTTAGACATTTAACAACCCAGCCGCAAACATGGATGGGCGTAAACGGACAAAAAAGTGACGAGTACTATCTCTGATAAAAATGCGTGATGTATGCACCTTTCTCACCCCGAATAATGGGCAAGTGAGAATGCAAGGGTACTAATCAAAAGATGGACACAAGCTAAGTAACACTTAGGTAGAGCTTCACCTCGTCCAAAGACAAGAATAAAACTAAGCGAAAGTGGGACGTAGCTTAGGTCTATGATGAAAAGACACTCAGTTTGAACTCACAAGGGTTCTTTGCCTTGTTTCAACAAACAAGGTTTAGATTCTAGATGAGCCATCACTTTGTGATGGCTTGACACAACAAGGACTAGTAAAGTGGGCTCCTTGACAAAATGGCTTCCTTAACAAGTTCTCTCAACTAGGTGTTACAAGGTTGTCTAAGAGCGAGGCGTGATTTACCCAAAAAGTCGCAATGACTAGTTTGGGAGTATCTCGGCTTTATCCCCTTTCAAGCACAATGGGAAATGAATGCATCCATCGTGTACTTTTACTAAGGTCATGATACGAACAACTTATAACTCTAACTCACAATGCATACTAGTCAAGTGGGTAAGCGGAGTGCTTCCTATTTCATCCACGAGGTTACACAATGGTGGACTACTTTAGGGTTCCTGGTACCACCCCCATTGTTATAGCTTAAGGCGTTATGCCAAAGGGGTTATGTTCCAGTTGAGCGGATAGGGACATACCCTTTTCTGAAACCTGCAATACAATGTTTTAAATATGGTGTGTTTTTTATCTTGCTTAGCTTAATGTGGTTTTAAGTAGCACACTATTTGGCAACCTGCAAGAAACATGTGTATTAGTGGGTTTGTATTTTTTTAGCTCCTCCTTTCTTTGACAATCATTAGGTCCTGTAGACAACAAGTTTTAGTAATTTTCCAATTCGTAGGTTGATGTTTAAGAAAGAGAGTTTTTCACTTTGCTTTTGATTCCTAAGATCGCCAAAAGGCGCAAAGGAAGAGCATACACAATGTGAAAAATTCCACTGAAATCACATGAAAGTTTTACTTCAACCTTTATAAAATAAGTGTTTTTGAACAATTTATATGAGTTTTGTATTGGTGTTTTTGATCTCCAAGATCACCTTGGAAGACGCGAGGAGAGAGCATACACACTTCTACAAAAACTACTTCTAAGTCAAAAACAAAAACACTTTTAATCTAAGTCAACTGAAACGTTTAAGAAAGAACCCTATTTTTCCAATTATTTAGTCCTAAAACCTACAGTGATGGATTAGAAGAAAAGTTTTTGCAGACTGTAAAAATTTTCAATTTTTAACACAGACACCTATGCGCCTATACTACACTCGTGTTACCCAACCGACAGATACGCGCCCTACCTGACGAGTACGCCTATATTCAAAAGATTAATAAAACCCAATGAAGTAAACACAGACACTCACAATATGACAGAGACGTGCCTATATTGACATGGACGCTCAGGTTACGACGTGTACGCGCTAAGGCTAAACAAGAGAACTCAGAAAATTCTTACACAAGAAAATATTTTACACCTGCGTGGCTAGAGAGATGGCTATGCACCCCAGATGATGGAGACGCATGCATGTCCTTGTATGGGTTATTTCTAATTTTTACACAGTCAGACCATTTACGCTGTGTGGCCAGAGAGACGTATACACGCCCCAGATGACGGAGATGCATGCGCGTCTGTGTAAAGGTTTAGTTTGTAAATGATGGGGACCTTCTGATAGGTATGCACTGATATGATGGGTATGCTGGGGTTCCGATGTGTACGTGCCCCTTGTTGGACACCTACGTGCACCCTGTGAAAACCTACAAAAACACGGATTTTCAAATTTTCAAGAGCAAACAGGTTAGTTGTTAGTCAAAGTGTCCTATTTCTAGATCAAACCCACAAAATGTATATAAATGATGGTCATTTATCTAGGTTTAGAAATAAAAATGAGGAAATAACAAGTGATTTGAAAAAAACTTGAAAATAAGCTTTGAAAAACCTAAAAGACCTCCATTAATGGAGGGTGGACATAAGTGTCCCACCAGGCGTGCCAAATGTGTTCAATGAAAAGTTGTAAAAGCCATGGATTTGGGGTAAGAATCTCTAAAGAAACCCCAAAGGATTTTAACAATCTGATCAATGGACCATGTGATAAGAAATGAGCAAGGTTTCCTTCTTTGCATACATTAATTTGAAATAAACATGCAAACTAAGCAAATGAAGTTAATCTCTATTCTTTGAAAGCTTGAAATGATGAACCTAAGAGGATCTAAGCATTCAGTTTATGTGTTTAAAAGAAAGAGATCTCCCCATTAATGGCTTCAAGGCCAATGGATCTTCCCTTTTACTCTATGTTAATGCTATGAAATACAAGATTAAATGCTTTTAGCTCAAATGAAAGAAGATGAAATACAAACTAAAGCCTAAGCAAATTGCTATAATTTGTGCTAGGAAGAAGAGAGAATTCTTAGGAAATGAGGGAGGGGGTAGAGCCCTATTTATAGTTTTTGGTTTGGAAGAAAAGGGAGATTTGGGTGCATGTGGGACAAAGGCTAAAGTCCAAAAAGCACTTTAGCAAGTCAAAGTGTGATTTGACTATGTTAGAGGGTAATTAACCTAGGTTAGACTAATTAATCTCTCTCAGAGAGTAATTAGGGTTCTGAAAAGGGTTCTGAAGGGCTTAATCAATCCAATGAAGTGGATTGATCTTCCAGGGAGCTAATAGAAGAAAGCTAGAAGAGAATAAGAAGCTAATGTAGTTAGAACGAGGCTATAACTGCCTGTTTAAATGGTTTATAAGAGGAAAAACGACCAAAAGGGTGTCATAGGAGGGGAATTAGATAGGCCTAACGGCGCAGCAGCGTCAATTTTCAAAAAGAAGAAGCGTTAGTGCACCATTAAAAATAATAGTGTAAGAAGTTGATGGGTGTAAAAGCTAAAAATGATCTTGTGGTGCTTGATCTTTGAATCTAGCAAACTAAACTAAGTAGAGACAAAGTCATCTAGATGTATGGAAGAATCAAATGGTACTTTTCCTCAAGAATGGTTCGATACAATGATGCATTAACTTTTGTATCTTTATATGCCCTAGAAAATATTTATGATGTGTTTCATTGCACAACCATGGGTTTCACACATGTGTGAAACCCTCTATATAATGCAAAATAGCTTCAAACCCAAACCACAAGTAGGAGACCTTGCAAAATGTGTGTGGTTAGGTTAAAGTGCAATCTTTACACCACCTATGTCATTAATAATCTAAAGAGGCCATAAACCACATGTAGCCCTCCACCTAGGATGTGATATTTATACGGATGCAACTAACCTTGGAAATTTGATCACCTGATAATGTAACAAGGGCTTGACATGCTTAGTTTGACTTGGCTTGTGAGGTATCTAGCTAGGAAGCATGACTTTATAACCTTGTTGAGTGTGCTTCAGACTTGTATTAGGGTTTCTCTTATGATGTTTTGATGTGTTGTAATTTATGAGAGATTTAATTACTTTTGGAATGATTATTTCAATGAGTGCTCTTGAAAGTGTTGGGCGAGTTGAATAGGTGGGTTACACTTACTTTTATAGGATTTTCGTAGATAATGTTTCACATTAAGGCCAACCACACACCACTCGAGGAGGCTCTACTCGTCTATTTAGTACTTTTTAACTTGTTTGGACTAGTGTAATGTCAAGTGTTTAATTATTCTTATTTAAGTGCAATTAACAATAAAATATCATCACTAACATTAATATGTTTAACAATTATAATATTATATCATGTTAATTACATAGTGTGATGTCGTTACCTAGTTGTGTCTTGTTAGGATCTTCATGTGCGAATTTCACTAATGCCTCAAGGTTTAGGTGTAATGGTTCGTTACATTTGGTATCGTGTTCAATTCTTGGAACAAGTGGCTATGTTGGCATTGCAGTTCTTCTCTCGGGGATCATATAGAGCATGGCGTGGTCCCGCTATACAAAGCGCAAATCTATCACGGGTCTAGGCTACGAAGCATGGTGGGATATTATGATCCTCATGTGAGGATTTCACTAATACCTCGTGGATTTGGTGTAATGGTTCGTTACATGTCTTTTTTTCTCGAATGAGTTGGTTGCATAGAATAAAATTCCCTCTTAATGGAGGGAGAGAACCATAAAAGAGAGGAGATTAGATGCAAATTTTTTGTACCAAGAGGTAGATAAATATGTACTCTTTGAAATGACATAGTTATATCAATTGGGAAAAGGGGTAAGCTTTTTTATCATTTTGTGAACACTTTTTAATTTAATTTTGGCCTTTCTTGTCATGTGATGATATAGTTGAGTGTTGTATGACCTTGTTGAGTTCAATCCTCCATCTTAAATTGTTAGTCGTGTTTTCCATATTTTTAAGAGCAATATTGAAAAATTAATGTCACTTAAGAATCATTTTAAAAACCTAGGTGACAATCAAAATTAAAGATTATCATTACCCCAAATTATTCAATATATAAAGAAAATAAAAATAAATAATCAGCCATGGACACTATTTTATTGCTTCTCATATTCACATTTAGTGAATCAATAAAAGTTAATAAATTAATGAAATAAGGATCACTTGGAGAATGTGTCTTTTAATTAATAATTGGAACAATGTGTAGACACCAATTTTTGGTATAACGCCCCTCCGTCATCTCGCGTTCATGCAATTTCCTATCTCACCTTTATTTTTCCTAAATTTCAATAAACCTCATCATCTATTCAACCAAATTTAATTAATTATTAAATGGGCTCCATATAAACCCATTTAATAATTGACTTTTGGCATTATCCCCCATCTCTCACAAATTATTCAATCCATGGGTATTAATATACCCATCCGACACCCCTTTCTAAATTTCAAATGGAATCTATCATCTCACCTACCATGTCAATCATGCTCCCCACTCCATCTAATAATTCAAGTTATGGTCCCCACGTGATCACATCATATCTCTTAACTCGGTTACTCTACCCAACCCCAGTTACTTGTTAACCCCAATCTAACCTCACATCCAAGCTATAAATATGGGTTTTCCCCATATTTCAGGGACACCGATATATTTTTTCAAGAAGACCGGAGAGACCTAGGCCCAAAGAGGAGAAGAAAGAGATTAATTAAGTTCTGCAAGTTTGAGGGAGAAATCTTTTCCATGGTTCGTTATCTTACCATCTTGATGCCCAATTCATCTCCATAGCAAAGCACAAGCTAAGTTCCCTCGTCATTTTAGTTACTTGTCATTTTATATTCCATTATTTCTGCATGATAACTACTGTTCATGATCTATTATTATCTTGTCTGACATGGGGTTGACATCCTCCAAGGGAGTTAAAATCCTCTTGAATCGGCACTATCTGGGAAACCCCCACATATTGTGATCTAATCTTATCTATTTCAGTTTTACAGATATAGCTTCTTTATATCATGCATCTATCTTCTTTGCGGCCATAGATCCACATCTACATCCGAGGTTCTAAACCCTCCATCATTTGAAGTCAGCTTTGGTGGCTCCCAGTATCGGCCTTCACCCCACTTGAGAACGAAGTTTCCTATACAACATTTGCAAATCAAAGTGGGACCAGATCCTAGGTCTGGTCCTTTTGTTTGTTATTTTATTCATCTTTTCTAACTTGCTTGTTTGCAATATCTTAGTATTTGTTGATTTTAGGTCAGTACGGTCACTCATTGAAATCACCAGGAGGTACGTGCTCTGCTTATTTTCTGTTGACATCTACTCGCATGGGATATGAATCGAAATTAACTGTAATGTCCCCTTTCCTACGCCAAAAGGCCCAAGGGCCAAGTCAAGTCCAAACCGTGGACATACCAAAGGGGGCTGTGGACGTTGTGAGCTTTTGGGAAGGGACCCCATGGTTCTAATATCCAAGTTTTGAATTTGGGGGTCACTTTTGGACCATGGCGACTCAAAAAGGAAAAACTAACTTTAGTTAGTTTATTTTATTGGCCCCTCCATGGAATAAAATGCACCTACAGTTATTGGGGCTCATTTGCGGAGGAGAAGTATGTAAGGAGCTGGGAGAGAAGGAAAGAACCTTTGTCACATACATTTTATCATCCTTCTCATGCAACTATTATTTACACATTACAACTTGTGGAGTGAAATCCCACAGGGACCCTAGCTTCGGTGGTGAGAGACCTGTCCCTAGTTACCAGGGCATTCTTTGGTAGTGAGAGATCTACCCTAGTCTATCATTTTGGAGCCACTTTCAGGGCTGTGCTACAGAGATATTACCAGAGGGTTCAGAGGAAGGGTTTGAGGAATTTTGGGGGCATTTGGGGAAGATAATCAGAGGGGTTCCAGATCAGACTTACGGTAGCCATTTGGGTTGGGCTTAAGCATCACTTTGAAGGTGCCTCCATCATTTTCCGACCCCTTTCCAAGTGAGGCGACTTGCAACCTTTATTTGGGGGTTTTCTAGTCAACCATTTTCAAATCTGAAGGTGGAAATATTATTTCCTGTATCTATTAGTGTTATTTCCAAAGACCCTTATTTTTGCTCTTGTATTTAAATTTTAGAGAGTTACGAACCTCTGAAGTTTTCTAGTTGTTTAGGCACGCCGCACTTTTTCTCAGCAGCTTTAATTTGTGTAAAATTCCAAAACAATTTTATTATGTCCTCTATAATAATATCAAGCTCTCTTTAAATTTTCAAGTAATTCGAGTGGATATTTTGGGAGATATTGATTTTATTTAGTTCGGTGTCCTTACTGTAAAAATTTGCATAAATCAATATCTTATTTGGCTGTAAATTTTCATATATTTTGTGCATTTTTAAGTGGTATCCCACTAGGGATATTTTAGTGGTCTCAGAGCAGTTGTTTCTCCAGCCTATTGGGATTAAAAGATGGGGGATAGAGATAGTGAGGATATAGGGGTAGATTTGATGAAACAATTGTTCACCAACATGGTAAAGCAGCAGGAGACTACCAATCTCTATTTGAGCCAGCTCACTGAGAGATTAGCAAAGGACAAGTTTGATACTCATGTGGAAAGAGGAGAAAATAGCAATAGGGGACAATATGGTCAAAGAGGTGAGGGTGGAAATTCAGGATAGTGGTCCCCCCATTCTTCTACTAGGCCTCTAGAGTTTCACGAACCTTCTTTCTTGAAGGATCTAAAAGTTTCAAAAGTACGACAGTGAGGGGATATTTTAGATGAGGAGTCTTGTTGGGAAAGGTACCAGACCTTAAGTGATGGTTTTTGTGACAACATGCCATTCCAGGAATATTACAAAATGAAGATTGACAGCATGCCTAGGAGAGATTACCAAGCACAGGTGTACCGTAGATGCAAAGGAGGTTGGGACATATTTCTGTTCCACATTTTGGCGGTTCTAATAAGTGTACTGCACAGTCTTGGGTGTAGAAGTTGAAGACATACTTTGACTTGAATCCTATGCATGAGGAAGATGTAATTAAGTTTTCAATCTTACATCTGAGGGATACGTTCATGATTAGTGGCATCATGGGTTGATTACATAGGGACACATATACATCACAACTTATGCAGAGTTCACAAAGAGGCTAGTGAGTAGATTTGATAAGAGGGACCCCGACAGGTATTTTAGAGAGTTGACTCATTTGAGGCTAACAGGGGAAACGGATTAGTATATCACCGATTTTCAGATACTATCGGTCATGGTACCTGATGTTACAAAGATGAGGTTGATTTCCCTATTCAAAGTAGTTTTTACAGACACTCTCGTTGGATTTGTGAGGGCATTTGAGCCTTCTTCGTTGCATGAGGCTATTAGGAGAGCTCATGACTTGGAGTTATCCACTCCTAAGTTGAGGTTTCCACCTCGAGTGCAGCCTAAGGGTTTCCCTTCTAGAACCAAGGGTTCACAACCAAAGGTACATCCACCTAGGAAAGATACACCTGGAGATCATTTGGATCTAGAGAGGATAATGAGGAATTGAGGTGAAAGAAACTATGTTTTGATTGCCGCACACCTTGGGTTCCAAGACACGATTGCAAGGGTAGAGGGAGGGCCCAATTCATAGAGGTATTTAAGGAGAGTGATTGTGACGAGGAGTTGGACACACAACCATTAGAGGATGATGATGATGATGAGGCATTAGATAGTGTGGGTGTTGAGTAGGATAGCAAGACTTTCCCCAGGAGACTATCGCCACCTTGTCTAGTACCCCGAGGTACAAGGCATTCAGAGTTAGGGGAGTTTTGCAGGGACAACGAGTGGTGGTACTCATTGATAGTGGGGCAACCCACAACTTTATTGATGCCTCATTGGTTGAGAGGTGAGGGTTACAGATAAAGGAATTTGAGGGCTTCAACGTGGTTGTAGCCAATGGAGATTCTATGAGATGCACACGACGGGTTCCCCAATTGAGCATCACGATGGGTAACTATACAGTTACCAATGATTTCTATATTGTTGGTATTGGAGAGACCAACATAGTGCTTGGGGTACAGTGGCTCCATTCCCTTGGTGAGTTTTGGACTAACTTCCAGATGATGGAGCTGAAGTTTAAGTCCGAAGGGAGGAATGTGATCTTGAGGGGCTTATCTTCAGGGGCACCCCAAGTTGTTATGACCAAGAGGATCGAGAGGATCTATAGGCACGACGGGGTGGATTGGGTAGTACATTGTTTGGTTTCGACCAAGAAATCAGAGGATGGACAACAAGAGTACCATGTGGATATACAGGCCTATTGGACAGACATAGTGTAGTGTTTGGTGACATACCTCCAAGTATACCTCCAAATAGGGGATTTGAGCATGTGATTGAGCTCGAGGATGCTAGACCGGTGGTCACTTCTCCTTATCGTCACCCCAAATGGTTTAAGGATGAGATCGAGAAGACTATACAAGAGCTCATGGATATGGGGCATATTAGACCGAGTTCCAAATTTTTTTTTTCTTCTTCTATGGTATTGGTGAAGAAGAAGAATGGGACCATGCGGATGTGTATGGAAAACTAGACCTCGAATAAGAAGACAATAAAGAACAAGTATCCCATATCGCACATTGATGAGTTTTTGACGAGCTACATGGTGCAATATATTTTTCAAAAATAGATTTACATTCTAGATATCATCATATCAAAGTTAGGGAGCAGGACGTGCATAAGAGAATGTTCAGATGCCATTACAGTCACTTTGAGTTCTTGGTGATGCCTTTTGGATTGTCTAATGCTCTAGCTACATTCCAATATTACATGAATCATGTGTTCAACCGCCACTTGTAGAAGTTTGTATTGGTTTTCTTTGATGATATTTTACTCTACAACAGACTTGGGAGGACTATATCGTGCACCCGGGTGAGATATTGGGGATATTAGAAGTTAATTCGTTATATGCGAAATCCTCTAAGTACAAGTTCGGCATGACCAAACTTATATACTTGGGATATGTAATTGGTGGGGGTATAGTGAAGGTGGATAGAGGAAATATATGGGCAATCCCGGATTGGCCGCCTCCTAGACATTGACACAACCGAGAGGATTCGTGGGGTTATGTACATAATACCGAAGGTTCATGAAGAATGTCTCTCGATTGATCGCTCCATTGATTGATTTGAGCAAGAAGGGGATTTTTCTTGCTCGAGACACAACACAACATGTTTTTATCACCTCAAGGAGGTGTTGAGTTCGTGTCCCATCCTCGCATTACTGTACTTCTCTTGCCCATTCATTCTAGAGTGTGATGCATCGGAGAGGGTGTTGGGAAGTTCTCATGCAGATAGGCTTTCCATCGCCTATGAGAGTCGGAAATGAAACCCGTGGAGAGAGGGCATTCAATTTATGATAAGGATATGTTGGCCATCATGCATGCCTTGGCCAAATTCAAACAAGACTTTATGGGCAATTTTTTTTTTTGGTTTGTACGGATCACAATAGTTTGAGGTTCTTCTTGGGATAGAAAGAGTTTCAACGATCACCATCAAAGATGGGTGAACAAGGTGAAAACATATGACTTTGACATAGAGTACATTAGAGGTAAGAATAATATTGTTATCGATGCTTTATCTAGGATTAGAAGGCTCGTATACTTG
This sequence comes from Taxus wallichiana var. yunnanensis, assembly GCA_018340775.1. Taxonomy (NCBI): domain Eukaryota; kingdom Viridiplantae; phylum Streptophyta; class Pinopsida; order Cupressales; family Taxaceae; genus Taxus; species Taxus wallichiana. Next base: position 130,821,947 of record CM031233.1, on the reverse strand, counting down.
TTGAGTATTCCAAAAATCAGTTTGCATGTGAGATCATGGATGGTATTATACAAGATGACCGATACAGAGTAGTGGATGATCTCATTTTCTACAAGGATAGGATTTTCCTTGTACCAGATCCAAAATAAAGGAGAAGATCGTTCGAGCAGTACATGATACACCACTAGCAGGACATCCTGGGTATTTCAAAACATACAGGTTCATCAGGGAGATATTTTCATGGAAGGGGATGAAGGACGATGTCCTTAATCATGTTAGAGAGTGTATGGTTTGCCAACAAACCAAATCTGAGCATTCTTTCCCAAAGAAGATTACTTCAGCCTCTCCCCATTCCCGAACAGAAATGGGAAAGCATATCTATGGAATTTATCACGGGCTTCATTAGTGCATGGGCATAACTGTATTTATGTGGTAGTTGATCGATTAACTAAGTATGCTCATTTATTTTCCCTACCCAAGGGGCACGAGGCAATGGATGTGGCCCGGATCTTCTATACCGGTATTTTTAGGCTACATGGGTTGCCTAAAAATATTGTCAGTGACAGGGACAAGATCTTCATGAGCACCTTTTGGTAGGAGATCTTTAGATAAGAAGGTACGGAGTTGACTCAAGCACTAGCTACCACCCACGATATAGATGGGCGATTTAAAATAGTCAATAAGTGGATAGAAGACTACTTACAGAGTTATGTGATAGGACACCAACATGCATGGATTAAATGGTTACACATGGGTGAGTATTGCTACAATACCACCTACTAGATGAGCATAGGTATGACCCCTTTCCGAGCCTTATATGGGTACGATGCCAGGACATTTGTAGATTTGGTATTACTAGAGAGCCGAGCTCCCAAAGCTCGAGATTGGTTACAAGAGAACCAGGATATTCTAAAGGCTCTCAGAGAGAATCTTTAGAATGCACAGAATCAATAAAAGGTATATGCAGATCGACACAGGACAGAGAGGTCTTTTAAGGTTGGGGATCTAGTATTCCTACGTTTAGAGCCATATAGGCAGTCCTCACTAAAGTAGTGCAGAGAAATTGAAACCATGATTTTATGGTCCATACTAGGTAGTTCGTCGAGTTGGGGCAGTTGCATATGAGATAGAGCTACCACAACACAATAAGATACATAATATCTTCCATGTTTCATGCCTTAAGAAGGCACTCGGACCGCATATTGTACCATCTATAGAGTTACCACCACTAGATGAGGAAGGGAAGTTGGTGCTAGAACCAGAATCCATTATTGAAGAGAGACAGAGGGGGCTCAAGAGCAGAGTAATCACCGAGTATTTGGTGCGATGGAAGGGACTGCCACTTGAGGATGCTACTTGGGAGGGAGAGCAGATCTTGCAAAGATCATAATTTGCAATTGCTCAAGGACAAGCAAAATTTGGGAAGGGAGGACTATAATGTCCCCTTTCTATAATGTCCCCTTTCCTACGCCAAAAGGCCCAAGGGCCAAGTCAAGTCCAAACCATGGACATACCCAAGGGGCTGTGGATGCTAGGAGCTTTTGGGAAGGGGCCCCGTGGTTCTAATATCCAAGTTTTGTGTTTGGGGGTCACTTTTGGACCATGGCAACTCAAAAAGGAAAAAGTAACTTTAGTTACTTTATTTTATTGCCCCTCCATGGAATGAAATGCGCCTAGGGTTATTAGGGCTTGTTTTCCGAGGAGAAGTATATAAGGAGCTGGGAGAGAAAGGAAAGGAACTTTTGTCACATACATTTTATCCTCCTTCTCGTGCAACTGTTGTTTGCGCATTATAGCTTGTGGAGTGAAATCCCACAGGGACCCTAGCTTCGGTGGTGAGAGACCCATCCCTAGCTAGCAGGGCATTCTTCGATAGTGAGAGATCTACCCTAGTCTATCATTTTGGAGCCGCTTTCAAGGTTGTGCTATAGAGATATTACCAGAGGGTTCAGAGGAAGGGTTTGAGGAATTTTGGGGGCATTTGGGGAAGATAATCAAAGGGGTTCTAGATCAGACTTACGATAGCCATTTGGGTTGGGCTTAGCATCACTTTGAAGGTGCCTCCATCATTTTCCAACCCCTTTCCAAGCGAGGCGACTTGCAACCTTTATTTGGGGTTTTCTAGTCGGCCATTTTCAGATCTGAAGGTGGAAATATTATTTCCTATATTTGTTAATGTTATTTCCAAAGACCCTTATTTTTGCTCTTGTATTTAGAGAGTTACGAACCTCTAAAGTTTTCCAGCTATCTAGGGCATGTTGTGATTTTTCTGGCAGCATTTTATTTGTGTAAAATTCCAAAAACAGTTTTTACTATGTCCTCTATAATAATATCAAGCTCTCTTTATATTTTCAAGTAATTCAAGTGGATATTTTGGGAGATATTGATTTTATTTAGTTCGTTGTCCTTAATGTAAAAATTTGCATAAATCAATATTTTATTTGGCTATAAATTTTCATATATTTTGTGCATTTTTAAGTGGTATCCCACTAGGGATATTTCATTAACCTTGTTCTTCTAGTTGTCCTCACATCTTATATTTAGCATCTTTTGTTTTTCTGGACCCACCTGCTCACTGGGATTGAGTATTATCTTTGTTTGTTGGGCATATTACTTACATGTTGTAGTTTTTCTCCACCTCGACTTAAATAGCCTTATTATTTTTGTATTAAAAAAATCAAAAAAATCGTAGTTTTGTTTTTGTTTTACAAGTAGTATAGAGTTAATTTTTACTATTTAAATAATTAAAAAGAGACAATTAATATTAAAAATAATAATTAAAAAAATGCATATATATACATACATACATATATATATATATATATATATATATATATATATATATATATATATATATATATATATTATCCTCCTAAATTGCTCCATCTTATCTATCCCGTCATTCCCCTATTCCGACCATCTTGGCCATCCCACCTCACTCCATTTGAGCTCCCTATCTCCCTTCCACCGAGTCCTCCACTCAGCCACCTACCTATCCACCCGTCAACTCACTGCTTCACCACACCCATCTCTCTCGATCCTCAACCACCCATCAACACACCCAATTCACCATGCGAATCAAGCATTCCATCCAAACGCTCGGCTTGCCATCCTCCGCTTCGAGCTCCCATACGACGAACTCGCCGACCGTTCAATACTCCATCTCCCAACACAAATACCTCTCTCCATGGCATGGCTCGGCTCTGTCTAACTACCCACAGAGACATTGCTCCCCACCGAGCTTTATCCTCACACCCAAGCTCCTTCCCACTCGTCTTCACTCACCATCTCCTCACCCCCTCAACCCAATCAACTTATCTACCTACTCTTTACCCACACCCAACTCGTTATTTATTTTCCTCCACTTCACTCTAACTCCCCTCTACGACCAACCCACTTGGCTCTCCTCACCAAGCCTTTCCATTTTCTAACTCTTCCCAAATTTTCTCTACGAATCCCAATGCTTACCCGAGTTGCTTCATCCACTCTGCATCTAACTCCCGATCTTGCATCCATCTCACCTCCCTCTAGCCGAGTCGGCATCCATCCTAACTCGATTTGGAAAGACCCAGTCTCCTCATCATCTCCAGCCCAATCTATGTCAACCCTTACTCGACCCTATCACCGAGTCATTCTCATCCAGCATACCAACAACGCTTCTACAACTTCCATTTCCATTTCCTTATGCACTGGTCCATGCTTAGGTAAATCAAATCTTTGTTTTTAGGAACAAGAACCCTTATTTGATTGAGGATCTATAGTATCTAACATGGATTCCAACTCTTGGATCATTGACCTCCTTGCTTAGTCACCAAATGGTCTGAGCACAGGATGGAATCTACTGTAAGTAAAAGAACAATGATTTTCTCATAAAACCTCTTTTTTGCTCAGAATCCCTACACAGATGCCAACGATAGGCTTAGTTCATGAATATCCGGTGCATCGCTCCGAAACTCTTCACAATCCCAGGGATCTTGTTGTGGGCTAAGGCAAAGTCAAGGAGGTCAGTCCTTATTCACATAAAACTTTATGGCCTGGAATTCCAAATTATCTGTGCTCGTGAGTCAAAGTTCATTGACATCTTAGCTCTTTCCGCTGACTATAAATTCCAATATTTTGTTTAGAGATATCTATGATTTGCTCACGTTCTAGAAAAATGTATTTCCTGTCACTATCTTTTGTAGCAATCGGTTTATAATTCTAACACTTGATTCTTCTAACTGTCTCAAACTCCATTTCAAATTCACGCAAGGTCTGTCGATAGTGACTATGCAGTCTCTTTATCGCAATTGATTTCCAATTCTTTAGAACGCATTTATAAACGGTGCCTGTTATAAGCAATGTCTTTTAGTAGTATAATTTGGTGACTATACAGGTGCTTTATAACAATTATTTAGCAATTATATAGTCTCTTACAGTCTCTTTTATAAGATTCTGATATGATTTAGCAATTGGCTTACAATTTTTGTACAACACATTTATAAACAAGTGCTCGCGACACCCTAGTCAATTACATATTTCTCATTACACTATGTCATCGTACATATGAAGAGCCATATCCATGTGCGGTATGACCCACCAATTTTAATCCACTCATCCTTTAGGTAGGTTTGTGAATCTATCATTTTATTAGTTGGGATTTTATAGTCATGTCATTTTGTTAGTTTCACTTTTATAGTCATATCATTTCATCCTGTACTTTCATAGTCATATCATCCTTGCTTTAATTCTTGCATGGGTTTCATTATGTACAAACGATAGTTCATATCTATCATTTTATTAGTTGAGATTTTATAAGTCATATCACTTCATTAGTTTAGCTTTTATATAAGCTATTATTTCATTAATTTAGTCTATCTTTTCGACTCAATTGCTTCCCTTATATTATTTTATAGTCTATCGTTTAATTTTCGTCGCTTATTTACTCGAATGAAATAGGAACATTGAACTACGATTTTGTTAATTAATTAGATTAATTAATTTATTTATTTTATTTTTATTTTTTTATGATGACACCATTTGTAAAATATGTACGACATTTATGTCATTTTTTTCTTAACCACCTTAACTAATAGCATTTATTATCTTCTTGGGGTAATGTCTACGACCTCATGACAACAACATTATGTTGTCAAAGACAACCATTAAAACATAAACACGCCACCAATCTCCTTTCACCGACCCCGTCCGAGATTGTGCATGGTGCAATTATAGGGTATCTAGATGTTTCTAGCTAACAATGTCATCATCACATGCAATCGAATAACAAGGGAAAGTGTTATCCAGGTATTTCTCTTTCCCCCTATTTTATCCTTTTTACTGTTAGTGTAGGTTATTATTTATCCTTTTATTTATTTATTAGGATAATTCTTACACTTGTGTTATCCCTAAACTTGTTGGGTTAGCTTGCTTAGGTGTACTAGTTGTGTGTAGTTAGCTTACTAGTTGTGTTGAGTTAGCTTCTCAGTTATGTGAAGTTAGCTTACTAGTCTTTTGGAGTTAACTTAACTACCAATATCAGTTAGTGGGAGTTCTTCACCATTGATTTAGGTAGTAGTTGTACTTCCCTCCTCCTATATGTACATCTTTCTTATTGAATAATTTAAGTTATTCTATTGTAATGTATTGAGCATTATGGATTATAATGGATTTCCATATATGGTATTTTACTCTTCTTCTTTGCAAATCTAATGTGGTGTGCTATTATTATCTCGAGATCACTACTTGGAACAATATTCTTATCATTCCTTTCATATACATTGTAATTTCCCTTTCCTGCATGACTGCTTGCATCAAACACCACATTTCATTTTGTTCTAAAACAAACCTTCTACATCTTGCTTGCTTACATAGCCTAAGTATGGGATTTAACTTCTGCATTTCACTTATCACACACTGCTTGAGACTTCACAAACATAATTAACACATCATAATGTTCCTCTCACCTAGTTAATTGATTGGGACTTAAACACCCAACAAGAAACCATCTCAAACATCTCCCAATCCATGAATACATCTGAAACCAGCCTTAGACTTCTTTAGGTACCTTCATTACCTACTTTTCTTTTATGTTCACATCTCAAAATTAATCATGATGATAAAAAATATTCTTGCTTGATTTGTTTGTCAACAACATACATAAACAGATGTTTCTCTATTTCACACATATTGTCGCTCTCTCTCAAATCGAGACAAACAAAATATCTGCTCTATCCAATGATATTACTTCTTCTGACGATCTCGCCCAACAAGATACTAAATTCAAAACCACGTCATCAGTCACCTAACCTCCAATCTCTATGGTCTCACCTCAAGAGAACCATGTCATCCAAGATCACTCATATCTTAAAACTAACCCTGTATCTCTTCCCGTGCTCATCTTCCTCAACCAATCGAACCACCACCTCTCACTCCTCTAGAGACACTTGGGCCTCCTCCTAACCCCATATATGACTTCTTACTCCAAAAATCTCCTACAATCTCTCAATCCTCCCAATCTCCTAAATTAGTGGATCGCATTCCACCCACATCCCATTTTGACAATTCCATTAATATGCCTATCCAGCCATCTCAACCTCTTCACACTTACATTCCTACCCATCGTATGCTCCAACCATCTCAAACTCTTAACACACATATCCCCGCTTATCGTCATGCCCCTATTGCTCAACATCAACCTATGCAACAATCCCAACCTGTGACACATGTTAGTCCTTACCAAGCAGCTCCCCAAACACCTACATATCCACAAATTAATCAATTGTCTTATCAAACCATTCCACAAACATCCTATCCACAAACTTATCAACCACCTTATCAGACACTTCCCCAACTACCCACACACCCACAAACACATCATTCGCCTTATCAAACTACTTTTCAAACCACACAACCGATCCAATCTCAACCTTACAACACCTCCAGTGATCTAATTCACGCCTTAATGAATCGGTTGGCCAGTTTAGAAACCCTTACTGTAGCACCCAAAAACACCTTATCCTATGAACAAATTTGTAACAAACCGATTCACCCATCGGTTCCAATCAAACCCTACCCTTCTCATTAGAAACTTCCTACGTTTACTAAGTTCAACAACAAGGAAGATCCCCAACAACATCTCCTTGCATTTAAACACGCATGTTGTCTTATTGCGCATGATCATGATCTACTTCTTCACACTTTCCCCATGTCTTTTCTGGTCCCGCATTGGATTGGTACAATAGTATCCCACGACATTCCTTATTCTCTTTCACTCAACTTACACAATTGTTCTTAGAACACTTTTCTATCAATATCACATGCAAAACCACTATCATTGATCTATATACCATTTGACAGTTTGAAAATGAGTCCATCACCGACTTCGTCGCACGATGACATGATGTTATAAACCAACTATCCTTCACTATCCCGCAAACCGAACTCATCAAATTATTCTCGTGTTTGTGTGCAAAACATATATCATCCACTTTGCAGATCCAATCATTCCGAACCTTTGATGAAGCTTTCATAATGGCTCACAAACTCGAAACTCGTGTCATTGAGCAAGGTCATCTTAAATTAAGTTCAATTAAATAAAAATGGAATCTACTAAACCATTTACACATAACGACAAGTTTTAGGCTGCAATTAACATTGTGGTCATTGAACCCTCCTTAGCATCTACATCAAGCACATGGTCTCAACAACTATCCCCTCAATCAACACCATCTACACTTCATTGGGAGAATCATATGGCTCCGTGTTTGACAAATTGATGACTATAAACTCTACCCAATCGCCTCCCATACAACCCGTGGACAACTCACAACCCAAACCTATTTGGTATCACAAAGCCCACTATTGTAAATATCATCGAGTCAAAGGTCACGACATTGAAAATTTTCATTCCTTCAAAGACCGTGTCCAGTAACTCGTAATTCAAGGGGATATCCAAATTGATACCTCCACTGCACAAACTAATCAACCACCAACAAATCAAGCCATGCTCTTTACATCTCAACTTTCGAAAGCTTATATGATTGACACTCTTGTCAGTCAAGATCTTATCTTATGGCCAACTCTACATGTTCCTATAGTGGACATTATTCCCATCCCTTATGTGGAATCTGTCACACCTACATCAAATTTCACTACACATCCTAAATGTACACCTTCTCCTATCTTTATCATATCCACATCAAATTTGACTATACCATCCATTTCCGCCACTTCAAACATACACCAATCTACCACATTCGATTCATCCTTAGCACTTATCTCAGCCCCACTCATATCCACACATATCCCTACATCTCTCACACCTACTCCCTCACCCACATCTACCTCAAATACACATGTTACTACACCTACATTACTCACAACCATCCCAACAAAACTCAGTTCTACTACATGCACCCTTACAGCCCCACCTTCGACATCAACCTTTAGCTAACATATCATTCTTACCCCTCGAAACATTTATGAAACAACCAATCCCTTCTACTTCTACACCGAGACATACTCCTACATTTGTTGCATTACCCATGATGTCTACTCCATTGGTTATCACATCACTCACATCTCCACATATTCCAAATATGCCTACATCTTTATCTATGCCAACAACCCCTATATCTATCATACCAAAAAATACACCTATCCCTACCTTGACATCTTTACCTATATCTTCGCCCATGGCCACATCACCCAATCTACCCCAATATTCTTTACCTAATCCTTCTATCACACCAACCCAATCCTCTCGATTTGTAACCCTATCAAAGATACCCCTTGGAACATCTACTGAACCAACATATCCACCTAAATCAAAGAAATATGGTTTACCTTCTCCCTCTACAAAATCAAATCTTCCCATGCCAAAACCAAAACAATCCACATCTCACATAGATATCATTAATCACATCATACAAACACCTATTTCCCCGTTAACGTCCTCGTCTTGTTTTAGGACATTTTCTCCATTAATAACCACACCACCACTATCATATCCTCCAGGTTGAAATTATTGTCATCCTCGCTAGAGGCGAATCTTCTCGGTTGAAGTCTAAGGCTAGGGAAAAAATCCCCGATAGTCCCCTGCGCATCCTCAAAACATTTAGGTTTTCCCTCTTCTCAACAATCTAATGCCACAACATCTATGTTAGGATCAGTCTCTCCATCTATGACATCTTGCAACAATAAATATACATACAAACAATACAATCCTTCAACCAAATTTGATTTTTCCTCCAAAACACAAAATTTACCCATCCAATCTACATTCGCATTTTCTCCTTACTCCAAGATGAGATATCCTATCAAAACCCACAAGAGTTACATTCCCTGCAGGACACTTCATGGGGTCTTACGCAGATATCTTTCAACATTTAACTCGAATATCTGCCATCACACTTCCTCCCATTAAAGAATTTAATCCCTATGGTCCCAAGCCATCATGGTTCAATCTTAATTGCAGTTGCGCTTATCATTGTACCCCGAGCCATGACATCGAACATTGTAAGGCATTTCGGTCAATTGTCCACAACCTTATTGAGAAAGATGATTTCCTCATTCAGGGGAAAGTTCCTTCTCCATCTACCTTGAATCCAATTCATATCCCATTTGTTGGGTCTCCCATGATTCCTCCATCCACATCATCCCTTAACATCCCTCCTATACATGACATTCCTCCTAAGGAAGGTCATCCATTGTTCATCAATACCATTTATCTTGATAAACACACTTGTGATTCCCGAATTTTTACCCCGTCCAAATCTAAAACAATCTCATCTAAACTCTTTCGACATCCTTTAACTCCTTCACATTTAACTTATTGGGGGAACATCCTTCCCTCACCCTTGAGCATCTCGTCTCATCATGACTCCTTGTTACTAAGAGGAATTCACTTTTTGACATTTTTTTGTCTACCTCCTTCACATTCATCCAATCTAAACTATTTCTGCCCAAATCCTCACTCATTTTAAGTCCACCATTGTGGCCATGTTTATGCCCTTTTTGGGGTATCATCTTTTTCATCAAAATCCTCCTTTAAGGCTATGTTTGTCTCTCCATTGAGGGAAAATTTTCTCGAAGTCCACCATTGTGGCCATATTTGTGTCTCTCTTAGGGCATCATTTATTTTCATCAAAATCCACCATTGTGGTCATATGTTTGTTTCCTTCAGGACATAGTTTTATTTCCTACTTGTCTATCATCTCATATTATTGCAACTTCACTATCTTCCCTCTCGTGGTGGTAAACCAAAGACGGAACCTCTTAAGGCATTGCACTTGCGACCAATCTACTATTAGCATATCTACTAATGAGCACTTAGTTATATCCTTAGATTATTCCTCCATCCTTAGCCCCTTCCATTTGTCATTGTAATGATTTGAATTATGTGGTCCACCTTCACTACTTTGATATGACCCTGTAACCATTACATCGGTCACCTTCTCATTCTCCTATTAGCCCACGCAAAGGGTCCAGGTGTCTCTTGTACATTCCTTATCCCCTCTTAAGTGGTTTACTTAGCTATTCCCAGCTCTCCCCCATGTGAAGCTCAAATTCACGTATGCAAAAGGCAAAATCAAAGTTATCAAAAATAGACTGATCCCTCGAAGGACAGTTGTTCATGCAAAAAAAAAAAGGAAACATAAAAGCATACAAATCAAAATCAAAGCAAAATCAAAAGAGATAGACCGATCCCTTGAAGGATGGCTATCATATTATTCTTGTCATCTATATTATGTATAAAGTATACCATACCCTCGAAGGATGGCTACTCTATTATTATGGCATCTGGAAGGTTTTCCACATTGATTAGCCTTCCTTTATCAACATTTTCTGAAAGCTTCCCCCATTGATCAACTTTCTGCTATTGTTCTTTCCCTTTCCCGTAGCCGGGCATAGACTTAAGGAGGACCACCTTTGGAGATACCTCTTCCCAAGTATAAGTTACATCTCAATCTTTTTGTCGTGTCAACATTAGGATTATGAGCATCTTTCATCCATATTTCCCTCATGGTCTTTTGGTATAACTAACTATCATTGATTATGTATTAACACCTGCTATCGGCAAGTAAGTGCAATGCCTTGAGTGGTTACCTTTAATATTTATCTCCAATCCAGTTCGAAGCATGGTTTCTTTGTATGCCCTTCTATAACTATGTTTCATTCATCTCATCTAGATCATCTTTTATCGAAATCACATCAAATTTCACACTATCTATCCATCATTTCCATGAATGCATTTGCAAATATACTTTTGGTTTGTGAATTCTACTTGATTAATGTTGTGGTTTGTGAATCCTACTTGAGGATCCTTCTCAAGGCAAGTTCCTTATCCTACAACTCCTTATTTCTCAACATGTTCAACAAAATCTTTGATCCATTGCTCCTTGATCTCCATTTCCACTCATCACCATTTGTCTCCACATCATCCTTATCACCTTTATGTCCCCTTGCATGACACCAAATATATTACTTGTCTTTCCTCTTGAGTTTCCATTTTATTCTTCTGATTTCAGTTTAACAATCTTATTTAACCATACATACATCAAGAGAATCTTAGTTAAGGTATATATTCTTCCTTGATCCTCCCGGTGTGGAAGCTTCTCCACCATTTCCTCTTTCAATAGATGACAATCACCACCACAAACGTCTTTCCACTCCTCCTTTTCCACTTAACACTCTCGTTCTTCTCTCTGTGACATTAACCTCTTCTCTTTTTGAGAACCATGTCACATCTTTTATCTTCACCAGTCCTCTCGTAGGGATATCTTCATATTCATTTCTAAGAATCTCTTCCCATCTTCCTTTGACATTTTTGTCTTGGAAGATACCATAACGACCATCACCTATCTGATCTTGTTCTCTTCCACGAATATTTACTCTACTTTTGTTTTGTCACAAAAGTATCTTGACTTCTTGTCCTACTTATCGAACAATTTGCTAACACTTATTCATATTTCCTATGAAACATGATTGCCATCATATTTATCACCCTTTTAAGGCATTTTATCTCACCTTTCTATCCTATCTGCTCATCATGTGCACATTTATGAGTATTCCCCTTGGGATATCTTATTTCAACATCCATCTATGTCTTATGTTGGGGCACCTTTTCATCCTTATACTTGTCAATGCATAGAACTCACTTTGTGTCCTTCTCGTGTTCTGTGTTTAGGCATCATTATCTTCATCCTCATCCCTTTTGCGGACGCATGATTTTTCATACGATTCCTCGCAGACAAAGGATTTCACACATATTTTCACTTTCAGTCGCGCATATTTTGATGTTTTCCTATGACCCATTGGTCATCTTGGTTTACATCCATACTTGTAGTGGTCTTCACCCATTCATTGGTCTCGTACTGATGTTGTCATCTGTCTCTCGTTGAGACCATAATTTTCCTCTACCGATGTGATATTGGAGTCACCGCCATACTTTTTTCATTGTTATTGCGATCCTTTTTTGCTTGAGGCATATTTCCTTTGGTCATGTCTTCATCCATCTTTAGACACATATTTCATTTAACCCTTTTTGTTTTTGTCTCGTGGCTTGTTATCACAAACCACTCAATAAAAAGGGGCAAATGTAGACACCAATTTTTGGTATAACGCCCCTCCGTCATCTCGCGTTCATGCAATTTCCTATCTCACCTTTATTTTTCCTAAATTTTAATAAACCTCATCATCTATTCAACCAAATTTAATTAATTATTAAATGGGCTCCATATAAACCCATTTAATAATTGATTTTCAACATTATCCCCCATCTCTCACAAATTATTCAATCCATGGGTATTAATATACCCATCTGACACCCGTTTCTAAATTTCAAATGGAATATATCATCTCACCTACCATGTCAATCATGCTCCCCACTCCATCTAATAATTCAAGTCATGGTCCCCACGTGATCACATCATATCTCTTAACTCAGGTTACTCTACCCAACCCCGGTTACTTGTTAACCCCAATCTAACCTCACATCCAAGCTATAAATATGGGTTTTCCCCCATATTTCAAGGGACATTGATATATTTTTTTCAAGAAGACTTGGAGAGACCTAGGCCCAGAGAGGAGAAGAAAGAGCTTAATTAAGTTTTGCAAGTTTGAGGGAGAAATCTTTGCCATGGTTTGTTATCTTACCATCTTGATGCCCAGTTCATCTCCATAACAGAGCACAAGCTAAGTTCCCTCGTCATTTTAGTTACTTGTCATTTTATATTCCATTATTTCTGCATGATAACTACTATTCATGATCTATTATTATCTTGTCTGACACGGGGTTGACATCCTCCAAGGGAGTTAAAATCCTCTTGGAACCGACACTATCCAGGTAACCCCACATATTGTGATCTAATCTTATCTGTTTCAGTTTTGTAGATCTAGCTTCTTTATATCATGCATCTATCTTCTTTGCGCCCGTAGATCCACATCTGCATCTAAGGTCCTAAGCCCTCCATCATTTAAAGTTGCTAGTGGCTCCCAATGATCGCCTTCACCCCGCTCGAGAACGAAGTTTCTGTGCAACACAATGGTAAATGCTTCCTCTTATGCTCATTATGACTTGTTAGGCTCCCATAAAGTAATTAAGAACATGATATTACACGAAACATGAGATTTGGCTCTTTAATATATAAATAATAAACAAATAAAATTAAGGAGAACATGTTTTAGAGTAGCCAATTTTTTAAAGGAGTGCCAAAGAGCAAGGAGGAGTGTGGGAAAAGAAAAGTTGATCCAAACAAGGACCTAGGTGGTAATTATAGTGGAGTAACTTCCAGGAGCCATTACTTCGCACGGTAGCTCCATTGACTCCGTTCAAGATGCAACAAAATCTTAGAACATGTATAACATGATGAAAGGGTGTGTAACCTTGTGAGGCAAAGTTTGACCTCCAAAATCTGTGTCTAAAGGCCCCAAATTGTAATTTTTGTAGTGTTGAATAAAAATAGTAAATTCTAAATCACAAAATTATCACGTATGTAATTTTTGGAAGATGAAACACCTCGTATCCCTTAAGATCGGTGAAATTCCCCATTCTTATAAAGCCTTTTCGTATTTCTAAAATTAGTATATAAGCATTGTAACTTGCGAGGGAAAGACAAACATTTCCTTATGGAGGTAGCTATTGTAATTATAGTCCTTAAGCAATATTTACATCTCTTTTCAGAGATAATTTTAAAGCATTATACATCTCTTCTTAGAGATAGCTTTTATATTTTCATCTAGCACAATTTTTATTCTCTCTTTTAATTTTGAAACCCCCTTGAGTTTTGGATCAAAAGTGTGTAAGGGAGGAAGTGAGGTCAATTTTGTTTAGAGGAGGTTAGCCTAGAGAAAGGAGCACTTAGAAATGGAAAAGGGAGCAGCCTCGGGAAGTTGTATTTATTCGAGTTCTTTTGCTCTTTATTTTCCCCTTATCACCATAAGCATGGTATTTCAATAAGTAATCATTATTACAAATATAAATATGCAAATTATTATTTTTATAGTGATTAATGTTGCATTTAATTTGAGGATTAACTTTCCAGTCATTATTTTTACTAATATTGATGTAATTGACATTATTCTCCACACCAAAATATCGAAAATATATCACCCAAGAATGCCTTGATAACATGTAATATAATTCATGTCCATGATTAAATTGTCTTCTTGAATACTTAATTAGCTCAATCCATCTTAGCAATTCACCTTTTTACCTTGTAAAAAATTGTTTGGAGTCTGCATTGTGCATGGACCAACACTGTTCTCTAGTAGAAAATCAAAATTATAGTAAATATGTAAATATTATAGAATATATTTTTCAATTGTTTCTAACTAGTGAAATGGTAAATATTATTTCCATCTTGAAGTGATAAATACAACGAAATATTGAAAAGAATTAAAATGAGGTCAATTTTAAAATCTCAATTCATATTTTATTTCCTTATAACATATCATGTCCATCTCTTACTATAATGTTAATGATTATGTATATATGCTAAATTTTCTATGTTGTTGAAATGAACCTAACACCTAATAGCTTCAAAGCAAAGTAAATATAACTATAAACATCAAGATAAGAGCTTCAAGGAAATAACTATCATAATGCATTAACATGGAAATAACTATTATAATGCATAAACATGAATGAACGTCTAATGTTAAACCATTCCTACTCTTGTAAATGTATGATTTCTATCAAATTATGAACCTATTTAGATCATAAGCAATCAATTTGTGTGTTGTCTCTAGATGAGGAAAGGATCTCACTAAAATGGCTACAAAGCCATGTTTAGATCTTCCTTTAGTACTCAAGTATGCAAGAATGGATGTAAAGATGAAGTCGGTATTCCAACAATGGAGAAGGCTCTTATCATAAGCTTGTAGAAATGAGAAAGTTTGTAAAGGTGTAAGGTGTGAAGGAAGGGGGTAGGTCCTTTATATAGCTTTCCAATTTGGGAGAAGCTTGCAAACTAGTGCATGTGGGATAAAGGATAAAGTAGATTTAGAAGAAATAAGTTTGATTAGAGGAATTAACAAGTGAATAGTAACTTATGGGAGTTGGAGATGATTTAATTAATCAACTAGGATTAATTAATAGGTTAGAATAAGCTTTATAAGCTTATTTATTGGTGCTTTAGAGGAAAATATGTATGATTTAGATTATTTGAAAGGGGTTTTAATAATAAGAGGGTTTATTGACTAAATACAAGATTAAAAAGGCTTAATAAACTAATAATATTATATTATTCAATTATAAGAGGATTATATCTAACGAAGTGTCATTAATTGGCATCGAGGATGGGGTAAAGGCTAGTTAATTAATGAAGTGTTGTTAATTGATCAAAATGGATGGATCCGTTAGTTAATTAGCGAAAAATCACTAATTATAAAAGAAATGTTGGGAAAGAGGGTAATTAGTGAAATCTTAGTATTAAAACTATGTAAGCGGATTTTAGGTGTCCACAGAGATAATGATAAAACATATAGAATAATAGTAAACAAAAATTTAGCCATGTGAGATGTAGTTTTTCATATTGGTTTGTATGGATCTACTTCACACCTCCAATCCTTGATTTGATCTAGGTGGGATATTGATTTATTTATGCATTTATTGAACTGATTTATTCCTCCCCTCCACCTTTTGGCTAGTGTAAAATCCTTTATTAACGGTCATCTCTTGAACCCTTGCATTATTTGATGTAGGTATCGTGGTCGAAGAAGGAAAAGAAGTATGTTCCACGGGTTTTTCACGAGATATTGATTCGACCTAGAAACCCCTTTACCTCATGTTGTTCTTGATTTACCAAAGTTCAAGAAATCATGTCATTGGCATGAATATGTTAATCTTTTTGGTTATTTTTCTAGTCTAATCCCCAGAGAGCCTCGCTTAAAAATGGGTACGCAACCACTAAAGCAATCCTATAGTGTCGAAGCTTTAGGGGGTTCAAAACCCAACAAAGGGATTTTTTTGTTTTGTTTAAATAATGTTGATCACTATAAAGCCATTGTCGATCATGTTTTTGGTTTATCTGCAACATTATGGTTATGTTCCTTCATTTGGACACATGTTTTCCGAGTTTTGGAATAAGCTAAGCTCAAATTCCAGTCTCGGTTAAATTTCATGGTCTGCCTCTCCCCTTTGCATATATATATTTAGCAACTTTTCAAACCCCTGGGGTGTTTCATTTTCTTAGAGGAACCCAAATTTTATGCATCCCATCCTAAAAAACACATATGTGTTAAAATCGATCCGACCAAAGACCTTAAGGAAACCATTGACATATATATTGGAAACACTCAGTTTTCACATCATGTTCCCTACATTAACCTTATGAACATATTTTTTTAGTGCCGAACTCATACCATATGATTAGGGAATTCCCTTTAATGGCTTCCTTGTGCCACCACCCATAAGATAAAATCCATACGAAACCAAGACCTCCGAGGAAACATCTAATGGATGGATTATGGTCATAAATAAAAAATGTACCCCATTGTTCCACTCAACACCCACCAATCACTCTTTTGGTATGTCTAGATATAATTCATCTTCTACCACCGTAAAATAAGTTACCCCCATACTACTTAATATCCTCCACCTCTCTCGTACACCTTGTTCACTACCTCGCAGCTTTATGCCCTCTACACCCACATTAAAAATTTCACAACCCCATTCTAGGGTGAGAAATCTAGAATAAAATATTTTCTTTATTGAGTTAAATTATATCCTTTGTCGCTCTTGTAGTCCTTATCCATCGAGAAGATGAATAATTTTCCCAAGAAAAACTATGGCCTTTTCAACTTCTAAATTATGTGTCTTTTTCCTTAAAAAAATCAATAATAACAATAAGTTTTTGCCCTCAAATAACTTGATGATGATTGATCCATGCACCTTGATGTTTCCCAATGAATGTGTACTCTTGGAATGTACGGTCCCTTCTACTATAGTCACAAAATCATGAACTTTAGACATTTATGTATCCTAGTCTCATACTGCTATTTAGAAGGTTCTCAAGGGAAGAAAGTATTAATTAACCCCGTCCTTTCAACCATCTTATTTATTTTATTTCATATTTTGTGACCTATGGCACCTATTTACCAAGTCATTTCCGAAGATCCTGCGTCATCTTAACCCTTCTTGGGAACCCATATTTAATATTGGGGCACCAATGGGCACCCCGGTCCCACTTGGGGGTGCCCTGGTCTATTTTCCACTTTCCCACCATTTTTTGTCTTTTCTATTTTTTGTTCATTCTTATCTTTTATGTGGTCAGCCTTTTTGGGATTAATTACAAAATTAGACCAAGAGAACCTTATAAATATAAATTTACGAGACCATAAGGAGAGACCTAACATTATACACTACTATCACTCCATCTAGAGTTGCATCCATCTATTGCATTAGCATCTACACGGCTCCATCATCAAGTGACAAGCTAAGACATCTACATCACACCGCATATGGGGAAGGATTCTATTCTATTCCATGCACACATACTATTACATTTTCTACATTTAGTTATTTCTCGTTATTTCACAAAGTGTAATTAGCACAAGAGCACCTAGGGCATGACATGCGCGCGCACACACACACGAGAGACCAGAACTACATTCAAGTCCAAAATGTATTGCAACACTCAATTTAGTAAGCCCACTATTGTGGTAGACAAGGTCAGTCCAACCCATTCATTATGCATTTTTTAGGGTTTTTATACT
Organism: Taxus wallichiana var. yunnanensis; assembly: GCA_018340775.1. Classification (NCBI taxonomy): domain Eukaryota; kingdom Viridiplantae; phylum Streptophyta; class Pinopsida; order Cupressales; family Taxaceae; genus Taxus; species Taxus wallichiana. Next base: position 130,803,770 of record CM031233.1, on the reverse strand, counting down.
TCTCTTTGGTCCTTTGCGGTCACTTATTCCTCTCGCAATATTTGGAGCATTCGACGCAACATACAAAATTTAGTGCGACAGTGATGAAATGCGAGATCAACTTTAGACCTGTGAAGGCCATTTCTAGACATATTTCCTGCAGGACCATGGCACCCAAAATTCATACTAGAGCGCTCGTTAGCACCCCAATCCAGTCATAGGCACCCACCCACTCTGATTGTTTTGATCTCGGTATTTTTAGGACTTCTGCATGTTCATTCCTATTCCTAGAATTTCTAGTCATACTTACTGACACTCTACAACAATCACCAATTATTAGTTGAGTTCCTTCCTTACTTCTTTCTTGCATATTAGGGTTTTATTTCATTAGTTTACTTTAGTTATTCAATTTACATATTGTTTTAATACATTTATTTACTACGTTATATGACCTCCTAGATTAGATTAACTACCTCTTATCATTTAATTTTAGTTAATCACTTAGTGAACCAACCCGTCAAAATTTGGTTAGGTACGATTGTCTACATTTCTGGATATGAAATTTTGTGTGTGTAGAAAGTTAAAATACCTGAATTTCTCCTTCAATCTGTAATGCACACTATTTTCCTAGGTGTTATTTTCCAAATGTCTAATCATGAGTTAGGTCATGGAGGTGTCATCACACTATTTGTGTCAATTTTTGCACTTAATATCATCTAATGGGGCTCGACCCCCACTAAGTGATATAGACTATCTTTGATTTTGGCGGGTGTGTCATTAACCTATAAGTGTCCAACGACGTGGTTGATTAGTATCTTTTTGGCATTGGTTGGTTGAATCCCTCTCATATGCTCATTGGATTTCATGTGGAGATTTCGGTATGGTTGAATCTAACAAAGACAAGGAATGACACATGCATATGTGTTGGTGTTCGGGTGAAAGAGAAGTTTGGTTCTACATGTAACAAAAGCTCGAATATATGACCCGAATCACCATCACGAGAAAATATTCTAATACTATTTGGTTCACGTGGTCTAACTTTGGGAAAGGGAAAGACAGGTGTGGTAAAGTGGCTAGAACAAGATCTTTTTACTAAGAAAGACCTTTTTCTCTTACTTCCACTAATAATAGAAAGATTTCAATGGTCTATTCTTCCCTACTCTTAGACCATCACCCCATTTATTTCTACGTTGCTTGGAATTCTCTCTACCTAAAAAGTAAAAAGTCTCAATTTTATCTAAACACTTCCCACCTTCAACATGAGAGAACTGTAGGACATATCTTAAGGATTTGGAACCTAATTCCTAGACCCATAGGGGATACATGTTGGATTGAATGGTGGGTTGATGTTATCAAAATAACCAAAACGTTTCTAAGGTTTTATGGGAAACAAACAACTTTTTTTTTATATGTAGAGAGATCATGAAGCATCATACCATAAATTCTAATGGATTTCATGGGATCTTAATAGCTCTCCATTTAACATCTTTATACAAAATAAAGTGGCTCATTGGCAACACATACTTGAGGTGGAAGAACCATACAAACTCGAGGAGCCCAACTCAAAGAAAGGTTACATTGCTTAAAAATTGGAGACCGAGAATCTAAATATATTTTTGGTCTTCTTCGATCCGACATCCGTGTAGACAAAATCAAATCCAATCAAATAGCTAATTCCAAACTTACCAAATTATTGGACATTCTACAAGATTTTATTCACCATTAGCGTGATGTTTTCCCCTCTCGTCCTTCCTCACCCGAAAGAGAGGATTCTCTCATTAAATTCCTTAAGTGGTCCCCGCAAGCTTTCCCAAGCTCAAATACTTTCCTATGACAAAAAAACTCTCCATCAATGACATCAAATGAGCAACTATGCAAATGGATTTTTAAAAATTAACTAGAATTGATAGGTTCCCATATGAATTCTATCAAGTCATATGGGATTTTGTCAACCTTGATATACATAAAGTGTACCTTGAAGTTATGTCATCTAACTCATTGGGTGAGCTCATCAATCAGGGTAACATTAAATGTATTCCCAAAGATGGTGAGCCTAAGCATATCACTAATTAGATGCTCATTACTCTTCTCAATGTATCTTATAAGATCATAGCCAAAGTCATGACAAATAAATTTAATCGTCTCCTTCCTCTCATTTTCCATAGTGGACATGTTGGATTCATTGAAAAGAGGTACATTCTTGATAATTTTATAGTTTTTGGAAAGACATTGAATGGACTAGGGTATCTAACCAAAAGGATATTTTTGTAAAATTGAGAGCATATGATAGGATAGAATGGTCTTTCATTATTGTGATTCTTTAAGCTCTTACATTTGGACCTTGACTTTTTTCTCAGTCAATATGCTTTTTAAGATGCAGGAGCCTATATCTCCATTAATGGAGCTCAATCTTCCATATTTGGTATCTTCATATCCATAAGAAAATGCTTCCCTCTCACTCCATATATGTATGTGTTGGTCACGTATGATTCAACTTTTTACTAGCTATCTATTCAACCATTATTTGGTTAAAGGCATCAAACTCCTAGATTTTAACAACTCATCAACAAATCACTTTTTTATGATTCCTTCCTCACGTTAATTGAGGAAGAAGCTTCAATAAGAAATATCATGGATTTCTTGAATATTTTTTCCTTTCCTCTAGTTTTGTCATTAAATGGAAAATACTCGATTCTATAGATAGTCCCTCACTCCTAAACCTCCATGTTTATAATGTTATCAATGGCAACAAATTCATCCTAGAGTATAATTTATATTTCTTGGCATTCACTTTTCTTTTATAGACTCCCCTTATGATTTGTGGACTTATTTTTTCTCATAAAGTAGAAAAAGATAGTATGTTGTATTACCAAGCTCCTCTCTCTTGCAGAAAATTACGATATCTTATAAAGTCTTGATTTCCACCCATGTGTACTATTCTTCCTATTGGGATCCTTCTACAACAACTTATGAAAAGTTAGAAAATTTCTCAAATAATTTGCATGGGCTAGTTCTCATAACCATAAAGAGTTTCATAGAGTTTCATGGGGCATTTGCTCTGATCCCAAAGAAGCAGGAGGCTTGGGGATTTTGTACATCAAGCTCCAAGTATCTACCCTTACGTTAAAATGGATAATTCAAATCCTTCTAGGTTCATAATCCTAGAAAAATATTCTCATAACTTACATCAATTGAGGGATACCTTTGGGCCGTCAAACATGGAAAGGGTTGGGATTCCAAAACCCTTTTGCTTTCACCTGTTCTACACAAGATATGCAACACCTCTATGGCTAAAAAATATGGAAATATTGGGAATTTCTCAAACCCTACGTCATCTAGTTGGTGGATAATTTCATATCAGGGATCTCAATTAATTCTCTCTTCCCTTAGTGGTATCCCATTCTTAATTTCCATAATGTCTCATTTTACATGGTCCCCTAGATTAAAATTATTTGACTTTTTGAGAAGGGAATAAGAGTAAATGGCAACATATTCTATAAGGCCTCCAAGGATTGGTTCCAATGAAATATGCTTAAAGCTAAATTTCAGCTCAAAGAAGAATATCTAGAGTCTATTTCGAAGTAGAAAATACCTTACCAAATACTTTCCTCCACAAAATCGATATTTCCTATTGTGTGATGTGGAAGATATATTGGCATTATCCGTCAATAACCCCCTTCTATCGACAAACCCCATATCGACTACCACCTCCTTGCTTCAAATAAAATTGTGGGTGATTCTCTAAATCATCATTGTAATATCAAGTTTAGGGATGGGATATGGGACACAATGTTTGAAAAAATTGGAAATATTGAATTGATCTTTGTTGAAATAGACTCAAACACCTAGAGTCGATTAAACACCTCTCTTAATTTTTCCCTTGAGACCCAATCTACCTAGAAGTGGATTTTCTCCCTCTTCTAACCTTTCATCCCTGATATTTTCACTTAGAAAATAGTTCTTATAGGGGATTTGACCATACTCCCTGCAAAATTAAATATTTATTTGCAAATGTTTAGATCAAATATTCCATTTCAAATTTGGATAGAATTTTTTCTTTTTAAAAACACGGGTATGGTTAGAGACTTCCCTATGACTAATAAAGTTACTTATGATCTCCACTATTATGATTCATATTTATGTTCAAGTGGAGAAATTCCACCTAGAGGTGGAACACCTTCAATGTTTGCTCTCTTATTGTGGTAATACCTCATGCATTATCACTCGGGTTCCTCCAATTTTTCGTGTCATCGTTCTTCCTCATGGGGTCATGGTCGGGGTTTTCTCATTGTTCCATAAGTTAACATACTTATCTCCCCTATGTCATCACTCTCCTCCCATTTCTTGGTGTCCTCCCATAAATAATGTTGATGTGTTTTACCAACTCAACAACACCGACGATGGTGGAAGTGGGTTGTGATCCTACGTTTAAGGGAAATTTATTTTTTGGTGTTGGTCATCTCTCCTCACCACCAATCACAACAAAATAAAGAAGAAGAATAAAATAAGAACACAATGTGTGGGATCCCATCTCGACATGACCCACCGCTATACCACCGGTGGTTGGGGAAAAAAATGAATACCCCTCTACCTCGACCAACATGTTCGCTATCAAATATAATTTTATGTGGCCATATGTTTTCTCGGATGTTACTTGTTTGATGTATCTTTTTTGGTTTAAAATCACACTTTTATTATATATAATGTATTTTGACACCCTCGAGGTGAGTTTGATTCTTCTTGAGTCCTTCTTGGCTCAATGTGACTAGCAGTCTAGGTTGTGACTTATTCCACCCTTTTTTGTATGAGTAGTGGTGTATTAAATATTTTGTATTAATAGAAGTGTGTTTTTCAATAATACAAAATAGCTATGTAAAATCCATGCTATAATATCTCTAAGATATCGCTAAATAATAATGGAGTTTACGCTTGTAATATGATATGAAATGAAAAAAGTAAATTTAGTGGGTTTGTATCCATATATAGTATACTCACTTGAATGTTTATAATATAAGTTAATTTATATATTAATTCCAACATCTCTCTTCTATAATATATTTTAATATCTATCTCCGAACAATACTAAATAATGAGGATATGATTGCAGTAATATAATTATCGTATCCTTGATTGGTAGGGATTTATATTTGAAATTTAATTAACACAAGATTAAATCTCACAATTAAATATATACTTAATTTGCGACAAGAAGTTTATAGTCTATTTTTAAGAGGGATACTTCATTGAGTACATAATTGTAAGTAACTTACCAAAGACCCCTAGTTTGATGTTTTTGTGTGGATTTATGATTAAGGTCCAATTGATCTAAGTTTGAATTCCATTGGGCATGTCTTCCAATATAAATTATACAAAATCAAAACTTGTAAGTATATTTTCAAGTACCCAGGTTTGATGTTAATATATATGTATTCTTGTCATGCATTTTGGTTTGGTGTTTGATGATGAATTAGGTTTATAAGTGAATTAATATAAACAAGTACATAATCCATGTTTGAGAGAGATTACCTAAATAAATTATTTTAATTAGCTTATTAAACATCTTGTGTTGGAGTTCATAAAACCATATGTATGTAAAATCCCAAATGGATAGTGTCAAACCTTGACATGTACGATACTATAAAATGGAAATATAATATCCTTATGTTGCATTATGAAATAAAGTGTATGGATACATATTTTCTCATTACAAGTATGCTTTTGTACCTTTAATAGAGCATCTTAAACTTTCTATGTCTATTATTATCATGTAAACCATAGATTTATCATTAGAATCATGTTTTCTTGAATTTAATGATCATCATTGTTGTGTGATGGAAATAATGCTTTATAAAATATATGAGACAATGATGTGATGCATTATCATCCATACACTTATTAATGTTCATTCATGTGCTAAATTATTATTTGTCATGTGGAGATAAATGTTTGTCTAGTATAGGGTTAGGATGGATGAGAAGAATTGGTACCCAAGATTTAATGTATATTGAACATTGGAACATGGGACTAAAAGGATAAGGGGATAAATTTAGTCTTAACTATGACTAAGTAAGAAGGGTATGGGTTTTTTTCGGGGTCATCATAGATTAACTTAAGTGTCTAGGGTTATTATACGAGTTAGCGAAATAATTTGTCACAAGGAAAAATTAGTTGATTTTCACCAACACTTTGTGACTATGTCTCTCTTTCTTGTTAAAGGGAGAACTTGTTATTGAATGTGGTTAAACAAAATATCATGGTTATTGTGAAGTCGGGGATCACACAGGACTACTCCACTAGGCACTGTGGAAAATTACTTACACCTAGTGTAAGGAAGAATTTGCTTGAAAGGAGGTAAAGGGAGTGAAAACTTTGAGAGGGGTTAATCTTGTAAATAGGCACTTGCAAATTTTTACAAGCTTTAACTAGAATTCATCCACACACAATTAGAAGAAAGCAATTTTTTTGATAATGACAAGACACAATGAATCGTGAACACAAAATTTAATTACTCCATTCATCAAATGTTATAACACCTTTATTGATTGTATAAGATTAATATATCTACAAAGCTTCACAACTAGATAATAGAGGAAACATGGAGGAAATAAAATGGAAGAATGTTATCCTTTTCTTGCTTGTTAGTAGTGCAAATATCCATCTACTTAAAGACTCAAAATTGAAAACCCCTTTGGAATAAGGGAGTCATACAATATATAGATTTCCAAAATAACTCTTTTCCTACCCCCACATGACTTTTCATTTTTCAACTTGTGACCTTTCATATTCCTAGGAAAGAAAGTGAGTCCCTTTTTATCAATTAAAGGAGATTCATTACGTTGTTTTACCATAGGTCATATTTAAATGAATAAGACAAAATAGAAAAATGTAACCCCCTTAAGGAAGAATTAGAATATGTGAGGAGAGAAGAGAGGGGAGGGGAGAAGAAAGAAGGAAAAAGATAGTTATTTCTAAGATGTTACATTTGCTTGATGAATATTCGCTTGTTGAAGGACTCTAAGAGATTGTTCTAGGGAAATTTCAATTCCTTTGAAATCTTTGCTAAAACCCATCATTGCGGGTGTTACTTTTGCTGCTTGAGGAATATGCACTGAAGCTCAAGGCCTTGATCCAATTTTTGGAAGTACTTTTGATGCTCTTACATTTCTTGAACCATGTTTAATACTCTTTTGCAATGTTGGAAATAACACATCTAATCTCTGCAAGGGATTCCAAAGTTTCCTCATTGAAGGAGAAGGGGTCTCCTACTATTCTAATCATTTCCTTGAATGGATTTAGAAAATCATTCACTCAAGTATACTCATTCACGAGAAGGTGTTATGAGCTTCGCACTTCCTTCCCTATGTCTTCTTACATCTACAAAATGAGCTCGTCAAGAGAATATAACTCATTCATATCATGATTTAACATCTCATATCGAATAACTAATATTTGGGACCGAATTGGAGACATGTTTTCAGATATGGAGAAGAACACATTCTTTCCCACCAATGCAAAATATTCAAGATTGCCCATTTCTGTCACCAAAGGAAATACTTGATCTCAATGATCTTTTTATTTTTCAATCTTTTCCTTTATCATTCTTACTTTCAAAATAGTGGAAATCATGAATTCAAATGATGAAAGGATTTTTGGAAACAATGTTTTACCTTTCTCAAGGATCTTACCCACCCACTTGTGATTCACTCTCCTTTACATTGTGGAACCTTGTGACTTCTTGCTTGATTCTCGTATCAAATCTTCTAATTAGAGTGACATCTTCAAAGGGGATAGACGGGATGGCATTAGGATCCTTGAATGAATGAATATATGAAGTGAGATTTCTCACATGTTCTTCCAGCTTGTTTAATCCTCACTTTGTATTTTCATTCCTCACAAGAAGACGAGTGGAAGATTCTTCAAAAAAATGAGCATCCCCTTCATGAGTTGTTGGTCCCAAGGGAATTATTTTCATTTCATAGTCGATGGGTTATCTCCCAATAGGATTTATTACATTAAATCGATCAATGTCCACATATCGCTTTCTAAGGTGTCACCGAAGAAGCGAAAATTTGTTTTTGCTTTCTTACCCCATTTTTCTTTCACCATCTTTGAGATAGCTTGTAATTCAAGGACCATTGTTTGTTTTATTGTGTGGTTTTCACCTCTAATAAACTCGTGTACCCATGGGAAGACATCTATTTTTTCAGGTTCAAGACTAGGTATATGCTACCCAATTTTGCATTCCCTACAAAATTTGAGCAACTTGCACAAGTGTTAGACTAGGCGGATATTCGTGAGGCATATTTGAAGAAGTTGCAAAGGCTTTGAGCATGTTGCGGATGGAAGAATAGTACCACGGGAACTACGTAGAACCGTGGCATAAATAGGTTATGTGTAATGAAGGAAAGACTTCGTGGGTGGATATTTAAAGCCGTGCTTATTATAAATAGTGTCACGCACTAAAGACAACATTGAAAGGCAAACCGCGGGTCACAAGGAAGCAAGTCATATCATTAGGACATGCCGCAGAATGTTTTCGAAATATGTGAAGGTCTAGGGTGTTGTGATACAAAGAAATCATCCACATATGTCAAAATCTACACATAGATATATGAAGGAAACCGTGCATCAAAGGGAAACGAAAAATTCTATGGATTTCTATGATGAGCTAAGAATATCAAATCTGATTTGATTTTCTAAATCTGATTTTTTTAAGGTTTTGGCTTTCTCCATGCAAGGGAAATTATATTTCATGAAATAAATGTTGTTAGATGGCGGAATTAAAGGAAGACGTCCCCAACCCACAAAGGGTATGTTCGAATCGCTCAACTACTCTAATTAAAATCGGTATGGGTGTCGTTCCTTCTTCAACAAGGAAATTGCATGGATGTGCAAATTTAGCAGAGCATTTAGATCTTATGGAGAATTTAATGAGGGTGGTTGGGATTGGTTGAGAAATTTAAATTTCCTCTAATTTATCTCTTTCTTCCTTCCACGATTTTCTAAATATTGTAGAGTTATGCTCATTTTTAATGTTGGATACTCTTAGAGTTTGCGCATCATGTAAAACAAGGCTTTTCTCTTGTGTTACATGTATGTCCTAAGGGTTTCATACTTTGGATCTTGATTCAAAAAATGCTCACATCTTCCTCTCATGATATTAATAGATCGTGACAATCTCAGACAATAAAATTTAATCTTGTGGCTCGTTCTGCCCTTGTTCTTATTTTATTGTAATCCTTGCCTTTCTTTCATTCGCAGGTGTGTTGTATGTTCCATTTTCTGAATCCTTTTTTATTGTGTATCATGAAAGTAGATTCTGGGAGTGATTTTGGTCTTTGTCTGATATCTAGTCCTCTTCATTATCGCTGCCTTCACTTTCCCTTGTCTCGAGTGTATTCATCCCCTTATTTTCTGGTGTTATTACCTCTTTAGATTAGGTTTATGTTTTATGTATCTCATTATCACCCTGGTCCCTTTGAAATTAATAATAGAGTTAGATAGTTACATTTAAATTCCTAGGAGTAGTTTAGCATTAGGGGTAAGTAGAGGAAGTTGACCTTCTCCAAAGGTCTGTCTTAGTTTGAGTCCCATAACTTGGAGACAGTCCCATGTTGTCTCAAATCCCGAATTGTCTATGATTCTGGAATGGGTGCACATTTAAGCTCTAACAATTTTGGCATGCTCGGTGGGACCTTTAAAATCAATATTTCCAATTTTATCAGATTTTGGTGTGTATCTTGGTGAAACTCTAGGCTTTGGAGGCTTTGTAAAACACATCTAGCTATTCCATTCGACATATCAACTAGTTCCATCAATATTAGTGATCCGGACCTATCTCTGATTCATGAGAAGGATCCAAAAAGGTCTAGAACAAGATAATAAGGTGTATTTGAATACTTATAACTATCCCAGTGCAAAGGAAGAAGAGGAAGACAAATTCAAAGATCTCCATCTCCTCTAAATCAAACTCTTTCAACACCTCCACCTGGTACGCCCTTCTTACAATTAACAAGAGTTCTCAGACCTATCACATTGGCTCATTTACAGCAACCAACTCCACAAAATCCATTTGTGAACTTCACAGGTAGCATTTTGCTTGCCTTGAATGCTCAAAATCCTATTCTAATTACAACTTTGAAGAATATTCCATACTTCACTCGAGAAAATCACACTACTCTAGTTGATCATATCTAGGACATTGAAAATGTGTGTGTAATTCATGAAATTGTTGAGATGGATGTAGCAGTTAAGTTGTTGGATTCATCTCTTAAAGGGAAAGCTCTGTAATGGTTTAGAAGCTTAGCCGTGAGCTCAATTAGGAATTAGAATGAGTTATGTATGTCCTTATACAATCAATTCAAGGAAAGGGCTGATAACTTGTCTCTTTTAGAGTAGTTGACCACAATCAAGAGAGCACCTAATGAACAAATGGTGGATTTCAATTTCAAATTCCAGAGAACCTGGGGTAGAATTCCAATTCTTGTCAAAGCCACAAACATGAAGGTGCATTTCTTTACTTTTTAAAAGCTCTTAACTCTTATATATTTGTTATGGTGTAATCTATGGCAGCATTACACTTGCCATTGACTTACACATTGGCCATTAGGGTTGAGAATTGTTTAATTCAAGTTGGAAAATTAGCTCCTAGGCCACATATGTCATTATCCCTTGTGTTCCCACAAGCCGCGCAACCCTTCATAGCTCATATTCCCCAACTAAGTCTGCAGCCTATTGCTTCCACATCACAAACCTCTGCACAAAAAAATGAGGATGAGGAGTTGAAAGCTTTGATTAGAAACTTAACAAACAAGGTTATATCCCTAGAGAAACAACAAGCTCAATCCTACAAGAATTATCAAAATCAAGGGCAATATAATATCCAGGAGTATCAACCATGAAGAAATCAACAACTTAATGAAAGATATGCAGAGAACCAACAAAATAATAGATGGAAGAATCAAAGTGCTCCTCTTCCATTATCAATAATCCCTCCTCCACAAGCACTCCTTACTCCTAGCTCCAACCAGGCTTTAGTTCCAGTGCAAAACAACATGGTAGAAGAAACAGAGTGGTGTTTTCCATGTCATCTACCACATAACCAACTTGGTTGTGAAAGGGAAATGCATCTGCATGCATTTATTATCCAAGGTTCTACCATTCAAAAAGAACCATTTTTAGAAGTACTGATGCTTTGAGAATGAAGGTCAACAGTTCCACAGACATCAACCTCATGTTCTTTAGATTTGAGGAATTTTGTGTAGTCAATTAGAAAGTTGGTGGCCCTAATAGACCTCAGATGAGTGTTGTTGATAATACGCAGAACAAGAAAAGAATGTTGGAATCTTAGTTTACAACTCCCTCAAATCATAGAATGTCGCAGATAAAGAAAATGATACTAGAATGATAAAATAAAAGCCGTATACTAAAGAAGAAACAAAAGGCCGTGAGAAACCATATAATGAACTAAAAACATATCACAAAAATTCAAGGTCCCTAATAAGCATGCCATAGGAAAATAAATTGATGTTTTACCAAAGTCGCGTGATCAAATAATGCCACAACAAAGGAAAGAAGATAACATGTCGTAGATGCACAAGTCTCATGGGCTCCCATTCAACATTGTTGAGCAAATAAAGAAGACCAATATTAATGTCTCTATGTGGGATGCACTTGTTATCCCTTCATAGTGGGATCTTCTATGTGAAGCTCTCAAACAACTCCCTCCTACGGAACCAATAATGCAAAAGGCTCAAGTCGCAGCTTCATGTTTGCCAAGCAAAAGAGGACCAAGTAAGTAAAATTGTTAAGACCCCACCCTTTTACATGTTAGTAATTATGGGTAAACACTTGGTTCATAATTGTATGATTGATTTAGGGGCTAGTACTTCTATAATGCCAAAGAAAATTGTTGACATCCTAGGTCTTAAATATAGTCTTGTGTTTAGGGGAGTCTTGCAACTTGATGGGTAAACATTGGGTGCATTAGAAGTAATCAAATATTTAGAATTAAATCTCCATGCTTGCCCAAGTCTCGACAATAAACCATGATTTATCATTAATAGACTTTCCGCCCATGTTTGTAATTTTCCTATCTAGAGATTTTACCACTAAAGTGGGGGTTATCTATCTTCAGATTGGACTCACATACTTTTAAGGACCGGATATGGTACAAGATTCACATTCCAATCTAAGCCTATCTTTTCATACCACGTAGAGTCATATGAACCTTCCCCTATCCAATCAAATTGTTTAATACAAGAAGAAAAAGATCGGGTTTCAAGTATAGAAGAACAATTTGCTTCTCCCCTCATGCCCGATTTTTGTTTGATAAATGGGCTGAGAGAGATCACAAATTTAATCCATATTCTAAACAACTTAAAGCTTATGAAACTGGTCTTGGAACCTATTGTGTCCTACAAGAAGAATTTGTTATGCCCATGGCATTCAAAGAAGACAAGGAGCCAGTCTCTAGCTTATGACAAATGTACTTTAACGGTTCTAAAATAAGAAATGGAGTTAGGGAGGGCATCGTGCTTATCTCTCCAAAGGAAGAAAATTTCTTCTTCACCCATAGGTTGTAATTTTCCTATTCTAATAATGTGGTGGAATATGAGGCATTAGTGCATGGATTGTTAACTGCAGAAAAAAAATATTAAGAAGTTACAAATCTTTGGAGATACTAAGCTAGTCAAGAACTGCCTATGGCATATGCGCTACAAAGAATAAGCTATTGAAGACCTATAGACATAGATTTTGGGACTTTCTAGATATTTTTGATGCTCTCAACCTACAAGCCATACTATGGAAACTAAACAAGGAAGAAGATCAAATGGAGGTTCTCGGTCTCATTTTTCACTGCGTAAGATCTCGGTTAAAGGAAAGACACAACATATCAATATGGTTGTTAGGCCATCCATACCTGATAATGCCACCAGGTTGGCAAGTATTTGAGAGTGATGAAAAAATGTCCAATTCGTATAAAATGAAGCTATATTTTCTTAAAAATGCAATGTGATTTGCAGGAAGCTATGGTGATCAGATCATTCAACTCAAAACAAATAAATTACCAAAAGGATTGGTCACTCTAGAAAAAATTTTCAGTCTAGATGATGAGTTCAAAGGTACAGAAAAGAGCATGGCAGCGAAAAAAGAATACTTTCACTGTTGCAATTACCCCGAGAAAATAAATTCTTCTTGGAAATGTATGTGATGAACATGAAAAGTAAAATTTTGTTGCCTTATGTCAAAAATATAGTGATGTATTCTCATGGGAATTTGAGGATCTAAAATAATTCAATCCAAATATAGTCCAACACTTCATTGATCTTGATCCCAACATCAAGCCATTTAAGCAAAAGCAAAGGCCTGTAAACCCCAAGATAGAACCCCTTATGAGAAAAGACATATCTAAACTCATTGAGGTCAAAATTATTTTTCCAATCAAATATTCTACTTAGGTGGCAAATTTGATTCCACTCGAAAGAAGAATGGTTAAATCAGGTTGTGCGTTGATTTCGGGGACTTAAACAAGGCCCCCTTAAGGATCATTATCCTTTGCCTTGAATAGAGTAGATTTTGCGAGACAGTGGTGGGGCGAAAGGTTCTATATGCTTGATGGCTATTCTAGTTTTAACCAGATCAAAGTAAAGAAGAAGATCAATACAATACTATGTTAATCACCAAATGGGGAACATATGCTTATCAAAAAATTCCTTTCGGTTTATGAAATGTAGGTGCCACCTTCCAAAAAGCAATGGATATTGCTTTGAAGATATATTAATCAATTTATCATTGTGTATCTTGATGATATCATTGTTTTCTCAAAGTATAACAAAGATCATATTAGTCATCTTGAGAAGGTATTTGAAAGATGTAGGGAGTTTGGGGTATCTCTTAACCCCAAGAAATGTAATTTTGTAGTCCTTAGAGGTAAGCTTTTGGGGCACGTTGTTTCTAAAGAAGGCATTGCCATCGATCCATAAATATTCTTTGTTATCCTTGCTCTTTCTTTGCAAGCTCATAAGAAATATTTTCAATCTTTCCTTGGAAAGATTAACTTTGTTAGGCATTTCATACATGGCTTCACATGTTTGGTAAAGCCACTCACACTTATGCTCGAAAAGATTCAACTTTAAGATGGACCATGCGAGGGGAGGGACAACTTTGAAAAGATCAAACAAGAGATAGCTCAAGTTCCTACGTTGATAAACCTAGATTACTCCAAATACTTTATCTTATACACACATGGAGCTGATTTTTGTATTGTCATGGTTTTAACCCAGCCAAATGATCAAAACTTGGAGCAACTAGTAGCCTTCTTCAGTTAAACCCTGAAGTATTATGAGCTTAAGTACAACCATATTGAGAAGCAAATGTTTTCCATCATGTGTGCCTTGAAGAAATTCAAAATCATGATTGTAGCTAGCCACGTAAAGGTTTTGGTGTCACATCCTAGCATCAGAGACTTCATCATGGGAATAGAGATCAATGAGAAATGAGTTGGATGGGTAACTAAAATCATGGAGTATGATGTGACCATTAAGGCCACAAAATTGGTAAGGGCCTAAGATTATGCAAACAGTTGGCTAAAGATGTGCGGAATGACCTAGAGACTACTTTATTCCTAGAGGAGGAGAGCCACACGAAACTGGAGGAAAATGAATACATATCCATAGATAACTCGAATAAAAAAAATGATGACATTCCTCTCCTCTGGTATATATTCTCCTGGTCTCAGCAAAGAAAAGAGGCGGTATTTGAGGTTGCATTCTTTTTCATATGTGTTGGTTGATGGTGTACTATTTAAAAAGAACATTGATGACGTGCTACTCAAATGAATTGAAGGTGAGTAATGTGATAAGGTTTTGGTTAAGATCCAAGATGGTTTCTAAGCTAGGAATTTCTCTGCTAAAGCTATAACCATGAATATCATAAAATTGGGATATTTCTAGAATATGTTGTTCGTGGATACTCATAAGTGGGTCATGAAGTGCAAGGAATGTACACTATTCACGAGAAAGAAAATACGACAACCCTAACACTTCATCCAATTTAGGAAGATCAACCATTCAAATAATGGGGCCTTGACTTCATTAGGATGATCAACTTGCCATCTAGTGCTGGTCACAAATGGGCTCTCACAACAACAAACTACTTCACCAGGTGGATTGAATCCACGCCATTAAAGGAAGCTCTTCGAATCAGTCATCCTAGGATTTCTTGAAGAAATTTTTACAAGGTTTGGCATTCCCCAAACCATTATTTATGATAATGCAAAGGATTTGTTAGGATCAAAAATTTCTAATTGGGCTCTTCAAAAGGGGATTTATCTCAAGACTTCCTCCAATTATTACCCCGAAGGCAATGAATTGGCGGAATCTACTAACAAAAATTTGATCAGAATCCTTAAGAGAACCATGGACATCAATCAAAGGCATTGGCATACAAAAGTGAAAAATTCTATGTGGGTAGACAGGATAACAACAAAGAAGGTGATTGGCACTTATCCCTACAAATTAGTATATGAAAAAGAAGCTAGGCTTCCTTTGTCACTTGAGTTTCCTTTACTTGAATTAACACAACAACTGGAATTTGATGGCACAGATCAAAGAGAAATCAGAATGGCGAACTTGTGGAACTTGAAGAAAACAAAAATGTCGCCATGAGAAAAATGGAACAACATCAAGCATCATCTAAAAAATGGTTTGATAGAAAATTTAGGCCTCGGACATTCATGTTTGGAGATTTGGTCCTAAAATGGGACGTGGAAAAAGCTAAACCGGGAAGACACTCCAAATTTGATGCTATTTGGAGCTGACCAAACATTATTACTCCTTGCAAGGTAGCCAATTCTTTTGAGTTGTCGATATTGATGGGAATGCATTTAAAATCCCAAGAGCTAGGATCTATCTCAAACCTTCCCATTAAGAATTTCATGCATCTTGTACATAGTAGATTATACTTCTAATTCCTCCAATTACTTTCAATACATTTTCTTGTTGGTAGTTTAGGTTTCCTTTCCCTAAATGCTTTTGACATGTTTTGTTGTCGGAAATCTTGTTGCACAGGTTCCGTGTTTTCAAATGATGTTGTTGTAAAATGAATCCCAAAGTGTTAATGATTGGTTACCATCAAATGAAGGAGTCAAATGCAGAGCATATAAATCAATCATTTGATTCCATACCTAATGGATTCCTAAGCCTATGATCATCTATCTAGCAGGAAGATGACCCATGTGACTCGCCAAAATGTTGCCAAATTTTACATTTCTTGAAACATTTAGTAACATGCACAAGTGTTAGACTTGGTGGATATTCAAAGGCATATTTGAAGAAGCCACAAAGGATTTGAGCATGTTGCGAGATGGAAGAACATTACCACGGGAGCTACATAAAACCGCGTCATAAAGAAGTTCCACGAGAATGAAGGAAAGGATTCGTGGGTGGATATTCAAAGTTGTGCTATTATAGATAGTGTTGTGGACTAAACACAACAAAGTGAAAGGTGAGTTGCGGATCACAAGGAAGCAAGTCATATCATTAGGACATGTCGTGGAAGGTTTTCAAAATCCGTGAAGGTCTAGGGTGCCGCGATGCAAAGAAATGATCCGTGGATGTCGAAAATCATGCATAACTTGATGAAGGAAACCACACATCAAAGGGAAATGAAAAATTTTCGTAGGTTTCTATGATGAGCTAAGAATATCAAATCTTATTTGATTTTGTAAATCTAATTTTATTTGAAGATTTTGGCCTTCTCCATGCGAGGGAAATCAGATTTCATGAAATAAATATTGGTAGATGGCGGAAGTGAAGGAAGATGTCCCCAACATGCAAAGGGTATGTTCCGAACAACTCAACCGCCGAATTAAAAGCAATATGGGTGTCGTTCCTTCTTCAACAAGGAAATGACATGGATGTGTAGATTTAGCAAAGTAATCGATCTTATGGAGAATTTAATGAGGGTGGTTGGGATTGGTTGAGAAATTCAAATTTCTCTCTAATTTCTCTCTTTCTTCCTTCCATGATTTTCTATATATTGTAGAGCTATGCTCATTTTTAATGTTGGATACTCTTAGAGTTTGGGCATCATGTAATACAAGGATTTTCTATGTTTTGTGTGTATGTCCTAAGGGTTTCAAACCTTGGATCTTGATTCAGCAAATGCTTGCATCTTCCTCTCACGATTTAAATATACATGTGCACAATCTCAAACAATAAAATTTAATCTTGTGGCTCATTTTTCCCTTGTTCTTATTTTATTGCATTCCTTTCCTTTCTTTCATTCGTAGGTGTGTTGCATGTTTCATTTTCTGAATCTTTGTCTGTTATGTATCGTGAAAGTGGATTCTAGGAGTGATTTTGATCTCGTGTCTAATATCTAGTCCTATTAATTATTTTTTCCTTCCCTTTTCCCTTGTATGAGCGTATTCATCCCCTTATTTTCTAGTGTTATCGCCTCTGTAGATTAGGTTTATGTTTTATGCATCTCCTTCTCACCCTGGTCCCTTGGAAAGTTAGAGTAGAGCTAGATAGTTACATTTCAATTCTTATGAGTATTTTAGCATTAGGGGTACATAGAGGAAGCCGACCTTCTCTCGGAGGTCTGTCTCAGTTCGAGTCCCAAAATTTGGAGACAGTCTCATGTTGTCTCAAATCCTGAATTATCTATGATTCGAGCACGGGTACACATTTGAGCTCCATAAATATGATTGCAGTTTTAGGCTTAGTGTGAGGGGGATCTCCCGCACTTGGTGAGTTGACTCCTTAGTAGGTGAAGCAATGCTTGGAGACCGATGTGAAGTTGGTGGATGTGAAGGATCCATCTCTACTTTCTCTAGATCTTCATTAGGGTCCCGAGTGAGTTTCACTTTCTTGTGTATCCTTCTCGGAGTGGGAACTTTCCACATCTATTATTCTTCTCTTCACAGGATCTCCTAAATGGGAAGATCTAGTAGTTTTATTGGGTTCCTTAGAATACGAGAGATGAGATGTTTTTACTGTGAGAGTTTTGATGTCACCCGATTTAATTAGCGCAAACCTCTTTTCATGAACTACTCCTTAGACCTCTGGATTAATACTGCAATTCTTCCATTGATATCCCCTGACTCACGAACACTCCACAAGATTGGTGGGAGACATAACGCCTTTATTGCTTTGTATTCAAGTTCATACAACTAATTTCCATCATCTTCCACACCTTCCATGAACCAATCAAATCTAATTTTCCCCATTTGACCAATGGTAAACCTCATGCAATCTCTCTCTCTCTCTCTCTCTCTCTCTCTCTCTCTCTCTCTCAAAATCATCCAAGTAATTGACGCAAAAATATTCAATATGGGGAACATGGTGCAAATCGGGAGATTAAAGGTTTCAAGATTGATTCAGATATTGAAATCAATCTTGGATGTGTGTGAATAGATATTCAAGGATGAAAAATAAGCTTTAAGGTTTGAGTCATCCATGAAATTCTTGCATTATAAGATTCTAAGAGAAATAGGAAAGGATACACCCTTCTTCTTGCGCTTTTGCACTTGTTATGGAGCAAAGAAAGTTGTCATCATATTTCGAACATTACTATCTTTTCATTGATGTATATTGTGTTCTTGCAAAGAGTGAGGTTAAATCCTCAAACTTTGATATAGGATAAGGTTGAAAATTGAGTGAAATAGGACCCATACTTTTTAATCAATGTTGCAACTTGGGAAGATAATCTCGGCTTAGGTCATGGTGAATGCATTATTCACCCTAACAAAATGGTTATTCTCTCCTTGAGGGTGAGTTGAGGGTATCTTTCATAAGCGGTGCCTTCAGTAAAATATTCCGAGTAAGATTCGTGCCTTTGAATGGTCTTGTACTCACAAGAGCATACACCAAATATGATGTCATTGTGAACTTCTTTGTGACTCCGCAACTAGAGAAATTGATGATGGATGTTATCACTTTGTTGGCTAGATTTTCTGCATAGTTGAAAACCTAGGCACTCATGAGATAAATCTCCCCATTTATCGGTGAGGCTCCCATGTTAGATTTTTCAATAAAATATGCTAGTATCTATATGGGGTTTTACTTTAACCCCGTAGCTCATAAACCATAGTTTTGTATAGTTTTGCAACAAGTAAACAATTTTTAAAGACAGAAATATTTAAAGAATAAGGGAATAATGAAACATAGGGAAGAAATAGGGAAGATGTGCAACCCAATCAATAGATAACAGAGTTTATTGCATGCACATAGATGGAACCAATAGACATCAACACACAAAATTATAAGCAAAGGTAACTTCAGATCTAGATCTAAAATAATCCAAAGTTTATAAGTAGATCTGAGATAAAAAAAAAAGTTAGAAACAAAATGCACCTCGTGACACAAAGTTCTCCGAAAGTCTGCTCCTTTCTATTCCTTTGCTTCAAATAGCTATCAGGATTTCAAGCACAAAATTTGGAATATAAGAATGTTGCTTACAAATTCGATCCTTTAACTCGTAGGTTCTTCCTCCACTTATATAATGTAGAGGGGCAATTACAGTTGGAAGCTTTTAGTGAATTGGCACATGTGGAATTCGGAAAGGAAACAACTAGCAATCTCCCTCCCGAATTCCTCTTTGCATGACATGCATGATTTGCAGAATCAAAATAGAACCTTCTATTTTGCACATCCGCCACCTATCTCCAAGTAGTTGACTTCTTCAAGTAATGGATTTTAAACCAATTGTATAATTTAATTGATCGCTCAATTACTTTGTCGAGAGAAATAAGAGAAAGAAGAAGAAAGAGGAAAGTTGGAGTCTTGTCCTTTTTCATATTCTACATGCGCACTAATTCTTTTGCCTTTGATTTTCACCAAACTGGATTTGGGAGCAAATGGATCTAGAAGTGGCTTGATCTGAAAGCAAGTGACCGTGATTTACTCGCGGGTATTTCCTTTGACTTATATTTCTTCTTATAATTGAAGCTTTTGTAGCTCTTCTCCAAGACATGCATCGGTCAATGTTTGCCGTAAATAACTCATCATTTTTATTTTTAATTGCATATGAGCAATTAAAAATTCTGGAAAGCACTTTGGGTGAATGCAAATTCAATGAAGGCTCCAATCGAAGATTGAGATAACATGCACAAGGTGCTTTGGAAGGAATTCTCCATGTACTTACTTCTTCATGGGCTGCATTCGAAACAAGAGGACGAAGCCTTTGCAATTATGAATCGGATCTGAATATGGATAATGGATGGTAAGACCTAGCACACTCCATGATGAATTCTGGCAACTAGGTTGTGAATGGAAATGTTGTAGCTTGAATGATTCCACTGCTTTTGACTGCACGCATGAGGGAAGTCTTTCCAGCTCTGGATCTGTCAATCAATTGAAAGAGGTTCTGGACCTAGATTTGTATCTCCAATGTCAGCAAACTTAGAAGTGATGCATGACTCTGACTGTGCTTTCTTTTTCATCCCGCTTTGCCATGGCCGAATCTGTCTTTGTCTGAGCAATTATTTTTCTCTTTATTCGGCCAGAATTCTTTACAACCGGTGCAAATCTGGAGATTTCTTTAGATTCGGAGGATATGTTCAATGTATTGGACATTGATTTAAGCTCCCTTTCTCTTATAAAAGCACCTGTAATGAATTCCTGCAATTAATTCAGACAAAGATGGCAACCGAACATGAACACTTGATTTTAATTATAAAAATCTGCATATATCAAGCATACTGCCCCAAAATTTGATGTTTTGTTTGCATGCAAAACAAGCATGAATTTTACCAACTTCACTTGAGCACCTGTACCACTATGTAGACAATTAATCAGACACAAATCAAGCTCCTTCAAACCTAGGCGCCAAACTTTGAAGACTTCCAACAGTAAAAACACCTTCTTCTTGTTAGGTTATGGAGCTCGTTTTCATGCGTGAAAGTGTTGAAGACTCGTACACTAAGAGTAATGTACACTTTTCATGTATAAAAATTTTTTGGCCCTAAAATGTGCCTAATATATCGGGAAACGTGATTTTCTCATATGGGCGAGATTTTGACCCATAGGTTTATGGGACGGTTTTTGCCCATGGTTTTGATACCCGTGGTTTTGTAAAAATGCTTAAGCGGTTGTCTATTTATATGGTTCTATGCATATGATAGAAGTATGAAAAACATTACAAATGTGCTTTGAATTCGACTGTGAATTCTGTAGAGTTTGTTGAGCATAGCTCCAAATGGATTTGGGTATTGTATTGAGAGAGCGGTGGCTTGTAATAAAATCGAGCAAGTGATTCTTGGTAGACGTAGCCCAAATTGGGTGAACCACGTTAAATCTTTGTCTCTTGTGTTGTGTTATTTTATTTTGCAATTTTATTTGAGATCTGTAATAATTTCTGCATATTAGTTTCTCTTGTTGCGATTGTGAGGGATTATTCTCGCATATTTTATCTCTTATTTCCTAACAATTGGTATCGAGTCGATTTGGTTTCTTTGAAGTGTTGAATAGCGGGGAAAGTTTTATCTTGAGTGGGAGCTATGATGGTTGATGGAAGATCTAGGGTTGATAAATTCAACGAGCGAAATTTTAGTCTTTAGAAGATGCGGATGGAAGATTACCTTTATCAGAATGATCTTTATATTCCACTGTCTGAGAAGGTGAACAAACCCTCGAGCATGACAAATGCGAAATGGGATTTTCTGGATAGGAAGGCACTTGGGACAATCCAGCTGTGTCTTGCATCTTCGGTATTATTTAATGTTTCAAAGGAAAAGACTACAAAAAATCGATGGATGCATTAGGGAAGTTGTATGAAAAACCCTCTGCCTCTAATAAGATATTTTTAATGAAAAAGTTGTTTAATATGAAGATGTCTAAGAATGGTTCAGTAGCAGATCATTTAAATGATTTTAATATGGTTGTAAATATGCTAGCTTTGGTTACAATAGAATTTGATGAAGAAGTTAGGGCTTTATTAGTTCTGTGCTCTTTACTTGAGAGTTGGAATAGCTTGGTAATGGCGGTAAGCAACTCGGTTCCTGCTAACTCAAAGTTGAAGTTTGAGGATGTTGTAGGGGTGATTCTAAGCGAGGAAATGTGAAGAAAAAGCTCTGGTGAATCTTCTACTTCATGGAATGCTTTGACAATGGAAACTACGAGGAGATAGAAGAATAGAGGAAACCATGGAAAATCAAAAGATCGAGCAAGGTCAAAATCAAAAAGCAAGATAGTATGCTAGCACTGTGAAAAGTCTGGGCATGCAAAGGACTGTTGGGAGCTTCGGGAAAAGAAGAAACAACAGGAAGAAAATAAGGAGGCAAATGTGGCAACGGGTAATGTATGTTAGGATGCTTTGATTATTTCTTTGCACAATTTTACTGAATCTTAGGTTTTAGATTTGGGGGCTTCTTTCCATGCTTCTCCACATAGGCATTATTTTGTTGATTATGTTCAAGGAGATTTTGGACATGTTTTTCTTGGTGATGATGAGCCTTGTAGCATAGTTGGAAAAGGTTCTATTCATGTTAAGATGCAAAATGGGAATACTTGGCTATTGAAGGATGTCAGACATGTGCCTACATTAAGACAAAATTTGATATCGGCAGGTGGTAGTTGGGAAGTGATGTTTGTACTGTGATATTTACAGTGGACTCTTAGAAGGTTACCAAGGGTGCTTTTGTGGTGTCAAGAGGTAAGAAGGTTGGAACATTGTATTTAACCACTTATAGCACTAATGTTTTTAATCTTGTGGCTTCAGAAGTAGATACAACATTGTGGCACTATAGACTCGGTCATATGAGTCATAAAGGCATGGAGATCATAAAGAAGGATTTACCTGGATATACAGAAATAGATTTGGAGTTCTATGAGGACTGCATATATGGGAAACAAAAGCGAGTAAGGTTTTTCAAGGTTGGACCTACAAAGAAAGAGAGTAAGTTAGAGTTGGTGCATTCTGATGTGTGGGGGGCGGCTCAGGTATCATCTCTTGGGGTTCAAGTTATTATGTTACTTTTATTGATGATGCAACAAGGAAATTTTGGGTTTATTGTATTAGAAACAAATTTGATGTATTTGACACTTTTGTTAAATGGAAAGCCTTGGTAGAGAATGAAACAGTCTTAAGCTAAAATGTCTCAGGTCAGATAATGGAGGGGAGTATTGCAGCAATGAATTTGATGATTATTGTTCTAAGAATGGAATCCGCAGGTAAAAGACGGTTCCAGGAACTCCGCAGCAGAATGGGGTATCAAAAAGGATGAATAGAACAATAATGGAACGTGTTAGGAGCATGAGGTTACATGCAGGACTACCTCTTTCTTTTTGGGTAGAAGCGGTGAGCACATATGTGTACTTGATAAACAAAGGACCCACAAACTTGCCTTGGATGGAGGCATGCCTAAGGAGGCTTGGTATGGTAAGAAAGTTGATTATTCATTTCTTAGAATCTTTGGATGTGAGGTGTTTGTTCATATAGACAAGGATGATAGGACCAAGCTAGAGGCTAAGTAAGAAAAATGTACTTTCATTGGTTATGGTGGTGATGACTTTGGATATAAATGTTGGAGTATTAAGGAAAAGAAAATCATTCGATCTAGGGATGTGGTATTTAATGAGAAAGTCATGTATAAGCAGTAGTTGCAGGAAAATAGGGAAGAATCCAAGAAAGAATATGTAGCGGTAGAGGATCTTCCAAATGGAAAAGTGACACATGAATCAGTTCAGGAACCCCAAACTCCTATATTGAGGAGGTATTCTAGGGTAAGAAGAGAACCTAAACATTTTTCTCCTTCTCTTTATTATTTATTACTCACCGATAGTGGAGAACCAGAGATATTTGATGAAGCAATGCAGGTAGATGCCAGGAAGAAGTGGGAGCAAGCCATGGATGAGGAGCATCAAGCTCTCATGGAGAACCAGACATGGGATTTGGTGAAGCTACTCGAAGGCAAAAGAGCATTACAAAACAAGTGGGTGTTCAGAGTCAAAGAGGAAGAAGGAGGCAAGAAAATATACAAGGCCCGATTGGTGGTCAAGGGGTTTGCACAGAAAAAAATGTATAAATTTTGATGAGATTTTTTCTCCTGTAGTAAAAATGACTTCTATTAGAACTGTTCTAGGAATAGTTGTAGCAGAAGACTTGCACTTAGAACAACTTGATGTAAAGACTGCATTTCTCCATGGTGATTTGGAGGAGGAACTATATATGCAGCAACCAAAGGGCTATGAGGTCAAAGGTAAAGAGGAGATGGTGTGCAAACTGAAGAAGAGCTTGTATGGCTTGAAACAAGCTCCACGTCAATGGTATAAGAAATTTGATAGCTTCATGATGGAGCAAGGTTATATTAGATGTCATTCTAACCATTGCATGTATACAAAGAAATTTGAGGATGGCAATTATATTATCCTGTGTTTGTATGTGGATGACATGTTGGTTGCAGGTAAAAACATGTAGGAAATAAAAGTACTCAAGAAGCAACTAAGTGAATCCTTTGCTATGAAGGATTTGGGGGTAGCCAAACAAATCCTTGGTATGAGGATATCTCGGGATAGGAAGGAACGGAAGCTGACTTTATCTCAGGAAGAGTACATTAAGAAAGTCTTGGAGAGGTTTAATATGCAGGATGCTAAACCGGTTGGGACTCCTTTGGCAAGCCATTTCAAGTTATCAAAGGAGCAGTGTCCCAAGACAAAGCAGGAGAGAAACCAAATGTCCAAGGTACCTTACTCATTAGTAGTTGGTAGTTTGATGTATGTCATGGTGTGTACTAGGCCTGATATTGCCCATGCAGTGGGAGCAGTGAGTAGATTTATGAGTGATCCAGTAGAGATCACTGGCAGGCAGTAAAGTGGATCCTTCGTTATTTGAGAGGACCTTGGCGGACAGTTTTTGCTACATGATGGATCGAGACACCACTTTGTGTGGTTATGTAGATTCAAATATGGCTGGAGATGTAGACAACAAGAGGAGCATGATAGGTTATGTTTACACTATAGGTGGGACAACAATGAGCTGGATTTCATGACTACTAGAAGTTGGTGGCTTTGTCAACCACAGAGGCTGAGTATGTTGCTACCACAGAGGCAAGCAAAGAAATGATTTGGTTACAAAAATTGCTTGAGGAGTTGGGGCATAAGCAGGAGGAAGGAAATTTACATAGTGATAGTCAGAGTGCTATACACCTAGCTAAGAACTTTGCTTTCCACTCTAGGACAAAGCATATACAATTAAGGTACCATTTCATCAGGACAACTTTGGAGGAAGAGAAGTTGAAGCTGGAGAAGATCCATACCAGTCAAAATCCTGCAGACATGATGACCAAGGTGGTCACAAGGGAAAAATTGAAGTTGTGTTCAGCTTTGGTTGGTCTTCACGGAAACTAGTGAAGGGTTGAGAAGCTTGCTCAAAGGAAAACTAGTCTCCAAGTGGGAGATTGTTAGGTTGTGGAGCCTGTTTTCATGTGTGAAAGTGTTGAAGATTGTACACTAAGAGTAATGTACACTTTTCATGTATAAAAAAAAATTTGGGCCTTAAAACGTGCCCGATATATCAAGAAACATGATTTTCTCATATGGGCGGGATTTTTGACCCATAGGTTTATGGGACGGTTTTTGCCCATGGTTTTGATACCCACGGTTTTGTAAAACTACTTAAGCAATTGTCTATTTATATGGTTTTATGCATATGATAGAAGTATTAAAAAAATTGCAGATGTGCTTTGAATTCGGGTGTGAATTCTGTAGATTTTGTTGAGCATAGCTCCAAATGGATCTGGGTATTGTATTGAGAAAGTGGTGGCTTGTAATAAAATCTGAGCAAGTGATTCTTGGTGGACATAGCCCAAATTGGGTGAACCACGTTAAATACTATCTCTTTGTGTTGTGTTATTTTATTCTATAATTTTATTTGAGATCTGTAATAATTTCTGCATATTAGTTTCTACTGTTGTGATTCTGTGAGGGATTATTCCGCATATTTTATCTCTTATTTCCTAACACTTTTGTGTAAAATTTCTCTTCAAATGGGGCGCACTTTTTATGTCAGGCTACACTTCTTTGCAATAGAATTAATTAATTCATCCTTATGGCAGCCCCTGCTTATATAACCCTCATCATTCTATAATTAATTATTGCCCCTCCTATTCCTGGCAATTAATTAATTAATTAATAAGCTTTTCTCTTCAAATGGGGTGCGCTTTATTTTGTGCATGTTCATGGCTGCCATTAAATAAATTAAATTTATTTAATTTTAGCTCTCTACTTCTAGTTCACTTAAGCCTCACAGTATGCTTTGACCTCATCCACTAAAAATAGGAATTAATTATATCAATTAATACTTTAAAAAGTATTATTCCTCTTCCAAATGGGGTGCACTTTTTGACATGAAGGGGCTGCATTAAATAAATAATATTTATTTAATTTTAGAATTTCTAATTCTAATTTCTTTTATCCACTTTCCCTTTGTTGACTTTTCCACATGCTTGGGCGCCAAATTTGGAGAAGGAATTAATTAATTTAATGCATTTAAAGCTGCCCTTCTTTCCCAAAAGGGGTCGCACTTTTGGCATAGGCAATTTCTATTTTTAAAAGCCAATTTTCAATGGGATTATTCACCCTACACCGTAGCTCCAAAAATCCCATGATCCACTTAAGTTGTTTGACTTTCATAATGGGATTATTTACCCTGTAAGGCAGGTAAGAAAATCCCATCAATGCCTTAAGTGATTTTCTTTTATTTTACAATGTGAATTTTCACCTTGCGAGGAAAGTAAAAATTCATGCCTACCGCTCGCCTCTAATTCTCCCATTGTGACTTAAGTGGTGTTGCTTCTAGAGAAAAGTACCTGCTAGGTAGGTACAAAATTCCCACTTGCCTCCTATTACCAAAAATCTCATTGTAGCTCAAAACCTTCTTTTTCCAAAAAAGTGACCTACCTAGAAGAAGCTTTTTTGTGCACAACTTCGTCTTTTCAAAGAGAACCAGACCTCTTGTGGAAAATTCCTTCTGGCATAACGTCCATATATGATCTATAGATACTCCAAGCAAGGAATTAGACCAAACTAGCAAAGGAATTGACCCAAAGAAATTTCGCAGAAAACAAAATGGGAAAACACCAAAAACACAAAACGCGTTGCGGAAGTCACGAGATAAAGCCCGAGGATTCATTCCTAGTTAAAACCCTACTTGTATATGGGAATGTTGACATGTAAGACCACAAAAAGGTTAAATCGAAGCACAATTTGCCTCAAACGGGCTCGAGAATAATTAAATAAAAATTTCCATGAGCAAACCCCAACGACATAATATAACGATTTCGGGCATCCGTTATTTGCGAAATCGGCTAATATGACTCTCTAGGAATATCTTGACATAATACGTACACTTTACGGCAATTAACACACAAAACGACCCATTATTTTAAAAGAACAAATTTTTTTAACATGGGGTAGTCTCGGTTTCAAGGTGAAATGCAGGGGACACCACACTTATTATTTTCCCCCAATCAACCATTTGATTCCCTCGGTGACTACAAGGATGAATTTTTCCATCTAATCTTATAAGTATCTTGTAGCTTCTTGACCCATTATCATGCTCAACAAAATGATTGCATTTGAGTAATCTTCATGAAACTCACTTCTTGACAAAGCTTTCAAGATATACCAAAAGGCTTCCTCCCTATCTCAACCAAGATCCGAGTGTGAGACCCTAGAGATAAGATTTAGTATTCGACCATTCCCTCGATGCAAACTCCTTTGTGATTATGACCACGTTATTTCCAGTTGGAATTTTCATACATTATGAGATTCCCTTTGTGGTGATCACCACAAGTATGGAATTTTCACTTGCCCTTACGATCCTAGATTCTAGCTTGTATTTTTGAGCACGTGCTAGCGCCATTCTGCACTCTTAACTAATAATAGATTACATCCTGCAACATAAAATCCACTTGTCAAAGCCTTCTCTTGAACTTTGTTCTCTAGGGCCTCCGAGCATCCTACTCTTTAGGTCCTCTAGGTCCATGTGAGTGACATCAATGTCACCCACACATGAGTATTTTGTAGTTAGGGTTAAAACAGGGTTCTAAACCAAATAATTTTGACTTTATGGTTCCAAAAATTAGCAAGATGATTTAAAATGAAACCAACAAAGTAACTTATTGCACTAAAATTGAAAACTTTCTTGAATTCTATCTTTTGCGGCTCTTAGCACACTTATAATTCCTTCATTGGTGATTCTTTACTAATTTTAGAAATTTTCTATTTTTAATTTTTTTAAATGTTATTTTTGGAAAATTGCCAAAAAAATCTCGTTTGTTGTTTTCCATTATTTCTAAATATTTCAAATAATGAGGACTTGTTAATTTAGGTTGATTACTTTTTAGTAAGTGATTATGTAGAAAATTTTCTATTTTTAGAATGTTCAATTATTGGTATTTGTTTGCAACGAAAATACCCTCACCGGATTTTGCTTTGCACCGGATCACATGCTCAAATTTTCACAATGATCCTTCTATGAAACTCATGGAAATTAAAAAACCAAGTTTACTATGGTTAGCGTTTCATAGTTTTGCTTGTAAAAATCTATGGCATCATCATGTTTTCAAAAATGGTCTTCTCGAGGGCACATGGGATGAGAATCTTCGATGTGATTTTGCTTGAATTGATTTCAGTTGAAGAGTTATGAAGAATTTATCATTTTGATGCCTTAGCTATTATGGAAAAAATTTCGCACATAACATATGTTTTTCATGTATTTATAGGTATGACAACGTCAACAATGGAGGTCAAGTCTAACTTTCACAAGAAATCACATTCAAAACAAGTCTATTTTTTTGTAAGTTAACTTGTCAATTGTAGTTTTAATCATGGTTAGAGGACAATTAAATGTGGTTAAAACTAGGGTTTGATGGTTTGCACATGGGCATACTTTTATGTCCCCTCTACCCCCTTGGTGCAAAGGGATAATAGGGACATAAAATTATGCCTTTCTCAATTTGGAAAGGTAGGTTTAACATGGGAAGTTGGAGGATTTCCAAAAACGAGGCATGGGGACCGAGAAATAGGTGCAGGGAGTTCGGCAGAGAGTCGCATGGATGTTCGGGGGGTTGAGAATGGGCATGGAGGTGCAATTTTGTGTCCCTTATATCGCCTTGGTGAAAAGGGATAAGAGGTACACAAGAGTGTGCCTTGGAGAAAGATGGTGACACTTGTCATGATCCGGTAGTGGTTAGGACTTGAGTCTAGCCAATTAAGCACTTTGCAGAGTGGAGGAGGGTCATGTGAGGGACTAAAGAGGTGGCTTGCCCATGGGTGAAATTTTTGTTCCCCTTTTCCCTATTTGCAAAGGGAGAATAGGGACATAAAAGTGTGTCATGAAGCAATAAGTTGACATGTGACGCTCCAAAATTTAGCTAAGTATGTGAAACATACCTTGCACTAGAGAAGACTTGAAAACACAATTCCCGGAGCTCCGATAACCTTTTTATATGAAATTGTATATGAATTTTACTCTCAATAATATTTAAAATTCAATGGCGTAGGTTCAAACTTCAATTCTACCTAAAACTTCAAAAATGTCTCCTTTTTCTTCATGACAACAGAGTGTGCTGCAAACGATGAAATGCCTCAAGTAGCACTTAGGTCTTGGATAAAATATGATTATTTAAGAATAAATAGGATTATATAAGATTTTTATTTCTTATTTTATTGCCTCCTAACTCTTTATGAATTTCCTAGAATCCTCTGCAAAAGAACAGGTTCTTGGTTTGACTTTCCACTCCTTACACCCCAACAACTTGCTTATGTACATTTTTTTCCAAAACTACCAAACCTTTGCTAATTTTTCCTAAACTATTTAAAACACCTTCTTGACTCTTCAATACCACCTTTAGATGATTATAATCCTTTAATACTTTCCCTGAGGATGCAAACCTTCCTTGAAAATGATAGAATAGAACTTTTTAGGCCTCGTTGAAGAGCTAGTCCTTTTCTAAAATTCATTTTGATATCATCACATCATTCCAAACACTTGAAAATTCTTATGCATTCCATTAGTATGTCCTGAAAGGTTTGGATAATCAAGATACGAAAGACAAACTCGACTAGGAGGGGGATTTAGGAGGATTTGAAAGCATGTTTTTACATTTGGTTTAGTTTTCATGGATCAAGTTCTGAATTTTTGGGCTGGTAAAAATGCATGATAACTAGTGTAAATGGAAAATAGGTACACAAAATTTCATCTTTTCCCATTTGGAAAGGTAGGTTTAGCATGGGGGTTGAAGGATTTCCAAAAATGAAGCATGGGGCCGAGAAATAGGTCAGGGAGTCCGACAGAGAGTCGCATGGACTATCAAGGGCTAAGATTGGGAATGGGGCACAATTTTGTGTCCCCTTTATCCCCTTGGTGAAAAGGGATAAGAGAGACACAAAAATGCACCTTGGAGAAAGATGGTGACCCTTGTCATGATCTCATGCAAGCTTAGGAAGTGAGTCTAGCCAATTGAACAATTTGCAGAGTGGAGGAGGGTCATATGAGGGACCAAAAAGGGGGATTTCCTATGAGTGAAAGTTTTTTTCTCATTTTCAAAGGGAAACAAAAGTGCCCCATGAAACAAGAAGTTGACGTGTGTCACTCCAAAAGTTGGCTAAGTATGAGAAACATACCCTGCACTAGAGAATACTTGAAAACACAATTCCCAGAGCTCCATATGGTATTTTTATGTGAAACTTCATATGAATTTTACTCCTAAGACCATTTCAATATCAATTACATATGTTTTAGACTTCAATTATTCCTAAAACTCCAAAAAACGACACCTTTTTCTTGGGACAACGGGTGTCCCCGTAAATATGAACTTCCTCAAGAATTTCTTAGGTCTTGGATCAAATATGACTATTTCATCATGAAGAGTATTCTATAATATTTCCATTGCTTATTTGATTTCCTCCTAAATTCTTATGGATCTCCTAGAATCCTCTGCACAAGGTCGAGTTCTTATTTTGACTTTTCACTCCTTACACCCCAACAACATGCTTATGTACAAACTGTTCCAAAACTATCAAACATTTCCTAAATTTTCCTACACTATTTACAAAGCCTTTTTACTCTTCAATACCACCTCCAAATTATTTTTAGGCTTTAAAAATTTCCCGTATGATGCACAACTTCCTTGAAAATGCCAAAATTGACCTTTTTAGGCATGCTTTAGAGAGTTGGTCCTTTGTCAAACTTCATTGAATGGAAAATTTGATCTTATCACATGTAACTCTAAACACTTGAACATGTTTATGCAGTCCATTAGGAGGTCCTAAAAGGTTGGGATCATCAATATATAGAATACAAATTGGCACAAGAGGGGGATTTAGGAGGATTTGAAAGCATGTTTTCACCTTTAGTTTAGTTGTCATGGATCAAGCTCTAAATTTTTGGGATTGCGAAGAATGCATGACAACATGGTTCAAGATACACTAGGGGTCACCCTCGATATTCTAAGTCTTATGGCCATAAGAAATAAGTATTTAATATTAATAACAAAGTGTACTAATCATTTTCCAACTCATTATCCCGTATCACATCATGACTAGTTGGGTTGTATGATGTAGGGAGTTTTTTTACATGGGACACTCTCTCTTCTATTATTAATTTATGTATCTACCTTCATTGCACAAATGGTAGGGACACTCTCGGGATAAGAGGTGTGTGAAAGGTAATAAAATTGGCTCTGTGGTTGGAGTAAAATATCTATGATGATGCTCTCCCTCTCCTACTTTCATTATTGTGACATTGACATGATTTCTAGCATTACCTAAGTGCACTCACATTAATTACTTTGCTTATATTATTTTGTATTATTGTCTCTTAACAAAAGATCATATTCTTATTTGTATTTTATATTATTGAAAATGAAAATCCTGATCAAATTAATGAAGATATAGTGTACTTGAAAACTCTTAAGTATAAAGGTGATAACATGAATTATTTTGTACCTTCAATATCTTTAACACCAAAAGAAATGTGTAATGAATTACCTTCTATATCATTTAAATTCATATACCATCATAATATAAATAATTAGTTGATTAAAATAAATGGAATTTTATAATATTTGAATGTAGTGGATTTCTTCTCTCATGTAATTTTACTCGATCGTTATAGGATTACTCTATTAATTTAGTTGCAAATGGATGATGTCATGCATTTGATTATTGTACTTTACCTTCAATAAATAAGCATTGGGTGTTTCCTATTTGTTTCTACATTATATAGAGTTTAGTTAATGACTAGGACGCGATTCTCAACTTTAGTGGAATTACTTGGAAACTTACACAAATAGTAATAATAATAATAATTGTGGTGTTTTTTATTATTCTACCAAGGGTTCCTTACATTTTAGTATTAGATCCCAACTTCAATGCTCCAACCTAATGATACCCTTTATGTTCTCATTTGTGTCTCATTGGTCCATTCAAGTAGCAATGGAAAGGACACGAGCTAATGGGGAGAATGACCATTAAGGAAATGAAATCCAAATTAAGGCCAATCATATCCTTACCTTCATATATAAGGCTTGAGATAAGATAGGTATCGTTAAACAGAGGATCTATAAAATAACACAAGGAGACGATAAAGAGAATGACCAATATTAAGACAACCAATAAGCCAATGGAAATTTGAACTAGGAAATTTGAATAGACTCGTAAAATTTGAATGGTAATAATATACCCCAACCTAAGAGGTCATGGGTTGAGATAAACATAGATATAGAAGTGAAGAGGATAGATCAACCAAATTTCAATGGGATAGTACTTAGAGATGGTGCAAATTCTTGGCTCATCGAAATAGAGAAATATTTTCAGCTTTGCAATTGTTTTTAGGAAATCAAAGAAATTTGGGGTGCATTACAACTCTCTAGAGAAGCCTCAATATGGTGGGCAAACTTGAAATAGAAAAGATAATAAACTTCTGAGAACACCACATGGGAACAATTTGTTTCCTTCTTCTAGAAGAGATGGCTACCTCAACTATACTTTGATGGAAAAATGATTGAATTCTAGGGAGATATGTTTGTTACTACTTATTAGGAGAAGTTCACACGTCTCCTTAAGTATGTACCACAATATCAAAATGATGAAATGTTTAGGATCAGAAAGTTCATCTTAGGCTTGAACCCTCAAATTGGAACAGATGTGGACATCCATGGACCCACCTCCATGGACCAAGTTTTTGAAAAGGATATGAAGCAAGAGAAAAAACTAAAACATCTAGTTGTAGCAAGAATACATTTTAAGTAAGCGGGAAGAGGACAACAAGAACAAAATTCAACTACAACTCAAAACAAAAAAATTAATTATAATGAGAATGGAGGGAACAAGAACCTAGGGTCTATGAGGAATTTCATCCTTGGTAATTTCTTCAAGAAACAATGGTGGACCTAAGAGTATGAATGACAATGACAACAACAACAAAAGGTTTAACAATGGGGGAAATCCTCTAGAAAAGAGAGGCTTGGTGGGAGGATGCTTTAATTGTGAAGGTGATCATTATGTCATTGTCCTCGAAAATAGCCAATGGAAATTCTAAGGCTCATTACTACATATAATACGAAATACATGACGATTTGTCTTGAATTCACGCTAATCTACATTTCATTTTCTATGAATATTTCGACACAATTATGATGTAAATATGGTGGCTCAAATGTGATGCAAATCAAATCACATTTGCGTCACTTTTGTGCCACCATCATCCCTAACTTTAAAAATAAAAGGGGATGGGCTCATCCACATTTTTTTAATATAACTTGTTATGCATTAATAAAAGAAAAAAGAAGGTAGATGGAAGGAGAGAGAGGGATTGAGAGGAAGGAGGAGAATTAAAAAAGTGACATGGAAGGACACTCATCATAAAAATCATTATTACAAGATCATGGGGTGACTGGGATAAGTGCTTTGAAAAAATATGGAATATATGAAAGCTTTGTCGAAATTTAGGGAAAAGATTGGAGGAGGTGGAGAACAAATTAGTGAAAGGAATTCATCTAAGGTTTAACCAAATCGGAAATTCTCTCTCATTCATTTTTACTTATGAAATATGCATGTTTATTACATTTTTAGATGACATTTAGAATTTTTGAAAATAATAGTTTCATGCCTAGGGTTTGTAGAGAAATGGGGCAAAATCTATGAGAATATTTCCTCTATGGAAAACCACAAAAAAATCTTGAGATACGGTTATGGGACCGAAGGAAGAAATAAAATAAGGTTGTTGCACGTTCCATACCATTTTTCCTTTTCTGGAAAATTTGGAAAAAAAAAATCATGCGGGTTAGTATATTTGCTTTAAGAGAAAAAAATTGGATTTTTTTTTGTTAAATGAGTGTAATCATTCTTAATTCATGTACATACCTAAAAATTATTGTATGATCATTTTCATGGAATGTCATAAGTCAAATTGTAGAAATAAGGATGATTTTCAAGTGTTTGACAAAATGTACAAACACTAACATCTCTTCGGGGTAACCCTAGGATGGATTTTTCAAATGTTTTACTATATTTTAAAATCTTTAAAAGTATTATTATAATTATTTAATTGCTAGAAAATGCGAGAGAAGGTTTTAGAACAATAACCCCATTAATTCAAATCATTCTTACAATGTATAAGTTGTTAGGCATATTGTGTTAGTAATCGCATGAAAGTGAGTTAATTCATAAAATGATTGTTTATATCATGTTGAAGAGTGTAACAAGTTGTTACTAACAAGTTAAAAATATTATAGATTACAAAAATTGTTATAATGAGTCTCATAATAGTCTTGAGGTGGGAGTTACAATTGAGTAAATGTGATCTCCTTGATTAGTGGAGATATGATAGTATAAATATAATATATCTCATTAAAAAATGTAGCATACGAAGAAGAAAATATTAAGTGTATTAAAATTGGTATTTATCGTATAATGAAATTCTTACCAAATTGTTTTATTTGGTATCAAAGAAACCATAATCTCGGGAAGCAATATTATAGTTTAACTTATAGATTGTGTGTGTGTTTTTCACCAAGTTTTCATTCACTTTGGAGTCTACAGTTCATTCAACTTGTAACACCTAACTACTATTTATAATATATTTTTCATATATATTAGATTGGTTTCTTCTAAAGGGAAAATTTCAGCTCATATGGAAAGAAATTTGACCAACAAAGGCTCGAATATAAAGCATATGAGAAATAGCCACACCAATAATATTAACATAATCAAATGTAATAATATGCCTGATGAGGCATAACAGATGTAATTGTACCAATAATATAATTAAGTGGATTATCATAGAAGGAGGAGGTTAAGCCATATAAGTATGATGCACCTATGAAGTGTTCTTAGATTCGGGTTTTTCCGATTAGGACATTGAAGTTCTTGAAATTAGAATTGTCATCGATAGGAGGATTTGATTTCTCAAGAGGAGAGTCAAATTCATTTGCATTAACATCCATGAGGTATTGGATAGCATTACAAAGCTTGAATAATTTGTTAATAGAGTGTTCAATAAATCTATGGAATCAAAATTTTTATTGTGAGACTTGCATGTATCAACCTCAATAGTAGGAGGGAGAGATACAAGAGTTACAAACTTAGAAACTTTTGTAAGATCACTTGTGGTGAGGAGGGCAACTGTGTGAATTTCCTCCAAGAAGCAACTTTTAACAATTTTTTTGTAGGTTGATAAATGGAATTAACAATAACTTTATCATGAGTCTTGTTTTCATTATGTTTTTCTTTATAACTAGATTTTCCTTGAAATTTAGATGTATTGTGAGGGTGACCTAGGAAAAATATGCTAAGGATTCAATCAACAATTAGGTTCACCAAATGATTACACCCAAAATAAATAAGTGTGTGAGTTCTTATTTAAATTTTCAATTAAGGATATAAATAGGAGATATATTCAAATTAATTCACCAGAGGTGTTCTCTATGAAGAGCGCCTGTTTGTAAAGGTCAAATTTCAGCATGCTATTTTTCGGCGGCATAATTCCATCGATATCAAATTTATTCCAATATTGTGGGTGTTGTTATTGATTAAAAAACACAGATTCTGCCCAATACTGATGAGATGAGGATATTATCGGTCATAAATCCTTCTGACAATCGGCTAGGTGGAAACATTCCAGACAAAATCGGTAATATGATTTATTTAGATACTTTGCACTTGTTTCAAAATCAACTTACCTGAAAAATACATGTAGAGCTCGAGATGCTACTGCAATTAACCAGGTTGATGTTGGCCTTGGAAATTTTTAATCAAAATGCAATTGGGTGTAAATCCAAACTTAGCAAGCTTTGTCAAGCATCCTCCCAGCGTGTGCCAGAATGGGAGCTTTGGAACAGGGTTTGGAGATCCATCAAAATTTATCAACATTGGGTTTTTGTCAGATGTATTTGTAAATTCCCTGATAGGCATGTATACAAAATGTGGAAGCATGTAGAAGGCACATGTATTGTTTGACAAAATGCATAATGTGGATGTGTTCTCATGGACTGCAATGATTACAGGGTATGCACAAAGTGGTGTTCTTGATGAGGCTTTGAGGTTTTTCAGTGAAATGCCTAAAAGAAATGTGGTGGCATGGATTGCAATGGTGGTTGGATATGCGCAAAATGGGCTTGTTGATAAAGTTGTAGAGATATTTAAGCAAATGCAATTTGCAAATATAAGGCCATACTTAGCAACCTTTGCCAGCATTCTCTGGCTTGTGCCAAACTGGGAGCATTGGAACAGAGTATGGAGATTCATCAAAAAATAATTGAAAGAGGTTTTTTATCTGAAGTGGTTGTGAATGCCCTTATAGACATGTATGCGAAATGTGGAATCATAGTTAAGGCACTCAAATTGTTTCATAAAATGCATCATCCAAATGTGACTGCATGCAATATAATGATTGCAGGATATGCAATGCATGGTTATGGCAAGGATGCCCTCAAACTCTTTGAATTAATGAAGCACTTTGGAACCAACCCTAACATTTGTGTAGAAACAAAATGCTTTTGGGGTTTGCTACCTCTTCAAACAAATTCAATGGAAGCTTGCTTTCATCTTTACAAGATTGCAAAATCCTATACTATTTACACCTCGACGGCAACCGGCTGAGTGGTGAGATTCCTGTGGGGCTATGGAGTTCTTCCAATCTTGAAATCTTGATCCTTCACAATAATAAGTTTGAAGGCTAGGTTTCTGCTACAATTGGCCAAGCTAGGTATCTACAAGTTGACCCTTAACAACAACAGGTTCTCTGGAACTTTCAAATCTCAAATGGTTGTTTCTTCACAACAACCACTTCGAGGGAAAGATTCTTGCTGTAATCGGCTAGGCGAAAAAAATTTCTTTGTTGTATTGAGGAAATAATTGGTTCAGTGGAAACATTCTTGCACAAATTGGACAACTGAAAAATCCGAAGCATACTCCCACCAAACAGATAGTCTTGACACAAGTAAGAAATTCTCTATTTCAAGTACCAAAACTTCCTCTATTTCAATTGCAACCATGCCTCTGTCCTACTTCAACCTTAATTAACGAGTCTATGAATGAATCTGTGTGTGAGATAACAATTACTTGTGCAAGAAGTTGGCTAATTATCCCACTCTGCATCATGTTGCTCCTACTATCCATGGACTTCAGATTCGTTGAGATTCATGCTTGAAAATTATGAATCATATGCTGCTATATATTCGGATGTTGGGATTACACGGCCTTTCTACGGGATTCACTTGAATTATGAGATTCCCATCACGGCTAATACTCACTTCCTCAATTTCCATCGAGGAGGGAGTTGCGGCTACCACACCCAATTTTCCACTTTTCTTTGTCTTAGTGATCACACCAATCTCACCACTTACTCTTCATGCTTAGCCCTCAGTAAGTATGTCTTTCTAAGTTCTTCCCTCTATAATATTTGTTTTTCTTTTATATGGATGATGAAGTAAGCAAGGTGTTGTTACAAGATCATCACAACCATGTTGGAGTAGCAGGTGCAAGTACAACTACACTCCACACACTTTCTTATGCATCTCAACTTTGTATGCATGTTTTACTTAAGTATATTTGATGTTCGATGGCAGCAATAGGTGTTGGTGCAGGGTTTTTCCTCGTCTGGTATTTTAGAAAATGCACAGCTAAGAGAGCCTATTTGAGATTAGTTGTCTACACCATTCCTTAATAAAAACTTTATTTGGTCATAAATGTGAATGTAATTCAATGTTAAATCTTATGCCAAGCTCATAAATGTTAGTGTCATGGGTGAAGAGGGTGACTATGGAACCAAGGTGAGTGTGAATGATTTATAATAGTGAGTGACACATTTCACAATGGGAGATTCAAACATGGCATGTGAAATGTTCAATGTAAGTCAAATATTGAAATTGTTTCACCTAATGCAACCAACATGTGTCCTATATTTTTCTAGCATGATCACATTCTGTGCAAAAAAAAGAGCTTCTAAATAGGTTGTGGACATTCACCAAAGCATTAAAAACGTGTATTTTTTAGATGTTGTAGTTGTACTATATTGTTCCCTCCTCCCCATAACACAAACTTAAAACAATTTAAGATACCATATATTTAAACACAACTTGTAACTCTAAAAACTTAACATTGTTATCCTCTCCAGTTTAGTTTACAACTCATGTGCAATTGCTAGTCTAATTTACTATTAATGTGCATATCAAAATATACTTATATTAGCAATTTGCAAGATGGAACCATACAAACATGTGTTAAGTAGAAGAAGACACAAGAGGAGAGATGCACCTAGTTATTTTACTATTGTAGAAGCTAATCTAGCTATGGTAGAAGGATGAAATGACTGAAAATTATTTGCAAATGATTTGTTTATTGTTCCAAAAATTTAGGATGAACATGAATGAAATTGTTGGTTATGTTAAAACCACTTAGTGGTTTAGTACAATGAGTTGTTGGTGTTCTATAAAAAAAAATGTGTGCGAGTTTCTCATAATTTTCCTTCTTATGAAACCCCACAAGTCTCGCAAATGTATGAAATCCTTTATATGGCTCAAAATAACTTCAAATCATAATCGTGGGTAAAAACCCTAAAAAAGTTAGTGTTTAGGTTGAAATGCAATTCCTACACCCTCTACATTGGCACTACTTTGAGGAGGCCTCAAATCATGCATAGTTCTCCACCTAGAGATGTGATATCTATATGGATGTAATTATCTTTGATAACTTATTCACTTGATAATGTTTTTGCAATGGTTTGGCGCTTTATGCTTTACTTGGCTTGGAGAGCTTGCAATCGGGGAAGGTAGACTCTTGAACCTACTTTAGAGAGCTTCAGACATGTGTGGGGGTTGTTCCAATGTGTGGTGTTGTTTTTGGAGAATATTAAGAGAGCTTGGAATAATTTGTTTTGTAATTCTCTTGTAGACACCTCAATTTTACAACCTCGTTAATCAATTAAATTCCTCACATTATTCCTACAAAAATCCGTGAAAAATAAATTGACATTGATCAATGAATTAATCCCCATCACCATCTAATTAAATATTCCACCTCACTGTCCACATCACATGACACATCTATTCTCCAATATGACCCACTTTTGAATTAAATATTTGGGTCAAATCTTCTACTATCCCCCATGTTCCACACTTGCAAAATAAAATATTCAAGTTTAATTCTCCTCCATCCTTCATGTCCCCCACTCACAAAATCACATTAGTTTTAAAACCATAATTAATTAAATCTCCTTAACTAATCTCCTATCAAAGACTATAAACAAAGCCTTCGCATTGCACCCCCGCTTCCTTCAAAACATAAGTGAAGAATCCGCTAATTAATCTCTTGCATTTTCCCGACATGAAATCTCCCCTTTTAGCCCCGTTATAATTCCCACATAAATCCCTAAGTCATACATCTCGAATCCATCACCCTTCCTAATTTTTGCAAAGCTAAGTTGTCGAGATCAATCATGCGGTAAAACCATCTAACATTTCGAGCACCTACATTCGTATCAATTTTGGGATCCTCCAAGTCTTCCGCCTAATTTGAGGTTGCAAAAACTCTTGGAGAAATGTTTTCAATGTCATCG
The DNA here is from genome assembly GCA_018340775.1 of Taxus wallichiana var. yunnanensis. Lineage (NCBI taxonomy): Eukaryota > Viridiplantae > Streptophyta > Pinopsida > Cupressales > Taxaceae > Taxus > Taxus wallichiana. Next base: position 130,763,726 of record CM031233.1, on the reverse strand, counting down.
GGTTACTAATCTCCCGATTTATTCGAGTTTTTCTTGTACAAAACTCTTAAAAGTATTAAATGAGTGCTTTGGACTTGCCTATATAGAATTTCGTAGGTTGAATTTTCATTAAAGTCTACTTACAAGGAAAATATCAACCAATAATAGACATCAAATAAAGAAAATGACCCTTGGGTCCCTTGGGACAAAAGCGCACTAGTTTCATACCAACCATTTGGCGGTTTGGTCATTGCTTTGCAGTCTTGTACACGCAGAGTGAGTGAGGTCTTGGAAAGTTTTGGGTACGACTCTTGAGAGTGATAGACTACTGGAAACTAATGCAAACAATTATATGTGTGATCGAGCACTATAATAAGGAGATCAAATAATATAATAGAACTAAAGATAAGTAATTGATCTCAGAATGTACGCACAAGTCATTATTTAAAGGTTAAATTGATATTGACATTTTCAAGTGATAAATTATCAAATTTGTCTGCATTAATCGAATGGGTCAGTGGTCCAATGGCACGTATGATGGTGTAAAAGGTGTTGCCTAGCCATCCACCAGGGTTCCACTCCCATGAGATACCAAGTAATAAAGGATGAGGTTGGGATCGTGCCCAAGGCGATTTTGGCGGAATGGAAACCCCTCGGTCCTTGGCAGTTAAGCCTAAGAATTCTATGGAGCTAATCTGTTGGAATTTGAGGATTCGAATGACATTGGGTTTAATCAACTTAAATATTAAACATTAATATATTATGTAACATTAAAATGAATAAATAAATAAACATCATAGTAATAAACAATATTGCATAGTAATTAAATAAATACTTACATAATGTAAATAACACGTAACACGTGATTTAAATTAGAAAACCCAAAGGTAAAAAACCACTGTGAAAAGTAGCATTTATTATAGAGAACCCAATTATATCCAATAGAAACCTCCTCCTTACTAACCCTAATCACAAGGGTAAAACTAAATCAATTAATATTGATTTGCACACATTTGATATATATCTCGATATATCAAATGAAAACCCAAAGTCCCTTTTTATATGAGGTGATCGGATATGTCTCCGACTCACCCTTTCAACCAAGTCAGTTGACACATATTCTAAGGTTTAAATATTTAATAATAGAAATATAAATATTTCATATTATTAAATATTTAATCTATAGTATAATGTTGGACCCATATTAATTAAGGGGTGGCCATCCCACTTAATCATTATGTTACAACACTCCCCCCTTAATATTAAGTGGAGTAACATATGCCAATAGATTACCTGCATGTGGTACACTACATGATTTACAATCCTTAAACCATAAAGGTTTTAGGCTAGCATATAGGTTGAAGGAATTATAATACCTTCATCATACTCAAGTTATTTTTGGTATAAAATGATTTGGAATCCCAAAGATCATCCCATGATCGGTGACTAAGTATGATTTGTGAGTTTTACATGTTCTCACAAGTTCTCATAAAAGGTTACTTGAAACCAAACATATATGAGCCTTCTATAACCAAAGACCTCATTTAAAATATGTTTACACCGGATGTTTACCAAGAAACTCAATAGCACTAAATAATTTATCAAGACCGCCTTTAAGTTCTTTGTACACTTCTTTCTAAAAATGAAGTTAGGGAGGTATACACATGCCGAAGGTCTTTATTACAATGTAATTGTTATTTTACAAATACCAAATTCTATTATGAGGTGTCATTGTCATGCACACTCCCCCTTAATAGAAACTCAAAATCTAAAATTTTCATGAAATTGACAAAACTTTACAAGTACTTAGGGGCTTTGTGAAGATGTCAACAACTCCGCTCTTCAATCGGCACGAACTTGAGATCTATCTCACAAATTAACACCTTCTCACGGATGAAGTGTATATGTATCTCAATATGCTTCATCCTCTGATGTTGTACTAGATTATGTGCAAGATATATGGTGCTTTGGTTTTCACAAACAAAGGAACACTATCTTGATCCTTCATCTTTATCTTGTCGAACAACCTCTTTAGCCATAGAGCCTCTTTTGCAACTTTCATTGCACTTCTATACTCAACTTCGCTTAAAGAGATAGAAACAGTTAACATGCTTTTTTATCGCACCAAATTCAAATACATAACCAGAAGTAGATTTTGTAACTAATACATCACCAATGATCGAATCACAAAATCCATACAAGTTAGCATTTTCATCCTTATTATAATGCAACCCATAATTGATTGTTCCTTAATATATCTAAGAATTCTTTTTGCAAAGATTCCAATTATCTCTATAAGGTTTCGCATAAACCTTGAAAAAATCCTACCGCATAGGAAATATTTGGTCTAATTATAGTTAGATAAATCAAATTACCAACTAATTGCCTATACAAAATAGGATCAAATTTTCACATGCAAGTTTAGGATCAAGTTTTATTCCAACTTCCATAGGTGTAGAAATTGGTTTGCAATCAATCATATTAAACTTTTTCAAGTACATTGGTTGCATATTGTGCTTGAGAAATAACAATAGAATGTTGATCCGAAATATAGTCATGCCTAGAAAATGATGTCGATACCTAAATTAGTCATTTCAAAGTAGTGTTTCAATTTTTCTTTAATCTTACGAATTAAAGCAGAAACTATCACCAAGTCATAAGCAAATCACTAACATATACATACAACGATAATATGAGAACCTTCTTGCTTAATGAATATATCATTATCGAAGAACAATTAACAAAACCTAATTGTTTGAAGAAAGCATTAGTTTTTGCATACCACGGTCTAAGAGCTTGCTTTAAACCATATAAAGATTTTTTCAACTTAGAAACGTAGTTTTTTTACCAGTTTCTCCAGATCCTTTAGGTTGAGACATATAAATTTCTTCCTTTAAATCACCATTCAAAAAGGTATTTTTCAAATCCATTTGGTGGATTTCCCACTCAAACTAAGCAATAATAGCAAATAAGGCCCTAGCAATGTTCATCTTAGTTACAAGAGCAAAAGTCTCAACATAATCAATACCATGTTTCGAGTGAAACCTCTAAAGAACAAGTCTAGCTTTGTTTTTTTCAATACTACCATCAATATTATATTTTACTTTGTATAGCCATCTAAATCCTATAATGTTTATTTTCTTGAGAGGTGGAACCAACTCTCGATTTGATTTTGAATCAAAGCATTATATTCAACTCCGCATTGCATTGATCCACTTCTCATCCCGAGAAGCTTCTTCAAAACTCGTGGCTCAAGTTCATACAAGGTCATTAATGCATGCTACGTATGATGGCTTTTGGTCATTTTCTTGAGGTCAATAGGATTAGAACTTTCTAACACAATTTAAGTCCATCTTGGTTTCTTAGCTAGGGAGACAGAGATTCAAAACATCCATCGTATCAACACAAGAAATATCATCATGATTATTTATAATATTTTCATTATCAATATCAAAACCATCATTAGAAATATTGACAGGATTAAGAATATCATTACTATTTGTAGATGAACAGAACATTTTTCCAAAACAACAACATTGTGGTTTTCAGTTACTTCCGTTTTTACAGGGTCGTAAATCCTTAAACTCATAGCAGTTTAATACCGTATCCAATAAAAATACAAGAAAAAAGTCATATCAAGTTTTTTTCTTTTCTTTTTAAGGATATATAAAGAGGCAAGACTACCAAACACTTTTAAATGTGATACATTAGGTTTTTGATTTGACCAGTTTTCTAAGGGGGTTGAATGGTGAAGAGCTTTAGTAGGAACCCTATTTAGGATATACATTGTCGTGTTCATTGCTTCTTCCCACGCAAATTTTGGAAGACCAAGAGAATGAAGCATTGTGCAAAGCCATATCTAAAATAGTCTTATTTTCCATTCTCGAACACTATTAGACTAGAGAGAATGGGGAGAAGTTAATTCTCTTTTAATACCACAATCAATACATATTTTTTCAAATGTCTTGCTAACATATTCATCCCTCATTATCTATTTTAAGCCTCTTAATTTTATAATTTGATGAATTTTCAACAGATGTTTTAAATTCCTTAAATTTTCTAAATACATCAATTTTATTTTTAAGAAAATATGTCTAAATCATCCTGGTGAAATTATCAATAAATGTCACATTGTTAACGAAGCTACTTCAAGAGTTCCTCTAACATCACTATGAACGAGTTCTAGTGGTGAAGAGGAACTCTCCTCGGATGTAAGTGAAAGGGTTTAACACTTTGTTTCGTGCGTAAACACCATTCATAAGCATCGTAAGTTGAAGACAACATAGACAAACCTTTAACTAGATTACATCTAGACATTTCATACAAGCTTCGATAATTAACATGTCCTAACCTTTCATCCATAGTTTTGAATTATTCAAACTTTGAGATGCATAACAAGATGCGTAAGTAAAATCATCAAAAATATACAATATATTTCTTTGAATTCCTTCAATAATTATATTATTATTACTATCCTTAATGTACTAAGTATCCTTCAAAATTTGAATAGACAAACCATCATGAGCTAGTTGTGAACATGACAAAATATTTTTTTAAGCTTAGAAACAAATAAAACATTATTCAAAATACCATTTGCAAATTTTACTTTTCCTTTTTCTATTGTTTCTAAAGATGAGTCATCACCAAGATACACATGTTCATTGATTTTCGTAACATCAAATAAAGAATTGGAAATACCAGTCATATGATTTGAAGCACCTGAATCTAGAATCCATTCAAAATTTGAGGAAGAGTACAATGTAACATATGATACAATAGTTTTAGGAACATCAATAGAATTATCTTTTTCTTTAAATTATATTTAGATGTGACAACTGCTTTTGATTTTTATGGATAGGTTTCTTAGATTTACACTCTTCCTTTTTATGCCCAAATTTGTCACATTTGTGACATTTACCATTAAAGCTTACACACAAATGTTCAGAAGTAAAACTCTTTTTATCAACAAATTAATATTTAGTATTAGATCTAAACTTTTGATCAAAATAGGGCTTGTGAGACTTGAACTTTGAATTCTAAGCAAGAAGTTTCAGAAGCATTCTCCTTAGAGTCGAAGTTCATCATCACTTGTTCTTCCTGTATCAGAAGAGAACTCAAAGTACTCAAATTTGGTAATTCATCCTCATTCTAATATTTAGAATTTAAGATAGAAATAAAATTCCTAAATCTTTCATGTATATTCAACTGAACAATAAAGTAGATTAATTTTTCACCAATTAAGTCACAATTGCATCCATCTAATTGTGCTTTGATATTTTTAATTTTGGCTAAGAAATTAACTACCTTTTCATCTCCTTTCATAGGAGTCGTAAGCAATTCTAAAACAAGTTTAATAATTTTGGACAAGCGTGTACCTTCATGCATGGATTCTAATTGTTTCCATACCTCACTAGGATGTTCGATATTATTAATGTGTATAAGATATTCATCGTTCACATTGTGCATGATCATGAAAAGGGCCTCCTATGTATGCTTTGTGAGAATGCATTCATATTTTCCGCATTTGCTTAACGATCGGTCGAGACATGCTCACCCCTAAAACAATCGTCCGTAGTTTCCTTGCCATAAGTTCCGATTTGACCATGATCTTCCAAATATTGTAATTTACCCCATTTAGGATCAGGGACTTATCAAGGCAAAAGAGACTAGACGTCGTTGTCTTTCAAATTTCTGAACTCAAAAACATACCCCATTATGATATATAATGCACCACCGAGTTAGAAAAAATATTGATCGAAAAACCACAATACCCATATTTTATGATTAAAAACTTGTACTATTTCATTAAAAATCAAGTATATATATATATATATATATATATATATATATATATATATATATAAAATAACTAATTTTTAAAATTTGATCATAACAATATTAATAGAACCATATCTAAATAAACTATTTGATCACAACTAATTTTGTCATTAAAATGCATACTAATTAACTTTTCATAATCAAATAATAACCCGCATTATAAAGGGCTCTAACATTATACCCTTGCACTGTCATAAAAACTTTCTAACCATATACAAGTGAAGATGAAACCCCTAAAAGTGCACAACTTCAAATTTCTATAAAGTGTTAATGTAGATAAAGATCTCGGGCAACTTAAATTTGGCATCTAAATGACCGTCAATCTACCTTATTTTAGTCTATTGTGACGGTTATTCGACCATCAAATTTAACACAGTGAATATTTCTTGTGTATTTCCAGAATGTGAATTTTTGCATTATTTTTTGAATGATTTTATCTAAAATTATGTCAAATAATGGATCTGAATTCACCTCGATTTATCCAATTTATCAAAGGCATATTAGTGCAAACCAAGACATTCATTTTCCACTTTCCAAGAATGATTATTCCCAGCACACACCACTTTTGAAACATAATTAAATAAAATTTTATTGCTAAAATTAAATAAAATTTTCAAAAGAAATCTCCTTTCAAAGAATTTATATTAAATTTTCAAAATGTTAGAACAAAGGAAATATTCCATATAATTTATAATGTAAATGAAAGTAAGAATCATATCATATTACATCTCCCCCGAAAAAAAATAGGGATTTAAAATTAAAAAACCCTAAAAATTTTACCACGAGTTTCAAAGATGGCGATCCACCATGATCTCTTCTTTATTATAGAAAACCCATGATTTACAGTGGAAAACTCGAAGGTTAAAACCCACCGTGAAAAGTAACCTTTATTATAGAAAACCCAATTACATCAAGTAGAAACCTTCTTCTTACTAACCCTAATCACAATGGTAAAAAATAATTTGATATATATTTTTGTTTTTATATAAGGTGATCGGGTATGTCTCCCACTCACCCTTTCAACCAAATTGATTGACACATATTCCAAGATTTGAATATTCAATAGAAATATAATTATTTCATTTTATAATGTGAGACCCATATTAATTAAAGGGTGGTCAACGCACTTAGCCATTATATTCCAACAAATCCTTCCAATTTAAGATTCAATCAAAACAAATACAAAACAAAAAAAAAAAAAGGTATTTACAAGTTCACAAAAGTCTTCAAATGTCTCTCTTTGACTAGTGGAATGGCACTTCCATTTTCTTTCAATAGTGTCCTAGCCGAGTTTTCTCGTTTACAAATCACTTGTTTCTTTGATCTCGCACATCTCGGCCTTTCACAAAAGCCTTCACGATCTGATTTGGATGTCCACCTCCACAAAGATGTCTTCAAAAATCTTTAAACCATTGAAATCATGGTAATGCCCTCGCAATCACTACAAATCATGAACTCGTGTTTTGCATTCACATTGTCTTCTCACGCTTTTGCTTGTCTTCATAAACATTTGAAACTCGAAATCATTAATCTATTATTTTTTCCCTTCACATCATCATAACGAAATCTCAAATCACAAAACTCGCGACCTCTTCTATGCAAATCTGCAATTCTCATCTTCCCTCGTTGTGTTGGTCTCCTTCACGTCTTAGTCTAATAAACAAGTCTCGGTACCAAAACATGCATATCGCAATTTTCCTAGTCCGCACCTCGCTCTCTTTTCAATTTAATAAAATGTCTTCTTCTCAACGTCTCGAGCTCGCCCCGTTCATACCTGATTAGAAGGTATTCCCCAAATGCCTGCGAGGTTGCGACTTGTTTGTAGCCTTCTCAAAGGGCCTCCTCAAATAGTTGGATTTGTACCAATGATAGTGAGTATGACTTAGAAGCATATTGTGTGAAATTGCTTCTAAATTTATGTCTTATTACCCCAATTTAGATTTGCCTCTTCAATGTATTTTGGAATTGTTTCGACAAATCTTAAAAAATTATTGAATTACAAAAATGAATACCGGTTGTTGTTTGGTTTGGCCCATGGTAACATATAAACTCCAATAAATCACGATCATTTTGCTAATATGGATGACACCACAATGGAAACAGCCCTCTTACTACCCCAAAAAGGATGACATCACGGTGGAAGTGGCCCTTACTAACATAATTGGTTGTGGGATGAGTGTGTTTGCTTACTCGGCCTTCCCCTCTATCCAAGTCGAGATGACTCTTTAGCCCATCTTGGAATTGCTTCTATAACTCTAAAAATTCTCATACAATCAAAAATAATAATTTCACATTGGTTGGTCGGCTTGGTCCGTGGTACAAACCCCAACATATCATGATCCTTATGCCAAGAGGGGTGACTCCACAATGGAGGTGATTTTTATACTATTTCTAGTATAATGGTTGATTGGTTGAGGTATGAGTGTGTTTGCTTACTCAGCCTTCCCCTTCCTCCATGGCTTCAAAAAAAAATTAAAAATCTTATAAAATTGAGTAACTGAATGGTGAAGAGTCTTTCATGCTTATAAAAGAACTCCAAATTAGCTATTGATGAAGGGGAATTTTTGTAATAAAATCTGATTTTGTTATCTGCTGTCATATTATCCGGAGTGGTCTGAAAACAATTGAATTAGTCTCGTTTTATTTCTCATAGATGAATGATTTTTGTTTCTACAATTTTGCAAATTCGTATGATAGGAATGTTGTCTACTTCAAATATATGCACTTGCACGATGCTTGGCATGACTGTAAAGTTTTAGTGACTTTATACATGAATTGGATTATGTCATTGCGTTTGATAAAATAGAATCTTCTGGAATAAATTTCTGTTAAGTAATTTCTTTGGAATTCTTTGGTTGTATAGAACTATATATGTAACATTTGTGTAAACACACGGGCATTGTGAGTCTCTTTATACATGCTCTCAAATTTGCTCCACAATTTTTTTATTCCGAGCTTAAATTTGTGTTTTTACATTTGTTTTCAAGTTGGGTTTTCTTTGCAATCTTGATATGAATTATGCAAATCAAATAACCAAATACCATAAGCTGGAGGTTAGAAATCCCTTTTATCTCCACGGACCAAAATTTGTGTCAACAAGTACGACGTCAACCTATATCAGTGCAACTCTCTTCATTGTCCAACATTGATGGTTCAAACTACTCAAGTTGTGAATCCTCTTATAGGTAAAGCGATATCCAAAATAAGGGCATTCTTGCCCACCTGATAGATTAGCCTTAATTTTCATCCTTCATCCTTCACCCTTCAATCGCTCCTTGTACCAAGTGAGGCGCCACAGCATATTACCAACAGTAAACAGATGTGCCACTTAGTAGTCAGGTGTAGCCATCTTTCATCATGTTCGCCAAGTGTAGCCACACTATAGCATGCTCATATCATCCATGCTCGCAAGAGGAAATGGATCAATGTCATCTATGAACAGGCAAGATTTGTCGTGGAGTAGCTCAATCAAACTCTATATATCATAAGTCACCTCAAGCTATTTGTTAGAGACTCTAGTTCTACCAAACAGATACCCACACAATTGCACACGATCTATATCTGGGAGTGCAAGCCACCATGAAAGACTGGGGATACAAATTACTGATTGACTAATGAAGCTTCAACATGGATAACGGTGGCAAATGAGTAAATTTGAGGGAACATTCTCATAATTTATAGTTCGCACCTTTGCTGTCACTGCATCTAATGATGTCCCAACTAACTCTGGCCTTGCCAGTGATTTTGCTCATTAAGAAGGATGGGGCAGCAGGAATCTCATGAATATTAATTTGTGCTTAAAGGTACTGGAAACAAGATCAAAAAGTATCTCACTGCTAAGGCTTTCACTGGCCCAGGGACTGGTGGATAGTGCATACCCATTTGCCATCTTTGAAGGAAATTTTGCAGAGTTATCTCAAAATGCTATGCATGAGTGTTGTATCACTGGCTATAGTTACATCTCTCTATTCGTGTTATTATTCACCATTGCATAAAGCTTGGATATGTCTAGCCGATCCAAGAATTTCTGTTTGACTAACATAGGCACATTACATCAGCATTCCCCTTGACTTTTTAAACCAACCCATACAAGAAAAACTAATTCTTTTATTTTCAATGGATCGGAAGCATAATGCAAAAACTATGCTTCCATGTATTATTCACAGAAACATAATCATCTGACTAGACTTCACATTTTACATGAACATATAACTGCAAGGTTTTTGTAACAAAATTGAGTCAGAGTTTGTAAATCAAGTTCATAGAATGTAAAAATAACAATTGAAACATGTTGCCCTGCCTTTCTTAAGGTTCTCTTTATCAAGCTCATTATAGCATAAAATGCCTTTCTTAAGGTTCTCTTTATCAAGCTCATTATAGCATAAAATTCTTGTACTGGTTCATGTAAACTGTTATGACTTTGTGGCTGATCTGTTACCATAAAACACAAAAAGAAAATAAATCACTGCAATAATAATAGCAACGAAAGAAATCTCCCACTTATTACATTAAAATAGTTAGTCGGAAGTCTCTGGTTTCTTTTCTTCTCTCATGATTTTATGAAAGTAAATTAACTACTTGGTTGTGAGAATCTACTAATCATTACATGTCAATGACCCAGTAATGACACACAATTATCCTGCCCAGAAAGAAAGACCATTACCTCAACTTTGGTTATCATTTAGTCCCTCTAGGTGAGAGGCTTAAAACTTGCCTAAAGCAATATAAGAAATATAATTTTTTTAAGCACGTGTATTTTAAGGAATAATAACTTCAAAAGGAATTTCTGGAAAGATTTATCCATATAAAGCTTCTATTAAAGAAAAAGCGTTGAATACCTTGAACCTTGAAAGTCAGCGAGAACATGACTTTATACAGCTATAAAATAAAGATCAAAGTTGGAAAGAACATAAATAAAAACCTCTATACATGTTAGATCTTTCAGTTCTCTTTAAAATTCGATACAACCAAGAACTCTTATTGTGATCGGGGCAGTCCAAATATTTCATATTTTCATAAAGGAAGATACTCTATAACTTAACTTCTGAAGCATCTGTCCTTGGCTTCACACCAATTTTCTTCCATGAAACAGCAGGCATGATTCGTGCCATGTCAACACGATCAGAATACTTCATAGCAAAATTAAGCAGAGAGTCCAGTAGTCCATCAGACAAGAAATGGGGCTGCAATCCCAACTCGGTCAACTTTGTGTGCTTTGCATTGTAATAGTGCTCTTCGGCCTCAACACGAGGATTGGGCACACTAATGGCCCTGACCTCCAGCCCCAGCTTCTCACCAGCCTTCGTAACAGCTTTTGCCAGATCATTCACAGAAAACTGCTCAGTAAATTGATTGAAAACTCGAAACTCCCCACGATTTGCAGGATTAGCAATGGCAAGTTCAACACATTGGACAGTATCTCTTATGTCTAGATATCCTCGAGTCTGCAACCACAGAACATTGTTGATTATGTGTTGAAAATTAGTTCCAAAAAGGAGAAATTATCATAATTTTTCAGGATCCATATTAAACAAGACTGTATATCTCTTTTGATTGACTCCAATTTCATAAGCTACCAAGATATAAATCATCATAATATTTCAGGATCATGGTCTACAAAGACGGCATATTAAAAAGTACAAAAACAAGAAAATTTTAACATAATTATTTATGAAGGAATTAGATAGGAAAATATACTTGCTTCTGCATGATTAGTTGATGCATCTTTTGAGTTTCATGATTTCATCATAAATTGTGAATTTACACAAACATGTGGGAATAGAGGTACTGACAAATAGGAGGAGAAACAGAAGATTGTGCAACTTACTGCAGCTTATACTATAAGTCTGTGTAGTCGTTCACTTAAATTGTATTGAATATCAATTTCAATGATATTTTTCAGGATACCATCTACCTACAAGAGTATATGCTTTCAACAAAGAGTGTTTCGTCAAATCCTGTAACAGACCTCTTAACAGGATATTGGCTATCCAGTTTGTGCAGTCTTCAACAATTGGAGAATTGGTTCCTTTGTTATCTTAGGAAAAAACACACTGGTTTGCTGCTACAGAATGTTATGATACCTGTCTATTGATCATTCAATTTCTTAATGCTATCACAAACACTGCTGCATGTGTTAGAATTTGTGGAGAGAGAGAATAAACCAAATAAATGTGTAAAGAATGATTGAAGAGAAAACCGGAATACACACTGTGCAAATGGGTTGTGTGTCCGGGTATTTATTATGCAAAGACGGTTACAAAATTAGTTAGCGGTTACAACCGCATAACCATACAAAACAATTATAAAAGGGGAAGTCTTATTCATTTATTCCTACACCCCCTCTTAAGACTTACCCTACATAACTCAAAAACAAACAATCTAACAAAACAGAACTACGCTATCTTCAAACACTTTCACTTTGAAAGCAATGCTATGATAGGATAGGGCTCCATCAAGTTGCTTCATGACCTTCGTAAAGGTGTAGCTCCCGAGCTGAATTCCCGAGTTCCCGGATTCCACCTCCCCGAACTCCCGAATCACAAATCTCCCGAATTATTGGACAACCATCCATACTGAGCCATCCACAAGCTCCATCAAGTTGTCTCATGACCCTCGTGAGGGTATAATTCCCAAGATCCACAGTCTCCCAAACTATCTGAGCAACCATCCATACCGAGCTTCATCTACCCTGTATCCTTTCTTGCCTTCAAAGTTTAGAGCATCTTTATAGTGCGTATTCGTCACTGTCCTCACTACCTTCTGCATCCGGTGGGTCTTCAACCATGGCTATATTGGCTGTATTTGATATGACTTTACCCTTGAGCACATCATTGGCTCGAACACGACAATCCCATGTTGTGTGACCTCTTTTCTTACAATAATGACATTCAATCTCCGACTTATCTGATCTTCTATGATATTTTCTGGTTCTAGAATAGAATGCACTTTCTTGCTGGGAATGACCTTCTGCATCCTCTGTAGTTCGTTTTTCCTCAGCTAGAAGAGCTGCTATCATATCATCCAGAGATTGAGATTGAATTTGACTGAGGGTAAAAACTACATTGCTATATTTTGAAGACAGACTATTTAATAGGATAGCTTTGGCATCTTCGTCCTCAATTGCAGCTTTCACTTCTGCTAGTTGTCTGATCAAGGACCTTAGATTATTGATGTGGCTTGACATAGAGACTCTGTCATCCATTTTGAACCTATATAACTGAAGTTTTAGGGAAAATTTGGCATTGACTGCTTTCGCTCCAAATAATTTATTTAGAGTATCCCAAATTTCCTTCGATGATTTGTCTAGGTCTACATGATGAAGTTCAGAGTCAGAGAGAGCAAGGCCAATAATAGCTTTCGCTCTATCATCTCTGCTTTGCCATTCTAACAATTTCGATGCATTGGTAGGTGTTGTCTCTTTCCCGTTTACAATGCCCCACAAATTTTTATTCATAAGTTGCATTTGTATTTTCACTCTCCATGTATGAAAATTTAGACCAGAATATTTTTCTATGGGCATTTCCATTTTAATAAAATAGAATAAATACAACTGCGTATTTTCGAAATGAATAAAAATAAAATACCAGTTGCACAGTTTCGTGCCCTAGCACAGGTATTGTCTTTAGATTTTCGACCAGACAGGGTTTCACTATGACTGTATGTTATGCCCTTGGTAACTGTATTTTGCTTCTGTGTCTTTCTTGCCCTACGTCTGTGTCCTTGTTCACGTTTTTGAGATTCGTATTCTGCCCTACGACTGTGGAAAACGTCTGTGCCCTTGTTCGTGTTTCTGAGATTCGTATTCTGCCCTATGACTGTGGAAAAAGATTAGAGAATCTCCCCTCGTTTTTGCAACTTGATTGTAAACAGAATATTCGTCAACATTAGTCTTCTGCAGACAAGTTCAACAGGCCCTTTCACGACTGTGTTTGCATAACTGGTTTTCGTGATTACACGTTTTCTGAAAAACGTGACCCTCCTTTGGAAAAAAAAACGCGACTATGCCTTTGAAAAGAAATGCGACTGTGTTCTCCTTTGAATAATACGACTTATATTTGCGACTGTGTCCTCCTTTGAATAATGCGACTGTGCCTTCACTTAGATACAGCCTCAATTCAATTCGATTCAGACTTCTTCAGCCTCGATTTCATTTACTTCGATTCAGACTTCGGGCTTCAGATTCTGTGCCCTAATGGGACTGATTTTCAACCCTTCTCTCTTTCCTCACTCGTCTCGCTCTGATACCACTGTTAGAATTTGCGGAGAGAGAGAATAAACCGAATAAATGTGTAAAGAATGATTGAAGAGAAAACCGGAATACACACTGTGCAAATGGGTTGTGTGTCCGGGTATTTATTATGCAAAGACGGTTACAAAATTAGTTAGCGGTTACAACCGCATAACCATACAAAACAATTATAAAAGGGGAAGTCTTATTCATTTATTCCTACAGCATGTCTACAGATTCTTTCTTAGTAAAGTGCAGTTTTGTGTGAAAGTCGGCACTAACAAAATTGTCTGAAGACATTAGAGACACCACTCCATACAGCATATTTTAGATGGAACATCAATTTAGGAATAAGACTTAATTTGAAGATCACTGTCTTCAGAGAACAAAACCTGCAATTGGAAATTGGAGTTTTCTAAACCAACATATCTGAAGAAAATAATAGAGCTTTCACATTAGAGTTTTCTAAACTAACATACCTGAACAAAAATTACAACAGAAATTAGAATCCTACACGTGACTTTCAACCAAGTGTACCAAGTGCGGGTATACATGTATCCTAGACTGTTTCAGTATGGGTACGGTACGCTGAAATGGCAAATTTTTTAAAATCTCGGGTACAGCTGTGGGTACGTTCGTACAATATATTTTAAAAAGTAAAAAATATAAATATATATAAAAATTTAAAGAAAACAACAAGCTTATAGTCTCAGCAACCTATAAAATATTAGAAGCCAACAACAAGCTTATTATGAATCAGAAGCCATCTAAAGCAACTAACAAGCTTATTATGAATCAGAAGCCATATAAAGTAAGATTTCTTTGACTGAATACAAGAAGACCACAAAACATTAAATCTATAAGTCCATCTACTAATGGGCTCACAAACATTCCACTTATTGTTAAGGCTCGGGAAAGGTTTGGGGAGAAGGAAATCTTTTCATAGAGTTGTTTGGAGGTAGCCTCTTGGAGAAGGGGCCCTTTGAGCCACCTCATAGTATCCCAAAAGTCATTCTCATCCTCCATAATTAGTCCAGTAGAGGGAGCTATGAAAGCATTTCCAAGCATTGTATACATTCTGAACTGAGATTTAGGAAGCTTATAGAAAACTTTAAGGTCTGTCCATTCCATCCACTTACCAAATCTGTACAAGTCATGAAATATTTTAATTCCTTTCTCAAACCAAAGGAGGGCAGAGCAGCCTCTTGTCAAGGCAAGGATATTGTCACTATATTTCAGATTTGAAAAAATTGATTTGTAGGCTTGGCACCTAGTGTCAAAGAAAGAGAAGATAGGCTGCCCAACCACCAAGTGTTTTACTTGTTCCCATGCCCTCCAAATTGACTGAAGAATAAAGGGCCCATAAGGAGCAACAAGAAAGCACCCAAATAGTAAGTCAACCAAATGAAGTCCTTTTCATCTCTCTTGACCCTTTGGAGCCTATTGGCAATATTGAATCTCACACGAACTTTCCAAGGTTCAATTCCAGTCAAAGCCCTCAAGTTTTTTTTTTTTTTCAAGTGGGTATGTTGTGGGTACGTACCCACAGGCCCTGGGTAAGTTCCCAGGTACAGATTTCTGTACCCAGGACATACCCAGGGCCTGTGGGTACGTACCCACAGTGTACCCGCACCCAGTACATATCAGGCCTGGTACGTTGGGGTACTTGGCGTTTCCAGGCAGTCTAGCATGTATCACATATTAAAGATATGGAATCATGAGAAACGATACCTTAATAATTAATATACTCCTAGATGTCCTAAATTCTCCGAATACCCAAATCAGAAAAGGATGCTTTGGATAAGATAAATACCAGATAAAATGAAAAAAACTCAAGTAGGGAGAATGTCTCGATCAAATCATCTTGCACTATTAGAAGTCCACAAATTGAGAAAGAAGTAACTGATCCAGAGCCCAGGGGTGATCTGGGGCAGAACACACAGAGATGGGACTTCAATGTTTTATGTGCAGAAACAATTTATATCGCTTCTTATGAATAACATTTAGAGTATTGTGACAGAGAATAAGCAAACATACTGAATAAGAAAAATCAATGGCACAACATATAAGAACTATAATAGCATAATATAATAATTCATAAATCTGCAAGTTCTCCACAGAATCCGAGACATCAGATGTAGGACAACCAAACCGGAAAGTAACTCCAAAACTAAAAGCCTATCCAACGAATAGCTAGAGCACATATTCATATAAGCGAAGAAGAAGAAGAAGAGGCCAAGTAGTAATAATAGCAACATAATATCCCAGGCTTTGTCATTTTTCCTAACATGATGTCAATGGTTGTGTCGTCAATGTAGGCACAAGGCAGGACCGCATATTGAGAGTTACGATCTGCGGTTTCATCCACAAGTGGTAAGCTCTGTGGTTTCATCCATGAGTGATTGGGTGTCATGACCACGACAAAGCCAATGGTGTATACCAAATGAGGTTTGGTGAACTCCTGGGATGTCGCACTACGATCAAGTTCCTAAATCCTCCTAGATTAATCACCCTTGAGAAACATCAGACCCCATTGTGGCAAGTTGTGAAAGCATGCATGGAAAATGTTCTGCAACCTAATCTCTTAACATCCCATTTCCCTTGGTGAGGTATATGACCAAGCTTGACAACCTTGTAGAGTGGGATTATCTAGTTCCATGTGTTTCCCTCATGCTTCCATGACTTGATCCATGTTTGCTGCCATGATGCAATAACGATTTATCTCAGCTGGCTGGAGCTCTTCTGTTGCATCTAGGTGTCCAGCAAACGTGGAAAGTAAGGATATACAAGTTATTGCATTGAACATTAGATGATGGAGCTCAAAGGTGCTATCTCCAACTTTCTTAGTGATGGTGTATGTGCCATACCAAGTCCTATAGATAATGTCGTACTGTATCTAAACCTTGAATTGTTATGGGATCTGAAGCTGATCATAATGTTGCTTGTATTTGGCATTGCTCTTCTGTACAATTGTCTGCAGTTGCTTTTGAATCTGTTGAATGTGTTCAATGAACCTGTAATGTCCCCTTTCCAATTTGAGAACATGATTGGGACTTCTTGCCATTCCCTTTTCCATGGCGACAAAGTAGAAGTGTTCGGAGAAGGAATTGAGCTTCCTTTGTTTTTGTTTTTCTAATTTTTAATGTTTCTTTTTAGCATGTGTTTGCCTTTAGCAAGTCGGCTGGGTTTTAAGGCATTTTAGGAGGCATAAGAAAAGAATTTATTGACTTATAAGGCTTGGCCTTGCTCTTCCAAGGTTTGGCACCAAAGGGGCTAATAAAAGAAGGTTAGGAGACTCATTTGCATCATCTATCTTGGCGCATTTTCTCTATTTGGACATTGTGGGCTTGTTGCTCCTTGTTCTTCCACTCTTGGACGAAAACCCAAGTGTGTGGCATCTTCCTAGAAGGACGAAAACCCTTCTAGTGGCTGGTTAGAGGACGAAAACCCTCTTTCCTTGGTTGGAGTGAAGACTTATTGAAGACCTTTATGCAGATTTGAGTTTTGGAGGATCAAAGACATCATCTACAAATATTTGCATGCATTTTAGAGTCATTCCTAGTTGGAGCGACTAGGGTTTGATGGTGTTTGAGTGCCTTCTAGGGCACAAATTACAAATCTGATTTTATATTCTGATTCGACATATTTTATAAAGCCGGAATCTCCATTTTGGTGAATTTTGGCAAAGGTTTACTATTTTTCCTAGCCCTCAGTTTTGGCTAGTCTACTGCTGTTTTAAATAATTAATTCCAGCTATGTAATTTGATATTCCTTCCATCTTTTGATATATTTATGATTTATAAATATTGTCGTGGCTAGATTAATTGTTTTTATTCATTGATTTGCATGGTGAAAAGTGAACTTGAATTCCATAAACAGTTCGTTGCCCTTGTAAAATGTTGATTCCAGAGTATTTTCAGTTTGTTGATTTAAAAATCAGACTTGCTTATTTTGGGGGTTTGAGCTAATTTCCTTAATTTTCAGTTTTGTCCCCAAAAAGGGATATTACAGAACCTAGCTGCCTCACAACTTCTTTATGAGACAATGAAGTTGTTTGCTACATAAAATAAACTACATCGACGGGTGCCAATGGTTAGAAACCCAAACACACATGAAAAGGTCGTGTCTCAAGAGCCATGAAGAGCTCAATTGTAGATATGTTGTAACATCCATCATCAACCAAAGTGCTTTCCAAAAATTTCTCAATAATCTAGTATCTCTACCAGATATGATGGTTGATGGTAATTCAAAATGAAATCATGCATTTTGAAAGAACAATTGAGCCGTGTCTTGAGCTGCGATAGCCATTTTACATGGTGCAAGAATTGCCATGTTTGAGAATCTATCCACTACTATATAAACACAATCATGGACATGCTTTATAGTAAGCAAACCAGAGAAGAATCATGGAAATCGATTCCCAACATCTGGTCAATTTCGAAAAGGAGTAAAAATTCCTTCTTTCTCATTGGCCAACTTGGCTAGATGGCACATGCAGTACAGGATTTGATATAGTTTGTACTAACTTAACCAGGAAATGGAAACAGATACGAAACATGTAAACACCGATTTTCCAGAAACCGTGGAAACGAAATGGCACAGGAATGTCCATATAATAAATTACTAAAGAATTAAAATATATATAAAAAACAGAACACTTCAATAATGTGGTATTATTTTTCATTTTCCAAGTTTTTTAAAGTCTTTTTTAAAAGGAGGAAACACCCAAAAATCTGGCAGAAATGTGGGAAGCCTTACGAAACGCTTGGAAACTGCTGGAAACATTTCTAGCAGGATTCGCCATGTGCAGGGGTTGCTTCCTTCAACTTAGATTTTGTAACATTTTATTTGAGATGTGGCCAGAAGAAATACTTCTTCAATCCTGCCAAGTTATTTCAAAATCCAAATTGGCCTACAAACTTGCCAAAATGAACCTCCTATATCAACTTTTGACACATTGCTTCAGACAATATCCATGAATGTCCCAAACGATATAACAGTCTATTTTTGCAAGTGTTAATATAGAATTGACTTGACAATGTTCAATGGTCGATAATTTTCTACAAAATTTGAACTTGCTAGATGCAATTCTAGACAAGTGCTGGTCTCATGTCCACGTGTCAAGCACAGAACTTTCACTTGAGAATGGCTCAAAGATTATAATATTGGGTTGGCATCCCCTTTTTATGCCTGATATTCAAGGGAAACTGCTGAAGTTATGACAACCCTTTCTAATGCTGTTCCTGAGGCAAGCTGTTCAATATCTGCAAGAATTGTGCTGGTTTATGGTTGGAGTGAATGGCAGTTTCTTTTCCCAATATGTAGTGCTTACATGCTTCAACAATGGCACAAATCTATTGGTCATATGTGGGATACTTTCTTACCACAACAATGAATGTTCCATTGTGATAATCAACTGGATGTCCAAATTGAGTGAGGACGGCTCCAAGTCCATGCTCAAATGCATCAATCTCTAACTCAAATGGTTGTCGCCGCTTGTTGAAGATCTGGAAAAGTTATTACACGCATGGAATAGAGTATGCATTTCAATTCTTTCAATGTTTTTCGCTGTGCGATTGACTGACTCAATCTTTCCTTTGCACCACCATCTGTAATTTGACTCAAAGGCCAAGAGGTGTGAGGAAAAACAATTACGAATTTCCTATAGAAATTTTCCAACCCCAAAAAACATAGTTCTGAATTGGTCTTCAATGTAGGCAACTCTTAAGTGATGTGGATCTTAGTTTGATTTACATGTATCCCATGTTTGTCAACAATGTATCCCAGGCACAGCATCTCTTTCGTGGCCAATGAATAGTTCTCCAAATTTGCACAAAAATTGTGTTTCCATGGAGTGAGAACTTGCTAGATATGATTTGGGTTTTCTACCGATGCTTAGCCAAATATGAGTATGTCATCCAAGTAGACATCAAATGTATATGAAAAGTGGTGTAGGATAGCAATCATAATCCACATGAATGTTGTTGGAGCATTGGTCAAGCTGAAATGCATGACCAACCATTCAAATAAGCCTTCTTTTGCTTTGAATGCAAGATAGAAACCTAGAGATATGCTGATTTGAGATCTATCTTAGAAAAGAACTTGGCACCGTGAAGCAGGTTCATTAGATCTTTTGTCCTTCAAAGGCAGATACTGTAAGATTAGTGACACAAGTAGATAATCAATCAAGTAATAAATTTCACAAGCAAATAATAGAACACAAATATGTTGTGGTGTGAAAAGACACCTAAATAATAATAATCTCTCAGATATAAAACAGAACATGATATTTGATTATTCGAATTGGTGGGAGACGGTCTTTCTTTATACACCTATCAATCTAAAGAAATAAGGGTAGGCTAGCACATAATAGGGGCTAGCCCCACTACAAGTGATACTTGTAAGGTACACACTACACAATGCAAGGTACACATAATCCAATGATATACCATTGATATCGGCAACTCAAAGGAACCCGATAAGATGGATTTGGCATTCTTAACATTCCCCCAAAACACAACTTGGAGGATCAAAAGAAAGTGGAATTACCTTTCCAAAATCCCCCTGAAAGATAGTATCTCAAGACCTCGAGCAACTCCCACAACCAAATGAGTGTTTGCCACAAGGGTTGAGCAATCTGAAAAAGAAACCAAACTCAAAACTCAAATCCCACGCAGTGAGACAATCGATGCTCCTCTATGTTTTGGTTTCCACAAATAGAATGCCATACAAAGGAACCACCCCACTAAAACACAACTTGGAGGATTAATAGAAGGTGGAGATACCTTTCCAGCAACCCCCTAATGATAGCCTTTAAAGACCTGAGAAACTTCTACCACCAAATAAGCCTCTGCCACAAGAGGCGAGAAATCCAAGAAGCAACCAAACTAACAAACCCAAACAACACCCAATGCTACAATCAATGCCCCTCTATGCTCCGCCTTCCACAAAGAAACTGTCATACGCATCCAAACCCTTCGTCAAGGAATAAAAGCCAACCCCATCTCAATATGATAGAAAATATGGTCTTGCTATTACAATGGAACCATCATATAGTATTCATATCCCCCAAAGAGGAATTAAATGAAAAATCTACCCAAACACTAATGATGGTGGCCAATATTGAAACTTCTTGTGAATCTGAAAAATACGTCAATCACTCCAAGCTAAGAATCATGTACACAAGCTCCAAAGCCCGCGAAATCCATAGTATCATACCAAAGAAAAATGTCAAACACATCCCGATTCTTCATCAAGAAATAAAAACCAACCCCCATCTCAATGCGAGAGAAAAGATGTCCTCCTATTACAAAGGAACCCTCCCCCTAAAACACAACTTGGAGGATTGAAAGAAGCTAGAACTACATTTCCAATATCCCCCGTAATGGTAGCCTTTGAAGACCCGAGCAACTCCTACCACTAAATAAGCCTTCGCTTCAAGGGATGAGAAATCTGAAAAAGTAACCAAACTCACAACCTGAAACAACACACAATGTTACAATCAATGCTCCGCTTTCCACAAAGAAAATGTCATATACATCTCTTGAGACCTTTGCTGCCCTTGATGCTATCATTAACTCTGCTTCCTCTCCACAATTACGAGATCCTCCTCACTAAACATGGGCTGGTCATCCACGGACTCGGCTTGGTAATCCAGTTTGAAACTTAGAATATGGATTGATATCATCCAAGTCAATTGCCTCATAACTTTTTTCACTTATCCCACGCCGAAACAAAATTTACATCACACAAAAAAGGTCATTGAGGTGTTGTGTTGCCATCTTGTTGCATTTTTTTATGTGAACAACTTCAAACATATTCCAATTACATTCACAACCAAAAGTGCAACACAACTCACACAAAATGTGGATGGGTAGCCTCTTAATGTTTTTACACCATAATCCTCCCACCACAAATATGTAAATTAGACATTTATAACTTTGTAAGTCAACTAGGCTTGTATTATTAAAGATGTTCAATATCTACAAGTAACAAGACTGAAAACAAAATGTCTCAATTTGTTTTTACCTAGTTGTTAGGTATTTCTCCTTCGAATGTAGAGTAAAACAAACACCTCCCCGAACTCTTGTAAATCTACATCTCATCAAGAATTGTGTCTCTAGTATCGTTGTCAAGATTCTCTTCATATGTGTTTTGAGGCCCATAGCCTCCTCATCGGCCTTGAATGAATAGGAGGGATAAACTTGGGGTTCAAATAGTAGGCTACCGAATTCGCAATTTATCAAGAACTGCATCTCTAGCATCTTCATCGTGGATCATCCTCTTTATGCATGTGTTGAGGCCATCCACCTCATCGGCCTTAATGAAATGTAGAAGAAAACTTTGGGGTTCAAGTAGTAGGTTGTTGCATGTATATGTCGGTGGAGTTGTTTGTTCCATCTCCAATCAATTATGCACCAAATGGGTTCATATTTCTTTTATTTTTCCCATAATAATGTACATTGGCATCCTTGGCCATGTCCATGGCCTCATACAAGTAACACACTTGTTTTTTTCACCTCGTCCACCAAGTGTGGGGCTCTAACGAAAGGATCAACAACCTAAAACAAAATAATGTGCAATTTTAAAATTAATATTAAAATGATAAATAAAAATAGTTAAGTTTAAAGTCGCCTTAAGGATTTCATCTATATTCTTCGCAAACACATCATCAAAAAAATCACAACCCTTTCCCCTTTGGCCTTCCTAAAATAGGGAGACTTCACCCATTATGTGCTCACAAACATCCGCTTAAGAAATGTTAATGAGGCTACAAATGCTTTGTAATGTGATGAATGGTGTGGCAAATCGCATGACTCCTGTTTGCACAAGATCCTTTCCAAAGTGGTGTACTCTCTCATCAAAATTAGCACCTAAGGGTTATCAGTAGACAAACTTTGTAATAGTTCTTGCCTCTTCAACCACATTTTTCATCCATGTCATTTTTTCTATGTGCTCAATCAAGAGATAAATGCAATGGGCTACACAATGAGTCCAAAAAGTGTAGGGACACTAGCCTCAAGAAATCTCCCTATTGCTTCTTGGGACGACATTCCCCACACCCACCTCTATGGCCACCTCATCCAACATATGGCACAAAGTGGTTGTATTTTTCACTTGGTAGGGAGCATCAATTGACTTCAGAAACACTAACTGCCCACTAGAAAGTTAATCAAAGTGCGATTCTTTCCATCCATCCACCCATTCAACAAAATGTTGTAGCCATTTGTAAGCCATATTCATTTTTCCCATCTGCTATTACTTGCATATTGTTGATTGCGTCCTCCAACATTAGGCCACGCAAATATCATGGAGTAGGACCCTTGGATCTCTTCCCAGAAATGGTCAATGCAGTTACCAAATTCTCCCAATATGGGCTTTTCACCATATTAAATCGTATGTTGTTATAATACCACTCTTTAAAGGGGCAATATTATTATTTTTGTAAAGCAGAACATTATAAGAGAGGCATTCAAATATTGTAATAAAACTGCATAATTATAAGCAGTTCGGTGGGTTCATTTTGCAGTGAATATTTAATTTTCGGGCCATTTCAACATTCGTTTAAAAGGGTAATTTGTGTTTGGCTTTAGGGCAACTACCCCTCAACCCCGCCCCGTATCGCGACTGGGAGCGCGTAAGGGGCACTACTTCTTGACCCGTTGGGGTTGCGCCCCAAACCCCATTTGTCTCTGGGTTCGTTGCAAAGACAAGATCTTCCTGCCCTTTTGTTCTTGTGTGTCGAAAATCGGAGGGTGAGGCCCGGTTTGACAGTGGTCAAAACCCTCACAAGAAAACAATTTTGCTTCTTTCTTGCTCACATAGTATTGGTCCAAAGCTAGGATATAAAAAAGAAAGACTCCACAATGTTTTGGACGCATTTTCAGCGGAGCCCGACATCCTATATCTTTTGAGTGTTGGATTATTTTGAGTGTGTTCTTGCATTTATCATGGATCTGTGCTCTGATATCTT
Organism: Taxus wallichiana var. yunnanensis; assembly: GCA_018340775.1. Classification (NCBI taxonomy): domain Eukaryota; kingdom Viridiplantae; phylum Streptophyta; class Pinopsida; order Cupressales; family Taxaceae; genus Taxus; species Taxus wallichiana. Next base: position 130,739,706 of record CM031233.1, on the reverse strand, counting down.
TGCTTTACAGTTTGAGAATGAGATGTTCTCTAAAGTTTGTTCCATTCAGGAATACATGGTCAAAGTTGTGGAAGAAAATAAATCGCTCAAGAAGCAAAATTCTCTTCTACATTCCCTCATTCATGTCAAAGATGACCTCATACACTCCTTGTAGCAAAGACTTGCTAGATCACAAAGATCACCCTCATATTTATCAGGGATTTGTGCTCTAACATCTTTGCTTTGCAGTTTGAGAATGAGATGTTGTTCTTTGAAGTTTGTTCCATTCCTAATACATGGTCAAATTTGTGGCGTAGAAAATAAATTGTTCAAGAAGCAAAATTCTCTTCTACATTCCCTCATTCATGTCAAAGATGACCTCATACACTCCCCTCGTAGCAAAGACTTGGTAGACTACAAAGATCACCCTAGTCCACTAGCGGTTATGCTCCTGCACCCAAAGACTTGCTAGATCGCAAAGATCACCCTCATATTTATCGAGATTCATGCTCTAACATCTTTGCTTTGCAGTTTGAGAATGCGATGTTGTTCTTTGAAGTTTGTTCCATTCAAGAATACATGGTCAAATTTGTGGAAGAAAATAGATTGTTCAAGAAGCAAAATTCTCTTCTACATTCCCTCATTCATGTCAAAGATGACCTCATACACTCCCCCGTAGCAAAGACTTGCTAGACTATAGCATCACCCTAGTCCACTAGCAGCTTATGCTCCCGCACCCACCGATCTTGATTTGTCGGTTTACCGAGCCTCGCTCCCGCTCCCGATACTCCTAAGCCTATTAGGCTTGTTAATACATGTTCTACTTCCACACTTGTGCCGATTGCATTAGCACACACTCTATGTATCCCACATCAACTCCCACTACTCACCTACCTAGCTCATTTGAGAAGCATACTACTGCATTTGATTCTCGCATGCTCTATTTTATCGGTTATTCTAGCGGACGTATTGCGCACATTCACAAGGTATTACTTCCCCTATACAGCCTGTTAAGTGGCATTCTCACCACGGTATTGGTTTTCGTGGAGCTTCTAATTCATTGGAATCACATGATGATAGAGCTCCTATTTTTGTTCGCTCAACTCTTCTCGAGGATCATGAGCTACACATGAGTTCTACCACACCTTCACTTAAGCCTGAGAAACCTGAGATTTCAGTTGTTAGGCATGATCAACCTGACACACTTTCTGATGTATCCTTGCATGCTCCAGTTGTGCACTTCACACCAAATCATATGCAGACATATTCTTCACCATCCGTCCATCTATGTTCATCTTGGATGGATTTCGATCACTTGTGGTGGCGACGTAAGCATTCATTGAGAGGACTCTACAAGCGTGGCTCCTCCACCATTTAGCTTCTTGCTCCACTTTCTTCTCCTCCTGCATTGTAATGCTCCTTGTTTTGAGTTATTTTCTTTAGCAGGTGTAGTATCTCTTATTGTTTGAGAGATTTTCTATTTGTATTTTCAAAACCTTTTAGGCATGTTGATAGTCTCCTTCAGATTGTTTTTGAGCGGTCTGCTACTTTTGAAGTGTGGCTAGTATGGTGAAACCCGTATTAGTTTGTCAGTGTTCGAGAGTTCGTTTGGACATTCATACAAATTTGTAGCGTCACTCCACCCATTCAGTAGTATGGGAGGGTGTGGTGCAGATCCTGCTTTGGGGTCTCGTGTCCTTTCCTTGTTTGTTCTTGGTTCATGGCACACCGCTTTTTGGGCAAGATATCAAATTAAGTTTGGTATTTTCTTGCACTTTCGACATCACCTTTGACAAACTCCTTCGCTTAAATTTTGAGCTTGTTCTCCTTCTCAAGGGTAGGGATTATGTTCGGGCCATACACCGGAAAACTCCATTGATGTAATGTCCCCAATGGACATATTTTGCTCCTAGTTGGATTTTAGGCAAATCCAAACACCCAAATCCAATTTAATCAAATGCAACAATTTATTTATATGCAGATCTGAAATATAATGAGAAAATACGACTAGGGTAAAGTATGAAACTCCACTAAATCAGCCCTTACACTTAAGTTTTCTTATTCAAAACAAAAGTACTTATTTTATAAGGCCCAAATCAGGTAAAATATGCAGATTTCTGATGTAAATATGACTGAAATAAATTATTTAAAAACCCTGTCTGCAACATAACTTCAAAAATTCATAACTTTTGCTAGAGAAGTCCAAATGAGCTGAAACTTTGGATCTTGGGCCACAAAAATATGAAGAATAATATTCCAAAATTAGTTTTGCACAAAGAAACACGAAACCCTAATTTTGCCCTAAAAGTAGGTCGCCCAGCACATTTAGGGCATCAAATCAGCGCCAAAAATTATGAAAGTAATTTATTTCGATTCCCAAAAATCAATACAATATATGGCTATAATATTCAGACCTGAAATGTCTCAAATACACTGCAAACCAGCCAAAAGATGGGTCGCTCCAACTAGTACAATGAACATACAACTGCTGCAATTTTATTCTTCAACACCGCTGAAAATAGTAGAAATCTGTGAAAGCCCAATAGAATTTCCTGAATGGAAATTCCTCTCAAACTCTTGGGGTTTTCGTCCACAAGAGGGAAATACTAAGGGTTTTCGTCCTTAGATATTTTTATGCAAAAGCTACAAGCTTAAGACACAAATCAGAAATTATCAAGTGAATATGGAATGCCTCTCAAGCAAGTCTACTTCTCCTTTTAAAGGAAGAAGAGACTCAAAACAACCTTCAAGGCCACCAATCAGCTTGCATGATTCTTTCAATGCATTTTCCACCCTCCATTTCTCTTAGGGAGAATACAAAAGGCATTTAATAATTATTTTCTTCTCCCAAGTCTGGTCGCTTTTTCCCTAGAGGGAATACAAAATAGAAATGTTTTATCCTTTCTAAGTTCCCATTATTCCCCCAAAGCAAGTTGCCATTTTCCTAGAAAATACAAATTAAATAAGTGTTTTTCTTTTTATGCACTTTTCTAGGTTCTATTTTAATGTTAAGTTTATTAATTTATTATATGTGCTATTATATTTTAATTTTTTTTGAATATAATAAAATTAATAAAACTTAAGTCACCCTTATATTTTTCCTCCGGCCGAGTTGACAAAATAGGCCAAAGGTCTTCGATTGGGAAGGGGATATTACAATCGATATCTCCTCGCATGGAGCTATTTTGTCAGACGCAGTTGTCGCTGATTTTGAGTTTCGTGGTCGAGCAAATTGATTTAGACCACAATGAAGACCAAAATTCTTCTTCATCGAAAACGAGTTTTTCGATCCATGCTTCGGGACGCTTTGCAGCAAGATTTTGCTCTCTCTACTTTGTTGTTTCTTTTATTGGTTTTTGGGTATCTTGCGGTGATTTTTTCATCCATGGTAACTCTTTTTCCCATTTATTCTAAATGAGTACCTTATTACGCTTTGTTGTCAAAACTCGTATTTCGATCGGTCTCCTAGCTTTCTCATTTTTCACTCCCAATTTTGCGCTTTTGAGAGGGTGTTGAAGTTGATGTATTCACACTTTGCTATGTGGATTAGAATATTTCCCAACCTACTTATTTTTAGCTTTGTTCACACAACTCATGAGGATAAGCTTAATAAGGGAGTTTGTTTTATATTGTTGGGATTTCTCATATATTGTGCACGTACCATTTGGAGTGCACAATAATAGTAGAGATTCCTCTTATTGAGGAGATTTCCCTTATCACTTTGTGATTGGGAAATCCTCCTCATAGGCCTATTTAATAGGCACTCCCTCCTTGTAAATTATAATTCGGGATGTATATTGCTGAGACATAATAATATGGAGACTTATATTATTTGATCCATTTTCTCTTGTGCATAGTTGGATTAATATTCCCGTGCATTCTTCATGGTTGTGGTAATGTTTATTATGTTGAATGATCCTCGGTATGAGAAGTATTGGCTTCTCGACAAAAAAATCTGCAATTGCCTTTGCTTCATTATGCAATTCCTCATTCTAACCAATACCTTCAAGTGGAGGTTGTAAACAGGAACATTTCGAGGAATAAAGAAACTTTGTCCAACTCCATGTGAACCCGAACTATCTCGTAAAGTTATTTTTTTGACAACTTAAGTTAAATTGATAAATTATTTCCCTTACCACACCCTTTATGCTTACGGAAATAAAAAGTAGGCTAAAGGCCTTCTCCGAACTAATTTCGAGAAGGGGACATTACAGTCCTCCTCCCAAAATTGCTTGCCCTCAAGCAATTGCAAGCTCAACTCTTCAACTCCTTTGGATTGAACCTTTCTACAAATCCCAAGATCCCAAATTAGTCATGGAGATTGGCAATCACCAGCCTTAACTCTGCTTTGTGAAGCAGTTGGCTTTTGTTGCACCCCTCTAACATGAGTAGAAGATTTTACACCAGGTGAAGCTCCTTCAACAATCTCAACGAGTGCATCCAGAATAGTTGAGTCATGAATCAATTGGGATCTAGAAAGAGTACTACTATCTGTGATACCCTCCATTTTGTTTGTTGAGATGGATCCTTCAATGTTATGGCTAGTTGTTCCTCCCACGATATGGTGCAAATCAGACTATGTATAGGCTAGAAACAAGTTACAACAACCACCACCCACATGGAATTTCACCCGAATCAGAACTATGGTGTCTGAAATGTTTGTTCCCTTCAACAAAAACCTTCTACCCACATCATCCAATGATAAAAACCCCTTAAAATGTGCAAACTTGCAGCTATGCATGACTGATAACAGTTGTTCCAGCAGCCTGGTAATGATATAGCAGCAGCTAAACTGATATTCCTTTGCCAAAATCAAAGGTGTGTACAATGTAGGAACTGAAAATGCTTTATCAGCAATCATAAACTGTAACCCCTTCCTTCTCATGATTGGGAGTCCCTGCAAAACCAATTGTATTGAAGTGGTATGGGGGTTGATAATGATTATGACAGCAGCATTAAGGCTGGAAATTTGGTACATGGTTGTCCCAAGTATGTTCCCTCCTTCCTTGGGTGGTAGGAGATCATCAACCATTGCTCTCCTCTTTCCGTGTGGGTGAATCTTTGCACCACCTTCCAAGTTTGGTGCTACCTCACCATGTGTCCGTTGCACCATTCTGATTTTGATGTAAACTTCTCCTTGAAGTCTCCATGTGATGCCCATGACTGCCCTAATAAGATAGTTGCCTTGACACAACCCAATTCACCTTGAACCCCTTCTTAGTAATGAGCCTCTCAAATAAATATAACCAATGCATGCCAACAACTATACTCACCTCTTCTATATTGTTGTTATAATGATTACCTTGGACTCCACAGGTTCCTTCCATGTTGTCCCAATCATGGTTGGAGCATTGCATTTTCTTGCTCAAAATCAAAATTGTAGTGGCTTGAACCCGTTTTTTATCAGCTTCAACCTGCATGTCAGTTCCTTCCCATTCTTGCTCAATTTGATGTTGCATCCTAATTGCTTCCTCTTTCCTTCTTGCAATGGCAAAATTCTTCTCCTATTGATCACTAGAAATAAGTCCCTCAATTATCAAATATGGTTTCAGCTTCTCTGCAAATTGTTCAACAACATTTTTAGCTATAATTGTTGTAAACTAGTGAAGCTTCCTGTTCAAAACCATCAAATTACACAGATATAATTGTTGGGGAAGATCGTCACTCTCATTCAAAACCAAAGTCATAAGTGTCTACATTGAAGCTACTACATTTTCTGTATGATTTTTACTAACAGTTGCAAGGAAATGTTGAAACATTTCAATAATAAGATCATCACATTCAAGATCCAACATCACAACACATGACCTGATTTTTGCCATAGTTTCTAGAATTGTGACCCTCCTAGCAAAAGGACTTTTGATGTCCTCTAGACCCTGAAAACTTTCCACAATCAACTGAAATATCTCCCTCATGGTTTCGCTGTTGTATGGAACTTTAAGAGTTGTTATTCTTGTAATTTCACTAATACAAGTGATAACTACAAGCCTTACTAGATGTCTCAAAAGCTTGGGCTTAACCAAAGAAATCATTGAGGGTTTCACCGCCCATTTCATAGTCACGTATTGTGATTGTTTTACCTTGGACAAACAATTTTCCACTTCTTCCAAAATGTTGAGTAGGTCATCCCTTGGCTGAGGCAGATGCTCTAGTTTTTTCCCTGCTTTGTAAAGCTTATCTTCCACATCTTTCCCATTATGCTGCATTAAAATTTAGATCTAACCCTGCAAGCTAGCAAGATCTAAGCTCTGATACCACTGTAATGTCCCTTATGGGCATAAATTAATGAAATTTGGATTTCCTAGAAAACCCTTATGACAAAATAACAACAATCTGATTTTCTTCAGTAAACCCTTGTGATAAAAAGACAGCAGTCTAATTTCTTTGATTTATTAATGCAAACCCTCAAAATAAAATTACTCAGATATTAGAAAACATTGATAATACCTCCAAAATGGGGATTTGATTGGAAAGATCAAATTTATATCAAAACTTAATTTTTCAAATTTACATCAAAACTAAATTTTTTCTTTTTTTATTTTCAGACTGGAAATAAATAAAAAGTACAGCTGACCGTTATTGGTAAAATCTTGCAAATGAATGGCATCAGCTAACTAAAAACAGAATTTGGCTATGTGCAAACCCCTAACACCCAACCCACTTCAAATCACAACTGCAACAGTCTTCATAGGGGGTCGTCCAGCCCTAGAAGTCGTCCAGCCCTAAAATCTGCCCAAAATAAGGGTAAAACCCCAAACTCGTTGTCCCAATTGGTGTCTTTGATGCCCTAGTTGTATAATCATGAAATCTGACCTGGAATGTGATGCCCTAGCTGAAAAATCCTGGAAACTAATCTGAAACGCTCCTAGCCGATGCCCTAGTTGTTGAATCAAATCTGAGATTGCAAAACTTTGAATGGATGCCCAAATGCAACTCTTGTATGGAGTCACCCTTGAAGATTAGAGGGTTTTCGTCCTCAAATTTGAATACACCGGAGGGTTTTCGTCCTCAGATGTAGATTGCAAAGGAGGGTTTTTGTCCTCAAATGCAGAAGTTGAAGCACAAAGCTCAAACTCATCAAAATGAAAGAGAGATGTAGTCAAAAGTGAGCTCCAAATGACCCCTCATGTTCTTTTATAACTTTTCATGGTACATTTCACAAGGAAAGGTCCCCAAATGGGATGTCCCACTTCTATTTTGATGTTTGACTTTGCTTTAGTAGAAATTCACCTTTAAAAATAATACATAAGTTGCCTTTTTATCATAGTTACCAGGTTCGGCCGGATTTGTATGAAATCCGGTTCGAACCGTATTTTTTGAAGGAACCGAATAAATCCGGTTCGGTTCGGCCTTGTTTTTGCAGAAAGAAAAAAATTTCCTTTTTGGCAAAAAAAAGTTGGTGAAAAATTCGCAAGTATGGAAAAAAATTTGCCATTTTTGGAAAGGGTCCGGGAAGATGTAGCAAAAAACTTCCATGTGCTATAACTTTCATTCTGTGGCTCCGTTTTAGGTGTCGTCTTCTCTAAAAGTATATATTTTCTTGAGCTCTACGCATTGATGGCAATATTTTTCTTATTTTCATAAAATCCATTTTTGTACCTTTTTGGACCAAGCAACTTCTTGCAATCTTTTGAAAGAATCATTATGATGATGATGATTATGGTAGATGGATGCTTTTTTGTATGATTTGTCTATATATAATGATATAAGTATACAATAATATAAATTTATAATAATACAAGTATATATATTCCGAACCGGATTTTTCCGTATTTTTTCGGATTTTTTCGAGAACTCTGAATTTTCGGATTTTTTTGCCCTTCCAATTTAATCGGATTTCCAACCTCGTAACTATGCTTTTATAATTATTACTTAACATTACAATTCAACAACTTAAGTCACTTTATGAATATAACATAAAGTTACTTTTTCGACAACTTAAGTTAAACTGTTAGATTATTTCCCTTACCACACCGGACTACAAGAAATACAAAATAGGCCAAAGGTCTTCTCCGAACTAATTTCAAGAAGGGGACATTAAAATATACTCTCTTAATCTCTGTTAATTTGGAATCCTATCTACTGGACATTCTTCAACAGTTACTTGTAACTTTTTTGTCACTTTCAATGGCAACAAGGATCGGATTCTTTCTTTTCCATATAGTCATCTATACACTTTTTTCTTCTCTTTTGTATTGCCTTATGCACTGTTTTCTTGGTTACGGTATCTCTCAAACCCTCTTTTCTTTCATTCTGCAAGTACAAGCTGCTTTTTCAGCAGTCCTATTGCCAATATAATCCTGTCCCCTTAGCCTACTGTGGTCATTCACAGACATTAATGTAATTTCATTCTTCATTTATTTGAATTGTCATCGATGGCTCCTACCGACTATATGAATCACAAAAGAATATGGAAAAGGAAATAAGAAAACAACGAAGATTGGATGTTCAGAATATGTCATGACCCCATGTGTGTGTGTCTTTGTGTCAATTTTTGTCCTCCTAATTTTTCTAAATGAGCTGAATTTCATTGTGGATATGGGCCTATGGCTAGTGGCTACTACGTTCAAGCTGTAACACCTTAGTAATCAACATTGAAACCCCATGTGTGATCATAAAATTCCAAAGCATTGTCATCTAAGATAAGTGTTTATAATTGATTTCAGGAAATTTACCAGCCCTAGTAAATTATGGATTCCTATTTTATGAAATTCAAATTAAAAAGAATATTTTAGGGAATCAGAAATGATTGTGGTTGAAAGACACGCATTGGTGCAATCTACAAGAATGAATACATGCTTCAGGCTAGGAAACCAAACTATTCAATCAGTAAAAGTTTTCACCAGGATACTTTCCTGCTAAATTTAGATGATCTGTGAGCCCTGGAATTTATGAAATGGTAAAGAAATTTAATCTTTGTCAATGATCAGGTAAAATAAACATTTTTAGTCATTTCAAGATTATGAAAAGAGCTTGGTTTTTTCTGATGAAATTGGTATAAATAAACTGATTACAAAAATTGGTAAGTAGATTTCTATGACATAAAAGTACCTGGCCACCCTTGCCGTACACTGTGAGAGGGTGCCCAACAGCTGCTTGCACACAGAAACGGTTCAATGCAGTCCCAAATACACCATCATAGTCCAGTCTATTTATTAGTTCTTCATGCATTGCAGTCTCCGGAGTCATGACACCGTAGACTACCCCTTGATTAAGGTCTGTAGCCCTTAGTCCCCAGGCCTTGCAAGTGAAAGCTATGTTATGGGAATCGTGGACTTTGCTAAGATGATAAAAGGAACTCGCTTGCTTTGGGTATGGCAGTGTATCAGTTCGACCATTGTGATTGATGGTAATATACCCCTCTTCGATATCAATATTAGGAGTTCCATATTCTCCCATGGTGCCTAATTTCACCAAATGACACTCTGGACTAAATTCTTTGATTGCAAACAACACATTCAAAGTTCCAATCACATTATTATGCTGTGTATAGATTGCTCTGCCTCTGTCTATCATGGAATAAGGAGCTGACCTCTGTTCTCCAAAGTGCACAACTGCCTCAGGTTCAAAAGATTTGAAGGCTTCTGCCAGAAAATCAAAATCACAGATGTCCCCAACTAAAAGGTCAAGTTGCTTACCAGAAATTTGATTCCATCTCTTAATTCTCTTCTGAATAGAGACAATGGGTGTTAAAGTATCAATCCCGAGCTGTTGGTCAAAGAGCCGGCGCACAAGGCTGTCAACAATGGCAACTTGGTACCCTTGCTTTGATAGGTGTAATGCTGTTGCCCATCCACAATACCCATCTCCCCCTATAACCATAATTTTTTTACCTTTGGCTGATTCTTCTGATTCAGCTCTAGTTATGGGCTTGCCTTCTTTTCCCCTAACACCAACAGCCATGGGGAAAAATCTTGGCTCTGTTTCTACATTGACTTCCAAACGTAGAAAAGATACAAACCTGCTACCTCCAAACAAGTTCTGCTTTCCAAACGCAGTAAAATTATGTGTTCTTCTCAAGGAAACCGAATTGGTAGCTTTTCCAGCAGTGCTATTGACTTCCAGGCGGGGCTTGAAGCATGCCATTCCATTGGAACAGCAAGCACTCGACATTATATTTGCCAGTAAAACCTTCTACTTGACCTTAAACATCTCAAACATGAAGATGTCTTAGAAACTTGATACCCAATGACTAGAATATGGATGAAAAATTGAACAACAGACTAACATATGTAAATGAGCAATAGTTTTACTCGCTAGTGCCCAATAAGGCATTTGACTCTTTTAAGGACAAATACAGGAAGAACCCGCTTGCGATTTGGCATCTTGTAAGATAAATGAACAAGTATCCAACACATTTTTATGTCTGTGAATCCAATATAACAGAAGCCCAGTTAAAATCTTACCTTTGAAGAAATACCCAAATAAGTGCACTGCCCCTTTGAACACGATAGAAGAAGGAATAGTTGTGAGATCAGTGGTCGAGAGGGTGGTCTCGAGACCAGAAAATTAGGAAATGGATGGAATACTGGATCTCGCCTGTGAATATACGATGATTTAACAAGTAATATACCCTCTCTTTCCGACACAAGGCAGTATGCTGTCAACACATTCGGCATATTCTGCTAATCGTTATGGCCTTGAAGTAGCTGGTAGCTAGCTATGTATTGTGTGCGAGGAATATTTCGCGAGGATTCTTTCATTTTCTCCGGGTTTTAAGGCAAAGTAGGGGAAGGGACCCCATAACCGAGCACTCTAAGTTTGAGGGTGTATATAGACGTATAAGTGTCCGATTAAGCCTTCGAAAAACCATCAATCGAATAGACGAAGAAGTTAAAAACATAAATATGTGAAATTTATAACTTGTTCATACCTAATGTGCATTGTGGAAAATAATATATACATAATGTGAAAAAATGTAACATTTGAACTAGTGACCGATAACTGTCCAATTTTAGAACCACTTGTTATCAATTTAATGCTTTATAAATGCTTATTTCGTTGGGATATGGTGCGCAGTAAATATTGGCAGCTGTGATCAATGTCACCTATCGCCGATCACATGGGAATGCATTCATTCTCGCCAGGTGCTTAATGGTGTGGCAGAAGTGGTTGAATGCGTAGTTATCTGTGTTGCAAGGAGAAGATGGCGCCTGGAATGGTGGATGAAATGGCAAGGCTGTGCACCGCAAAGATGTTTAGCTTTAATGGCGACAGTCTGTTTTGTGAAGAGGAAATTGGGCGATTTAGCCCGTGGAAGGACGACGCAGGTTCCGCGTTCGAATCCTCACAAGAGGTAATCGATTTGCCTGTGCAATTTCTGGGAGACGATGAAATTGTGGGGGTTTTGCTGGCAAAGGAGGCGAGCTTTATGCCTGGAGATGAATATTTCAGTCGTTTGCAGTCCAATGCTCTGCGAGTCGCTCGGTGCGGGGCCGTGCGGTGGATGCTTAAGGTATATTTATGTTGTTCTTTATTTGTGCCGGTAAAATTCGCTTTTATTTTTATTTGCGCCTTTTTGCGGCAGCCATTGCGTAGGATTTGGAGTTATTTTTAGTTATTTCGCTTTGTGTTGAGATTTTGTTAACTGATGTCAGGCCAGCGGTCATTTCAACTTTAGTCCTCATACTGTTAGTTCCGCTGTTAATTGCTTGGACCGATTTCTAGCCAGAAACCTTCACAAGGTGAGAAATAGCCGGTTGCTATAGTTGATTGTGTTAAATTTTGCTGCAATGTGTGAATTACTGAGCGAGAATAGTTGCTAAATTTATATACTTGTATGCCGATCCAGCCATGGAAATCATGGATGATAGATTTGTTAGGCGTGGGATGCTTATCTGTAGCTGCAAAACAGGACGAGGTCCATGTTCCGCTTCTGTGAGATTTACAGGTGAGGCTTGCGCATTAATATTAAGCAAAGTACTTCACATTTGTGAACCCACAAGAAAAAAGGTTCCCCTACTGTTAAGGTATCCAGCTTTATTTTAAGAATGCCGTATCCAGTACAGGGAAAATTGAATTTCAGAGGGTTCCATGATTCTCTTCCTTTTTCAATGTTAATGAAGCTTTATTTCGCTAAATTACTCGATTGTTTTCGCTCCACGTTCAGATATGACAGGTCCTCTTTATCTTTATTATGATAAAAACAGGTCGAAGGAGTGGAGCATACATTCAATTCAACGACATTACAGCGCATGGAGCTGACGATATTAAACACGCTGGAATGGCGACTGAGATCCGTTACGGCTTTTTCTTATATCGATGCAGTGCTTCAACAGTTAGCCGTAGCTCCTACCTTCAAGTCCGCCTTACATGCGCGAGTCACAGAATTATTGCTTCAGACTCTTCCTGGTAAATAAATAAATCTTTGATACGAAACAAAAAACTTGCAAAGAAAAATCTTTACTCTATCTTTATCAACACTTCGCCAAAACCTCAAGTATATTCGGTCCGTCTAGGGGAAAGACATATAAGATCCAAAGAGCTTAAAAGTACTATTTACCTTTCATCATATTTTTCAGAGTGCAGATAAAATGTATTGATTATTTATCATTAATTGCTTACCACACACAGACAACTATTTGCCATTGGTGTTTGATCCACCTCGCAATGGGCAGAATTTTACAGTTACCAGAGTCATTCGTGGCCAGTGGGAAGCTAAAAATGACAGTAATAAGCATGCAAAAATGTGTTTTTAAACACATTATATTTTGGGAATTTGACAATACTTCTTCTTTGAACTATCTTTTTAACAAGAAATTTTAATTTGTTGACACTAATTTGTCTGCAGGAATTTTGTAAGTTGCTACTAAATAAATTTGTATTTTTGTCTCACTCACACAACCAAAAATGTCTTTCCTCACAAACGCACATGTTTCACGTCTTCGATAGGAGTTTCATGGGTTTCTAAAGTAACAATTGCAAAGTGACGGCATTCCCACCGCACTAACATGTCCATGCGCATCGCCTTCGCACTAAAGTTCCATTCAAGCAGTAAGGTCGATCGTGACCTCATAAGGCAATGATCTATTTTAAAGAATTGAGATCAATGAGATGTTAATATCAAATAAAGAAATTACTAATATTTTTAGAATCTCTGAACTTCACAAAACATGCCATAATAAACACAATTCCGAATTCAATATTTTAGATACAATATTTCATAAAATTACAGCTAGAAGTTTTCTTTGTTGTAATATTCTGGAATATTGTATTTAACATATTGAAATGGAAAACAATATTTTAGATATGGTAATGATATAGGGGAAGGGACCCCATAACCGAGCAGGGTCCAATGATTGAGAGTGTTTTAGCTGTTTTTGGAACCTTTCTTTGCTGTAATATTCTGGAATATTGTATGTAATAAGGGACCCCATAACCGAGCACTCTAAGTTTGAGGGTGTATATAGACGTATAAGTGCCCGATTAAGCCTTCGAAAACCATCAATCGAATAGACGAAGAAGTTAAAAACATAAATATGTGAAATTTATAACTTGTTCATACCTAATGTGCATTGTGGAAAATAACATATACATAATGTGAAAAAATGTAACATTTGAACTAGTGACCGATAACTGTCCAATTTTAGAACCACTTGTTATCAATTTAATGCTTTATAAATGCTTATTTCGTTGGGATATGGTGCGCAGTAAATATTGGCAGCTGTGATCAATGTCACCTATCACGATCACATGGGAATGCATTCATTCTCGCCAAAGCTTAATGGTGTGGCGTATGGTCAATGCGTAGTAATTTCACAATGCACAATGCACATTAGGTATGAACAAGTTATAAATTTCACATATTTATGTTTTTAAATTCCTTGTCTATCCGATTGATGGTTTTTCAAGGCTTAATCGGCACTTATACGTCTATATACACCCTCAAACTTAGAGTGCTCTTGCATGGGGTCCCTTCCCTATTGATATTATGTGCAATTGTTAGATCGAATGGCATAAACTCGAGTTCTTTGACATACCATTACAGCATATTGTTTTCCATTTCAAAATATTAGATACATTACTCCAGAAAATTACAGTAAAGATGGGTTCCAAAAGTTTTACATATATAACATTTATCAATATCTACTTCAGCATGCTGCTAAGGCATTCGATTACATATATAACATTTATCAACATCTACTTCAGCCTGCTGCTAAGGCATTCGATTACATATATAACATTTATCAATATCTACTTCAGCCTGCTGCTAAGGCATTCGATTACATATATAACATTTATCAATATCTACTTCAGCCTGCTGCTAAGGCATGCGATTACATATATAACATTTATCAATATCTACTTCAGCCTGCTGCTAAGGCATTCGATTACATATATAACATTTATCAATATCTACTTCAGCCTGCTCGACAAAATTTACAAGCTCGACAAAATTTACTAATGCTTACTAAGAAGGTTATGTAAACCAAAATTTGTACAACTTTTCACTTAATAGTTTGGCCAAAATCCTGGAAATGGTGGAGGTTGCACTTCGTTGTGATTCTCTGATGTGGTAGCATTCACAGATTGAATTGCAGTAGGTAGCATGGTAGGAGATGTACCCTGAACATTTGCATTAGCTTCTGAAAGTTGGCCACCGACTAAATAACACTTGATCTAAAATTCCGAATTTGTAATATCATTGTAGGAGAAGATGGGCAATAGATTGGTTTTTAAAAATGGAAGAAAAAGCAGTATGAATGTGTTATACATGCTCAACAAAATATGATGTTGATCGTAGGGGATTTGAGGGACTACTCAATCGCCTATTTTGTCCTGGCCGAATCCTTTTGTCGTTGTTGCCATTCCTTCATCCGTTTATCATGCTCTTTGAGATTTTGGCCTACTCCTTTTTCAACTCATTCTCCTTTTTTCGTCAGAATCGTGCCTCTTCCTTTTTCTCGCCTTTTCAGCCTTCTCTTTCAATTTTAAGTCAGCTGCCTTCTTTTCTTTTTCTATTAACCTTTGGCTTTCCTTTCATTTGCCTCGCTCCCTTTTCCTTGCCTTCAAATCTTCAATTTCTTATTTTCTTGTCTCTTGTTTCAAGTAAATGCAAGTAGTCATCGAGGTAAGTATTTGAGATTGCCTTCCAATTCTAATTGCATCGCATTTAGCCGTACATATGGGTGTGAACCTTCTCAATCGGCGCTTTAAGAATTTGCTTACTCGGTTTATATGCTTGGTTGTTCCCATCTTGGTCAGCAGATCACCTCTTGGTTCTCTTGATCCGCTAAAAAGTCATCACCAAAATTTCCCGTATCTAAACCATTTGCATCATGATCTCCCCACTCCGATGTGTTAAGATAATAGTGCACCACCTCGCTGGAAGAGGTGAGGGAGGAGATGGCATAGAAGTTGAAACTTCCTCATTGTTGAAATCAATTTGCATGCCCAAGTTAAGCAGCCCTTCTTTAATCCATTCAGGTGCACTGAATTGTGTTGGTAAGCTCATGCTATCATCAATATCTGTAGCTTCTTGTGTTTGGCTCACATGAGTTGCTGAACTAAGGTGAAAATCTGAAGGCATGCCAAAACATGTAGACTCAACATGCTCTTCCCTTGTTTTTGGTTTTCCTCATTACCTACCACATTTTTGCAAGTTCTTCTAAACAACGCGCACATCCGCATCTTCCACTCCCGCCATCCTCAATATGTTTTCAACAGCTGCCACCTCATCTTCTTCAACATCAAAGGCCTCACTTGGCCTCATATCATTGGAAAGAGCATTTTGATCTAGTGGCCATATACCTGTCCTTCGAAAACCTGCCTTGATATTTTCAGGTGTAAGTGCAAGTTGGAAAGCTTGACTGCCAAGTTTTGCCAATTCTGTCCTCCTTATTTCAAGACCTGGGTTCCTTGCCATCCATCTAGACCTGACTGTTTTAAAGTAGTTCTTGAATGGAGAGAACACACTAACATCTAATGGTTGAAGCTTATGGCTAGTATGTGCTGGTAGAGTCAGAAGGTCAATGCCTAAATTTCTAGCCTCTTGGATTGTGCCCAAAGCTACATGGCTGCCATGACCATCAAATATGAGAAGATGCCTATTTTTTGGTGAAACCCCACCTGGAACTGATCTTGCAAAATGATGTAACCAATTCATAAACAACTCTTTTGTCATCCAAGCATGTGGTTGGGCTGCCATGCATGCTCCAGGTTCACATCCAGCTATATAGTTCTTCAGTTGTCTCTTTGCTTTGAAAAGATAAAATCCAGAATGCTTTGTCCTGCTGCATTAACACAACATAATATGGTAATCCATTCCCTACTTTTTGACATAATATGTGGAACACTTCTACATCCCAACTTAGCAATGACACGCATGCCACAATTCCCGCCTCGCAAACACCCGCCATCATCAGCCCCATATTTTGTCTGCCCATACCGATTACAGCATACATTTTTTTGTAAGTTATCATAAAAGCAAAGAATAATTCTTGGCCTTAACATGATCAAGCTTATCTCGGCCAAGGCCTTCTAGCTTCTTATTGTCAAGTCGATGACGCTTCGAAAACCATACCACCATGACTTTCTGGCAGCCATCTTTGAATGGGTTTGGTCTCGCATTGGCACATGTGCGCTACATAGGCCTTTAGGTGAATGACTTCAAGACCATGGCCAAGTTCAGCCATATCTCGCACCAGTAACAATTTCTTTCTCTTCTTCATCTCGTTAAAAAACACTGGAGGTCCCTTCCTCTTCTCGGTTCTTTTTCCATACAACCAATCACCACATTTGTACTAGGGATTCCCACTTAGTCGCTTGCTTGTCACGCGTGGACATTCCATTTTCTTCCACGTCCCTTAAGGCTGCTTTCATGTCGCCTTCTTCTCGTCCATCGCCTCTTATGTATACTTTCTTTGTTATAAAGCAGATTTCCAGCTTACTTCCACAATTGGATTAGTAAGGTTGATTTCAGGATCTTGGGCAAATGTGATATTCTCATGAAAAGAAAATTCTTTGCCTTTTGGCGGATGCCTCATTTTATCGAAGTCGTTCTTTTCTTATGTATATTCGCCGCATCGATGAAGGAAAATTTTGTGCTTTGCTCTTGACCGATTCTTCCTCGGATTCGCTGTGGTGGTTTTTTGAGGTTGTTTGTCGACTATGTTATCCTCATCAGAAGAGATATTTGTGAACTTCGCCCCCCTCTGCAGCTTACTCCTCGTTTTTCTAACTGGTCTGTTGGCAGGCTGCTTTGCACGAGCCATTATGAAATCTGCCCCAACACGTGCTGATCGCCTGTCCCAACACAAGTAGTTCTGCCACACAATTAAACACAATTAAACACCTGGCGAGAATGAATGCATTCCCATGTGATCGGCGATAGGTGACATTGATCACAGCTGACAATATTTATTGCGCACCATATCCCAACGAAATAAGCATTTATAAAGCATTAAATTGATAACAAGTGGTTCTAAAATTGGACAGTTATCGGTCACTAGTTCAAATGTTACATTTTTTCACATTATGTATATGTTATTTTCCACAATGCACATTAGGTATGAACAAGTTATAAATTTCACATATTTATGTTTTTAACTTCTTCGTCTATTCGATTGATGGTTTTTCGAAGGCTTAATCGGGCACTTATACGTCTATATACACCCTCAAACTTAGAGTGCTCGGTTATGGGGTCCCTTCCCCTAGAGAGTTTTTGATAGATAGAAATATTGTTGGGGAGGGAGGTATGCGTTAACACAAACACCTAATTTTTTACTTCACCAATCATATTCATCGTTTGACATTGAAGGGTAGTGAGACTTTAATTCCAACCTATAAGAGGAAGTGGCAACTATTATATAACAAAGTAAGGTACATTTGTATTTGATATGCTATTTTTCATATGCATGCTGATAATTCCTTTCCAACTTGAACTATTTCTTCTATCCTAAATTCAAAGATGGCCTCCCAAGATAATCGGATAGACAAGGAATTTAAAAACATAAATATGTGAAATTTATAACTTGTTCATACCTAATGTGCATTGTGCATTGTGAAATTACTACGCATTCAACCACTTCTGCCACACCATTAAGCACCTGGCGAGAATGAATGCATTCCCATGTGATCGGCAATAGGTGACATTGATCACAGCTGCCAATATTTACTGCGCACCATATCCCAACGAAATAAGCATTTATAAAGCATTAAATTTATAAAGCTTAATTTAATCCAATAATGGCCAGAAATTATAGTTTCAAGTTTTCTGAAATGCTTCTGCCAATCTAATAATGGCTTGAAATTACAGTTTCACCGTTACACTATTTAAATGCATGTATATTTGAAGCAAAACTTACAGTAAATTTCTAGCAAAACTGCAGTATATTTTTAACAGATCTGCAGTACATATTTTATTTCCATGAAAGAGCAGGTTATGAATAATGACAGATGATCAATTGAAAAAACATAGGATTCACTGTATATTTAGTGATTTTATCATTAAAATTGTTACGAATAATAATGAGCTGCTTGTAAACTATTTTAATCAGCCATTATTGTTCATAACAATTTTAATGGTAATCTATCTATACAATATAAACTTCTATACAATATAATTAATGAAGGATTGAACAAGATTACCAAGATGTAAATAAATAGGAAATGGAAGATATTGCACTTGGCTAGTTAGCAAATTTTGCAGACAAAGATGGAAGAGATTGCCCTCGGCTAGTTAGCAAATTTTCGCACAAAGCAAGAAGATGTAAACTGTCAGCAGCAACAAGTAAGTTTTAGTTTTTGCACAGCAAAAACTAAATGAAACTGAAATATTTTTTTGAATGGGAAAGAAGTATTCGACTCAACTCTACTATTTATAGATTTTAGTGAGAAATTTGGATCCATGTTTGATCCGTGTGCTTCATTTCTATTGGCTGAGGGAGTTTGACATGGATTGGTAAAGTAAATAAAACAATGTATTTGTTATATTTGACATTTTAGTTGATCCATGCACTCAAATTCTATTGGGTGAGAGAGTTAAGTGGAGATGGAGTGGGAAATACATCACTTTGATTGTGAAATTATTAATTATATTTTTGAAATCTTGTTCAATCCTTCATTAATTGTGATTTTTTTGTAAATAGTGAGCCTTACAACACTTTTCTTGTTTGCAGTGCTTGCATTTAATATAGAAGATGACATCGAGGTCGGGAGATTTTGGATGAATAAATTGTAGATATGGATTTGAATTTGTCAAAATCAATATAAATAGTTGGACTTATGTATATTTATTACTGCACAAATAATTGTTTAACATTGTACATGTTGGAGCCTTAAAAAACTTAAATGGCACCAGTAGTTGATGTTGAATTAACCTCTCGATATTAATATGTAATGTATTAATTTGCAGATGTGATCTTTATTTGGTGAGAATGTCATATATTTACACTTCAATATTGAAATAACAATACATAATAAATTTCACAATAACTCAGAAAAATTGAACATATTTATGTCGGCCATTTAATTTATGAGCAAAAAGTTTCTACCAAAGATTCCAAAACAAATAAACCACTCTCAATCATCGGACCCTCGCTTCGCTTATGGGGTCCCTTCCCTAGTTATTTCATTTGTTTGAAAACTTCGTAAATTTTAAATGGAAGTAAGGGTTTAACACCCCGTGTTCAATATGGTCTCAATAAATTTTAAATGGAAGTAAGGGTTTAATTTCGAATTTTTATTAATTTCGCCTTAATTTTGAAAAAGTGTGGATGCCACCACGTTACCCGTCACTTAATGGGCCCACAATACAAAATTCAAAAATATTAAAATTGTACAGTGAACTCATAAATAATTCTTCCCATGCAAAAATTGCATTTGACCATCCGCGCATAGACATAATTCCTTCTAATACAATAACACATTCAATTCACTTCACATCAACCCCCTTCCATTCTGTCACGCCTCCACCATCACCCACACTTTGCACACCAATACCACATTCAATGCAACCATTTACTTGTGTTTTTAGTAGATTTTAGGATTCAGTTTTATTATATGGAACAAACCATTAAAACTCAGAAAATGAAAGGGTTTAACAATACCTACGTGGGGAGTAAAATTGGAATAGTAGGGAGCGATGGACAAAACTTACCCTAAAACCAATGCACGACGTGGGGAGGGGGAATGGGTTGAAACCAGGCTCGGAGGGTAGCGAAGGCCATCAGTATAGGGATGACGGCGCCAGGAAGGAGGAGGGACCAACTAAGGCGAAAGGTTCGAGACAGATAGGAAATAGGAAGGCACCTTCTGGTGCATTTGTTGGTGGAGATGGATCGGGAGGAGGTCAGTAGAGCGCGATTAAGCCACAAGGAAGCAAAAACGGAAATAACACGGGTGCTACCCCCTCTCCAAACTCTTTCAAAGAGGCGTTGGGGTTTAATGGGGAAGCTAGCAGAAATCAGCCATATCTGGTCGATTTAGTAGAGGAAGCAGTTGAGGTGGAGATCATTAACCTTGCAGTTGATGCTTATTTCAAAACCTTGTCAAAAGATGCAATCATAGGCCGATTTAACGGTCTTTGGCCCTCCTCTTCAGACCTGTATCAATGGGTATTTGAAAATTGGACAAGTAAGTGTGAAATCTCCCTATGTTCTAAAGGTTTTTTCATAGTCCATTTCAAGATCATGAAGAATATCAACAGTGTTTATCTGAGGGCCTCTAGTTCTGGGGTAATGTTGGTTTGTATCTAACCCCGTGGTTCCCAAATTTCGACCCTAACACTCATCCAATCACGATAACGCTGGTCTGGGTAAGGTTACCCAATTTACCCTTGTATTTATGGTATGCATTAGAGGATATTGGTAATGCCCTAGGTAACTTCATAAAAGAGGATATGGAACGAATACATTCCGGAATGTGCACCTTTGCAAGATTGTGCGTTGAAGTAGATTTAAGCAAAGGTCTGCCAGATCACATAAATTTGAAATTTGGGAACTTGCAGCGAGTCCAACCCTTGGACTACGAGAACACCACCTTTCGGTGTCGAATATGTAAAAATCTGGGTCATCTGCACGCCTCGTGCCCATTTAATAGAAATACCAAAAATGCGAAGAAGGGAGCCTCAGGATGGGGAACTCCAAGCCCAGATTTAGTATCAGCTACAACATTCAAGGAAGATTCAGAAAAAGAGAACAATGAGAATGGGGTGGAAAAATCAGCAGCAAATGTTTCGAATAACTAGGCAGTTGTAGGAGGTACGAAGCGTGGACATTCACCGGAAAGTCAGACTCAGAGCCGGACTTTTTACCAAATAGCGCGGAAGTTGAAGAGAGGAAAACAATCTCATGTTGGTTGTTAGTTCAGATCTTGGTAAGTGGCATGAGGTGTCGAAAAGAAAAGGAAAGAAGGGACGGAGAGCTAACATTTCTGATTATTTCCCATCTCAAGGTGGGAATTAATTTCTCTTTACTTTTGTCCCTCTTTTTGAGCCATTGTTGGGCTTTTATGTGTTAGAGGTTTATTTCACTTTTTTGTTTGTTCGAGTGGGGTCCCATCAACCCTCCGGTTCTAAGTTTCCGGTCAAAGCATTTTAAAAAACAATGGTCATGAGGATGATAACAAGGGAAGGTAGATCGAATACGCACACAAAGCTTCTTTCCAAAAGAGTCGAGAACCTACATATACATAGAAAACTTTGACAAGAAAATGTTAGCTAACAATGATGTTAGTTGTTGGCAAAGGCCAATCCTAGGAACCAAAGGACTTCCTTTGATGGGTATCAACTCGCTTTTAAACATTTAAGTTGGAAATAACAATAGAAATGCAGATAATATGAAATGATATGGATAACAAATTGTAGATGTATATTGTCTAGAAAGAGGAACTCAATTAACGTCCTCGATAATAGGTTAGGGAGGGTTGAAAATGTTTTCCCAATAGATGTTGGCCTCATCACTTTGCTCGAGGAGAACTTCTAACTACTTAGTAATGTCGCATGTGTTAGGTGTGAGGGCAGCGATGTAAGGCTTAACTCGTAGTCAATGTCGGATTGGTCCCACACAAATGGTCAGGCACAATCGGTAAATAAAAATGGTGGTTGGTTCGTAGGCTACTCTCCTGAAGATTCATCTAACAGATGCATGAGCTTACAAGCAACAAGTGATTAACCATGATTATGAATTAGTAATAAAATAAGTCAATATATGTAAAAATGCAAAGTAGGAGGATTTTGACAGGATCGATGTCGATCTCGATGCATCGGTGTTAACCTAGGCAATCAATGTTGATTATCGCTAAAAATTTGTTGATTAAAATATGTTTTGTAATGCTGATGATTCTGAATAGGGATTGAATATCTTGGATGTAAATGTTGGGATTATAATGACAACGTTTAAGAATAACAAAAAAATCACGACTCAAAGAAAATGACATACCTTTGTAATGGATGAAATTGGGATGACCGACTTTGAAGGGAGAGATTTCTCTAAAGGGAGTATGAGACAATAGAGGTCTTGATCACTCCATGTCTATTTCAACATGTGAAAATGAAGAGCTAGGACTTGTCACGAGCAAACTTGGAAGTTGGATGTCAAGATTGATTTTGAAATCCTTGGGCAAAGGCCTAGGTTAGTTTTTATAGGATCGATTATGTTTTAACAGATTGCGCTAACTCCGCAGTTGGCGTTGATTTCAGAAACTACACCAATTTTTGTCCAATTTAAGGAGAAAGGTCAATATGGCTTTAACCATTTCCTTTTGTGATGTTTTCAAGTTTTAATGGCTTCAAGGTTATTTTGAGCTCATGGGAGGGTTTTTATGAGGTTAGGTTGTCATGCGGGTGGTGAAATGGTAAATGTAATTTGGTAGAAGGGTGAAATGACCGTGTGTGGAATTACGAAAGGTTGTCTTAGAGTGCATACACACCTATGGGAATTAGGGTTCCCTAATTTTGATGTCTACATTTGCCACTATTTGTTAAGTGGTTTGTGATGAACAAGCTACTAGACAAAAACGAGTGAGATAGTTAGATTTATGTTGGATAGAGGTTAAATAGGTGACCCCCCCTCAAACTTGGGGCCGTCACAAGCCGGTGTGATGGTCACTAGTCCGAATAGATGGATGGATAGATAAACACAAGAGCATGTAGGCTTGTGTAAGATTAAATTTGTAAATAGATGTGTTTCGATTTAAGATGCCCCAAGACCGGGTAAGGAATACATTACCACAAAGATGGGCTTACGTGATCGAGAAGTCAAGTGATAGGGGAACCAATGGGTTCTCAACCATAGACATATGAATTTGTTGGAAGTGGTGGGAAAAGGTTCCTAAGAGGATATGGAATCTATTGAGGGTTGATAAACACGTGCTTGGTATGAAATATATTGCCACAAAGGCGGGCTTACGCGACCGAGAAGTCAAGTGATAGGGAACCAATGAGTTCTCAACTTATAGACATATGAATTTGTTGGAAGGAGTGGGAAAAGGTTCTTAAGAGGTTGTGGAATCCACTAAGGGTTGATAAACACAAACTCTTTTATGTGAGATACAATTTTAGATTATAGGTGTTTTGGAGATCAAAAAGAAGCACATGCTTGTAAAGTGTACAATTTATAAGGGATTGATATCGATTGGGTGAATCAAAGTTTCAATTCTAAGTGAATCGACACGATTAAAATTGACGTCGATCATGTCGGGAAGCCTATATTTAGGATTCGAATGATTTTGAGATGTCATTATGTTGATTGTCTTTTCAGTGTTAAGTTGCTTATAAATTTTTGTTGCTACTTTGAGAGATGGAGGCTAGCAAGAGTAGACAGAGAGGAGACTATGACCATCTCAAATAGAGGTAAGTTTAGTTTTTGTATTTTGGAGATTTTTTGCTATAGTAGGATATAGGATGAACGCGATCACAAGGATCGACGTTGATTTATTTACGATTGGTACCAACCTCGTATGGATCAAAGTTGATTTGATATGTTTTAACAAGTTTTCGGATGGAATTTGTATTGTAATGACTAATGATTTTCCTTGTTGTTTTTATGTGTGCATGCGAGGCATTTGTTGACGAGGGATATAATGTTGCCTTTGTTGGGCGATTACGGGAATATATAGGAGATGATGATTGGGAGACTTTGGAGGTGTTGGGGTTAGGTGGGTTGTGCCACTATAGGCATGTTCACCATGACTTAGAGATGATGGTGACCTTATTAGAGTGGTGGGATCCAACCACAAGGACATTTTGGTTACCGACACATGAGTTGACAATCACCCTAGAGGATATATACATGATTCTACGACTCGCCATTCAAGGTGAGTTGATTGTGTTGATTGATGAGACAAGACGGGGGCAACAATGATGATGTTATATGGGGATGTTTCCTAGACATGAAATATGTTGCATGTGGATTTGCTTTTAAGACTTTTTGGGATGACGAGGTAGTTAGGAGTACATTGACTATGATTATCATAGTGGGTATTAGATGTTAAACTCTACCATATTCTCGACAAAGGTAATTTTCCATGGGAACTAGCAAGGGTGGTGGCGATATGATAAACTACCGATAATTTTTGCTTGGGGAAGCTCTACTAACATAGGTGTATAGGGAGTCATGGGGAGTGGTCAATAGGGAGGAGATTCGATTCAATGTGACATATGGTTTATAGTGATGGGTGTATGAGCATATCAAGGTGATCCGACTATGTGGACTTTCTTGGTCCAGTGGTATGATATGGATTTTTGTGTCATATTTTTGAGATGGAGGAGTGATTTTGCTTGTCATGATACAATATCACGAGTTTAGAGTATTGTGCGAGTTTTTTTGATGGGTCAGGGTTTGATGATGTGGTACTGGAGGCCATATATATGTTTCCTTGTATGGCTCGAGAGAGGAGGATGAGTTGTGGATGATGCAAAGCAGTAGAGGTGGATGCGGGGCGGAGGGTGGAGATGGTGGAGGTAGTACATTTTGGACAAATTCTGCCAACAGTTTGACTCGTACATGATGTATCAAAGAACCATATTTTATACAGAGGGTGGAGGGAGATATAAAGCTTCTCGCGGAATAGATGCAATATATCTAGGAGATGGATGAGGAGGAGGTGACACCTATGGAGATATATGATGTCGGGGTGACACCCAAGTACACGACATGGTGTCGGGTAGATGGTATCTCGAGGGGAGAGGATTGCGAGGGTGCGACAAGAGTGAGGAGGGGAGGATGTGGTGATGGGGGAGGCGATAGAGGGACATCCAGGAGGGGGCGAGAAGAAGTTGGGAAGATTAATATTGTTGTTGGTTGAGAGGGATGCTCAAGTGATTTCTTTAGAGGGTGAGGTGGTGAGGCTGATGGGGGTGTTTTGGGAGAGAGATGAGCGGGCGACTTCCCAAGAGATGGAGTTCGTGTAGGCTTGATAGGATCAAGACTAATACCATCGATAGTGTGAGTTGTTAAGGGAGTGGTTCAATGTGATTGGGATTACACTTGGCAAAGATCGGGCTAGTCTGTCCGGGAGGGAGTGCCGAGAATCAGAACATCCAAAGTGGTGGGTGAGCCTACGCTCGGAGGTCGAGATGGGGTCGTCTGGGATGGTGAGTATGGCTCAGTACCATTCCCTACGAGGGGATATGAGATACTACGAGGGGGCAGTAGGGAGAGGCTCTTGGAAGTGCCTCATTATGCACAATATGTAGCGAGCCATCAAGGCGTGTGTCGTAGCGAGAGTCCTGCGACAAACACAAAGAGTATCGACAGCCTGAGGAGGGAGCCCGAGGGTGGAGCAAGGGATTTGAGGATATCATATGTACATTTTATGATGTGATTATTGTATGGGCCATAGAGCCTAATCATTTATGTACATTGATTGTGTGTATGTGTGTGTGTTTGTGTGTGTGTGTGTTGTTTTGATTATACAAGTGTGTCAAATGTGTTTTCATGATTTTGATGTGACATTTTTACAAGAGTTTATGGATAGATTTTAGATATGAAGATGGTTATAGTATAATGACAATGATTTATTTGTTTATTGTGATGGATTTTAGATGTGATTATATTGTGTGGATGTTGATTTTGTTAATAAATATTATGATTGATATGTGTTTGATTCTTTATTTGATTGAGTATTTGTATGTATGTGATGGTAATTTTGATATAAATGCACTTGCAACCCTAACTATTGGTAACATATAACTAACAATAGTTAGTCCATTTTAAGGTTGTGTGATTGATTTAAGATGAAATGAGATATGTTATTTAGTTTGGACATGATCGGGAGTTGCAGGTATCTTATACAAGGAATTGTGTTCTTCTTAAAGGTTCATAGGCTTTACCCCAACTTTATTTACGAGTTGATCAATGTGGGAAGCTTGCATCTTTATGGGAAAGTTGATTGATGCGGGAAGCTTTCGTGGGATGAAGATAGGATTTTAGACATTTTTTAGAAAGTTGATTAATGTGGGAAGCTTTCAATTATCACCATATGTATGGATTTGGGTAGTCATGCTTCGAGGGAGTGGTCTATGATAATATTTTGATTTTTGTGGCGATATCTAGTATATATTTTTATAGTTGTCCTTCAAGGGAGAATTCTATAAGATGTTTTTCATCCCATAGTAATTTTGATTGTGTTGGGTGTGGGTGGGCCTAAGAGACAGATCTGAGGAGGGTGGGTTTGATATACAAGATAACATATGTATCCTTAACATGTTGTTTGTTGATGGATATGGTGAATTCAGGTAGTAATGATTATAGGGTCTCTTACTCAAAAAAAGGGACTTGTTCATGTGGAAGATGTTATGAGCAGGGTCGTGGTGCCCGTATTTAAGGTTGTATAGGTATATCTCGACGGAGACCACATAATTCCAAATCATTACTTAGGTGAGGGGTTTTAGTGATTTTTTTATACAGAGGATCTTAGATGGACTAAGGTCTTGTATGTTGATGTGTTGACAATAGAAGGGTCTTAAGTGCTAGGTGTTAAGAGGCCCCTTTTCAAGCTTACCATTGAGAGAGGCTAAACAATGGGATTCGAGATCCATATTTGTGAGTAATGATGTATGGTCCAAGCCAATTTGGAGCAAACTTCCCATGTATACTCTTTTCCATATTTGTGACATGTTGATTTTCATTAAGGAGAAGATCACCAATATTAAGTTCGTGTTCTTTGAGGTATTTGTTATATGCACGTTTGATTCGTTCTTGATATATGTTGATATGTTCGAGGGTAGTTAGTCGGCGTTTGTTTAACAATTAAAGGTGTGATAGGCGTTCTTGGCGATATTCTTCCCTAGGGAAGAAATATTTAAGAGAAACGCGTAAGAATGGAATCTAGACTTAGAGGGGAAGAACAACTTCGATCTATAAACTAGAGAGAAAGGAGTAACACCCATAGGAGTTTGAATGCTATTCCAATAGGACCATAGTGCAAAGGGAATTTGGAAGTGCCAATCTTTACTGGCTTGATCAACAACTTTGGTAATGATTTTGTTGAGGGTTTTATTAAATGCTTTGGCTTGGCCATTGGTTTGTGAATAGTATGGTGTGGAAAATTTGAGTTTGATATTATAAGTGTAATAAATCTTTTTAAAAAAATTATTTTTGAATGATTTACCATTATCTGTGATGATTTTATAAGGGATACCAAAGTGATAGGTTATGTGATGCTGAGTGAAATCGAAGATCGTATCTCGCTTTAGTGGAGATAAGAGGGATGTATTCCACCCATTTTGTGAAATATTCAGTGGATGTGATGATGGAATTATGTCTTTGAGATGATCGAGGGTTAATAAGGCCGATGAGGTCAAGTCCCCATTGTGAAAAAGGCCATAAATCTTGAGTTGGTTGAAGGGCATGACTAGGGATGTGTGTAAGATTGGAATGTTGTTAACATTTGATGCACTTTTGGCATAGTCACAACAATCTTGGTTAGTATTAGGCCGTAGTAGCCCATCGGCAGATTCATTTAAGAACGACTAAGTCGTTGAAGTGTCCATTGCATGTTCTATCGTGGACTTCTTGAATCGCTCAATGAGCCTCTAAAGATCTAAGACACCGAGAGGAGAAGGACGTCAAACCATTTTTGTAAAGGATACCCCATGTAGTATGCCATAATGGGTAGCATGTTATTAGAAGGACCTCCTACCATTTTTGGATAGGTTCGAGGGTATTTTGGTTGTGGAAAGATAGTTGTATATTTGTGTGTACCAAATTTTTAGATTTCCTATTTTCTATATTATTAATGATGGGGAGATCAATGTTTGTATAAGATGGTTGATTAAGTTTGTGTACAATGACAAAGAGTTTGAAATTGTATGGAGATAAAAGAATGAGGGATGAGAGAGATGTTATATTGTGTGCGAATTTATTAGATTATTGTGGAGTAGTTTTGATTTTGTAATGGTCTAAGAGCTTTAGGAGATCGTCGATGATGGCTTTATATTTTTACAAGATTTCATTTTTACATTGATAAGTTCCTTTAATTTGATTAAAAACAAGATGAGAATCATTGTAGATGTCAAGGATTCCTATGCCAAGAAGTGTGGCAATTTGAAGGTCCATGATGAAGGCTTCATATTCCGCCATGTAATTTGTGTGATCAAAAATTAATTTGAAGGATAACAAAATAGGAGTTCCCTAAGGAAATATTATAACTATTATGACACCCCCCTTGTCTGCATTTATACCCATCAAAAAATAAGGTCATTTTGAGAGGAGTGTTATCATGATCGAGGGTGTTGATAGATTCGTCAGGAAACTATTCACAAGGTAGTTGATTATTGGCAAGGGGAGCTTCTGCAAGTTGATCAACAATAACTTGCCCCTTGATGGACTTTTGAGAGATGAATTCAAGATCAAAATTTGTCATGATCATGAGTGATCTAGTTATGTGATCATTATGATATGGCTTGAGTGCATGGATTTTAATGGATTAATAGTTGTGACTACATAAGTTTTGTGATTCAGGAGGCAATGACTAAGTTTAAAAGTTGTGAAGTACATGACACAACATAACTTTTCTTTTTTTGAATAGTGGGTTTCGTAATCATGAAGGTTCAACTTATATAATAAATGACTTACTCCCTACCTTATTTGTATGGATGTGTTAGCATGGCTCCTAGGGTATGATCAATAACAAAGATATAAGGGCTCCCCCTCGCATGGAGGTGTAAGTATTGGTGGTGATAAGAGGTATTATTTGAGGCGCGTTGATAGTCGGCGTCCCACTTAAAGACTTAAAGTGGATGTCCTTTCTAAGAAGGTGGTGGAAGGGTTAACACCGATTCAATAACTAAGGTATGAAGCGACGTATAAATCGAAGTTTACCTTGAAGGCTATAGAGTTGTTTAAGATTAGATGGAGGAGGCATTTTAATTATGGATTTGAATTTTGCGGGTCAACCTCAACTCCCCGATAGATACATAAATCCCAAGATTTTTCCTATGAGGACCCTAGATATGCTTAACATGATTGAGCCAAAGGAAAACTATGTGAGACAGAAAAGATCATGTCAAGGACAAGAAGGTGGTATTTTCAGGTCTTTAGATTTACCTAAGAGATCATCCACACAATCTTCCATAAACTTATGGATGAAGTCATACAAGATATCTCTTGGTATGTTGATAAGTCGCTCATGCATTTTCAGGCCAAAGATAATTACTCTATAACAAAAGGTCCCCCATAGGGTGATAAAAGTTTTCTTATGTTGATCTTTGATTTACTCTAATTTGTATTAAATCCTATTTCAAAGTAACTTATTGTAACAAATGATATCCGAGTAATAAAATATAGTAATGCGCAAACAATAAGCATTTAACAGTGTAAAACCCTAAGCAAATAAGAGAGGAAGATGACTTAACTGATTCTGTGTAATCTAGGATTGATTGGGACTGTGTATCTATTAGAACAGGTTGTAAATAACTTCGTCAAGGCTCAATGAGGGTTCATAAACCTAAGAATGTATAGGGTAGAAGTGCCCACATGAGGACAAGAGCGCCTCGGGCATTAAGTAATCGATCTGGGGCCTATGTCTACTTAGATGCTTAGAATCGAGTCTTTTTGGGTGGGAGGATCATCACTTCTATTCGCTCTTTGTCACTCTAATTTTGTTGTTAGATCTTGATGCACCTTTAACCTATAAAACAAATGAATACTTGCAAGTTCCCATAAACCACATCAAATCTAATAAAAATATGCGTAATGGGGATTTAGACTGCCCCGGTGGTCACCAAAAGAGTGAACTTACGATCGATCGTTGCACTACATCTCGGACTCCATATAGTTCTCTCTCTATCTTTGTATGTGTGTGTGTGTGTGCCATAGGTTGCCCTTGTGCAAGTTGCATGATGATAACAGGCTAGATCTAGATTTTCCAAGTACGTAGAATGTGTGTGATGGAATAGAATGAACTCCCCTCCTATGTTGTGTATATAGACCAATGTAACCCTTGTCCCTTGTATGAATGTGCTATATGTATGCTTTGTAGTGCTCTTGTGCCTTTGTGCAAGATTAGGTGATGATAGATAATGCTTATGATGCTTAGCCCTTTATTTGAGAGAAGTAACTAAGTATATATATGATTCCCTTGTTTGAATTTTGTAATTGACAACTAAAAGGTTGACCTAAAGTGTTAAAAGGTGACCAAGAGGTGAAAAGGACCCAAAAGATTAAGAATAAGAAAGAGAGGGACGTGGGCACCCAGGAGGGACAAGAGTTCCTAGGTGCTTCGTCCTAATTGGGTAGTAGTGTTCGAGGACATCACAAGATAAATCGGTCAAGTGTTAGTAGAGTCAAGATGTGTAAATCCAAGTAAAGTGTAAGAGATAAAGCAACCAAAATGCCAAAAGGAGTTTTGTCAACCACTATTTTTATTACTTAGGAATCATGTATACATTAGTATGTTTTAGGACCTAGAAATGTACCAAAGTGCATAGATTTGGTGTCTACATTTGCCACCACTTTATGTTGTTGAGTGAATAATCGATAACATAAAGTAGATAGAAGATATGTACCTTGTATTCCAAAGAGAAGTGTAGTTGATAGCCTGTTAAGTGGACAAGTAATCGTGTGAAGTGTGAAGTGATCGTAATGTGAAGCATGACAACTAAGAAAATGAGGTAAACACTAGGAACTGCATTTCGGCACATTACTCTACATACACACTACATATGAAGGGGAGTTCATTCTATTCCATCCACACATTTACATTTTATCTAGTTATCTACTGTTATCTTGGTGTGAGGGCGACCTAGAGAATTATTACACACACAAGCACATAGAACTACATTGGGTTAAAGATGTAGTGTAGCGCTCAGTCATAAGTTCACCATTGTGACAGTTGAGGATAGTCCAACCCATCAATTAGCATCTTTCTTTTTAGAATTTGATATCTTGTTTAGGGTTTTTAAGAGAATATTTGTGTGCAAATTTACAGTACCTCGCAATCCAAGTGCGACATAAAGGAAAACAAAAGCAAACAAGTTCAAATCCTAGCGATACTTATTGGAACCGTGTTCTAACCATTTCTATAGACTCCAACACCCATACAAAGGTCTTGGGCACTGTGGGTGCCCCTATCCTTTCCCTGTGTCTATGTCCAGCACAACGAATGTCTCTACATTTTTCCGATCTTGATTATGATGGTCTCATGTGCTCTGGTCCATCACATCTTCCAGCTTCAAAATCACTTGGGCTAAGCGAAATTCATATAAGTACCTTACCCTTCTCATTTCCTTTCATAGTTAAAATTAATAAATTGTGTAGCATTTATATTTCATTATTTATTAGTTATAACAGATCTTTGCATTTCGATTTTAATAAAATATTCATATTTTATTTAATCATAAAGTAGTAGGAAATGTTGAGTGTTGTATGAGATTTTTTTAATAATGATGTGTTAGAAATATATAATGATCATGTAGTATCCTAAGAGGGATCGTAGGGTGATCCCGATTGTATGCCCCCCTTTCCACGAAAGGGGGAGTGATAGTGAGAACGACACTGAGCCAAAAGCAAGAGACGTGCAATGATGTAATGGTGAATGGAAGGAAGTATAGTAGATATCACAAAATTATGTGTATATTGAGTTGATAATGTGTTAGATTAGAATATAACAATGTGGAATGTGGATAATACGACAGATGGGATAAATTAAAATGAATGCTAGCATACAAGACAGAAAATGAAGTAAATAAGCTTAAGATATGAGCAAAATTGTGTTTCATGTATTAGTTGGAAAATGAGCCCAAATGGTAACTATAGTAGAGTGGAAATTTTTAAAATGGTGTTTTCATGCAAATGTGCAACAAGAAAATTTACAATTTTCGAGCATGACAACGATACCCCTGTGTCAAAATTTTCAAGTTTTACCTTTCCAAGACACCCCAGTCTACCCATCCTCAACACCGACCTTACCCAGTCAGTCCAATGACCCCAAGCAGATGTTAACTCAGTCCCCTAGGTGAATTAGGAAATTCAAGTCAATCCCCCTAGGTGATTTTAGGAGTTCTTGAAGAATGCAAATTTTGGGCAGTTGTGGGAAGGGCTACCACTGGCCTTCCCAGGGTAGTGCAACCCCCTGAAGCGAAACAAAGGAGGAAAATTAAACATGGAGATGAAATTAAGGTCTAATAACATCAAGGAATTTATTTTTTAAGATTCAGAAATATTTGGAGGAGTTGGGGCAAATTCATCAAAAACATGGTTCTTAGGCCTAAGCGATTAGCACAAGGCCAAAAAAGCTACTGAACTTCAGAAGTGATTTTGGGAGCTCTAGAACGAGTTAGGAGCTAAAAAGACATCATCAAAAAGGTAATTCAGCTATATACAAGATGATGAAATCATATTTTTCATAACACTTTGGCGCAATATGTTTATATCTAGTTTTTCCTATGCTCAGCTGGGGATCTAGAATAAAAATCCACCTTTTCAGGGCTTAAATGGAGGAATCAAGAGATGAAAACCCCACCATTGGATTTAGAAGGACATTTTTAGTCAAATTCATATAAATGTTTGTGAAATTATTCCATCGGAGCTCAAGTTATCGTCGTTTCAAGTTGTCCTCAAGGTAAACTTCTAGTAGTCAATCAATTTTCAAAGAGGACACGTGTCGGCTCAGGAGACCGGCAAATTTTGATGCTCCTTTCATCCCTTAAGAAAAGGGACATAGGGGACAATAAAATTCACCCATCCCTATTTTTCCCTCTAGTCACACATGAAACCCTCTCAGAGTGCAATTGTTATCCAATTTCACCCCCCCGGGTTGAATTGATAACATACATCAGAATTCTCAAGTCCCAGGCAAATTGATTGATCCAGGGCAAAAATCATGTTTCTAGGGTCCCTTCAGAAATTTTTTAACTCTCCTGTCCAGGTTGAAAAGAACAAGCTCTGAGAAAATGCGAGAAAGTTACAGAAAATAAGCTTGGGCCAGAAAAAATTGTGAAAATCGGCTAAGTCCTAGTCCCAGGACAGTCGGGACATTTGGGACGACAAGGCGTGGATCGGCCGAAAAGCCTACAGGCGGCCCAAACAACAAAGGGACATCTGGGACAAATGGACGCGAAATGCCCGAATCGGCCGAAAGAAAGAAAATTTGTCCAAGTCCTTTACCGGGAGCAAGCGGGACAAGAGTACGCGAAGGACGCGAACCGGCCGGTTCTACCGGAATGGGAAACTTTCGCATTGGGACATCTGGGCCGTGAGTGCGCAAAGGACGCGAACCAGCCGGTCGCCTTCAAACAGAATCGTGCTAGACAGGGCAGTCGGACGTAGACGCCTTGCAAGGCGCGATAAATTAAGAGCCGAAAGCCAATCGATCACGCCACGTGTCACCGCGAAAAAGGGACGAGGAAGCCCATTTCGAGCAGATCGAAGGATTTTGTCATGCCTCTCGGGACATCCGGGACAAAAAGACGCGGTGGACGCGAAAGAGCCGGCAGACCCGCGGACCAACTAGATCATGACACGTGTCACAAGGAGAAAGGTCCAAAGGTCAAAGGGGCGATTTTTGAAGGAAAAGCCCAAGCTAATAAAAAGAGGACATGTGTCCAACAAAGCATAGAAGGAGAGAGAATCACAAGACCAATCAATGCATGCCACGTGTCATCCAGTGGCGGCGCGGGAAGAAATTTAAAAATCTGTTTTCACCTGTTTTGTGCCCTAGATCTTCAGATCCCATATCTTTTGATCCAGAGCTTAGATTGGCACGTTCTTTATATCAACGGAAAGCTTGTGAAATTCTCTACATGATTCTCGGGTTAATCTCGAGTTTTGGTGCAGTTTGGAGAGAGAAAATCAAGAAACGGCTCTGACGCGTGTTCATGGCCAGAAGTGACATTTCAAATGAACTGCATTTAATGCAGAATGGGTCGCATTCTCCTGTAATCCGGTCAAAATGACAGGGTATGGGTTTGTAAGGTCCCCCATGCTATTTTAATGCATCTGCAGTCAAGGAGGGATGGGCTCCCATGTTTTGTATGTTTTCTGTCCCCTGGGCTCGACCCATGCAATGTAAAAGCCAGATTTGGCTCATTTCTCGAAAGGGGGAACATTTCTTTGGATAGCAAGCTTCTTCTTTCACCTGTAACAAGTGATTTTTGCAAGTATCAGACCTCTTCTAAAATTTTAACATGTTTTTACGCCTTTTGATGTTGTAATACAAGGATTTTGACAGTGGAAATGACAATACAGGCTCTGTGATCAGTTTTCAGTCCTCTGTTTGTGTTGCTTGTTTCATTTCAGACCTCTGATTACATCTTATCAGCTTGTGCATGATGTTTTATGTTGCATTTTTATGATCTATGTCTATCTGCAGAACAAGAA
This sequence comes from Taxus wallichiana var. yunnanensis, assembly GCA_018340775.1. Lineage (NCBI taxonomy): Eukaryota > Viridiplantae > Streptophyta > Pinopsida > Cupressales > Taxaceae > Taxus > Taxus wallichiana. The sequence continues at coordinate 130,704,967 of CM031233.1, read as the reverse complement.
GTGTTCACCACTCCTCCTTTGGTGTATCACCTGTTAGTTTAGTTTCATTTTTTGCACTTTCTATCTCTGTCTCCTTGGATTTTAGAGTAGGATTAGGTTTCAAACCTCTATGGTTTTACAAAATATAGATCTAAATCGAGAGGAGTTTGAGGAACCAGCCTCTAATCTGAGATTCCTCTCCCGCCTCACAAGTCCCCACACTTGGAGAGAGGTTTCCATGTTATGCAATCACACTTTGGATGCTAGAGTGATCAACCTAGAATCCCGATCTCGCATCCGAAGTGCTTTGTGAATCTGCAACAACAATTTTGGCATGCCAGTGGGAGACTAGAGGTCTCATTTTTATTGCAGCAGCAAAGTTGATATGCATCTCGCCAGCTTTTCTTGCTATTATTTGCATATCCGCGACTCCATGGGAAGAATCAACTGGTTTCAGCAAGTGCAGCCTGAAAACTCATGAAAAGAATCACCACAAGGTCAAGAGTTGGAGAAGAAGAAGTGTTGTTTGAATACCCGTAGTTATCTCCAAGAAGAAGGCAAAGAGGAAGAAGGATTCAAAGGTCTCCATCTCCACCAAACAGAACTCTCTCAACTCCTCCACCCGTAGACCTTTCTTTCACCAACAAGGGTTTTAAGACCAATCGAATGGCTCGTAACAATCCCTACGTCAACGCCAACTTCACAGCATCAGCCCACTTGCTCTCAATGCACAACATCCAGTTCCTATTGCAGCCTCAAAGAACATTCCCTACTTCACCGGAGAGAATCGGACTACTTGGTGATCATGTTAAAGATATTGCTAACCTTTGCGCAATCCATGAAATCAATGAGATGCAAGTGGTCACGCCAAGTTACTTGACATCTTCCTTCAAGGGTAAAGCATTACAATGGTTTAGGAGCCTTGGAGTGGTTCTATCACAAACCGGAATCACCGTGTGTATTGCACTTCATGAGCAATTTGGAGAGAAGGGAGACAACTTGTCTCTTTTGGAGCAGCTGACAACTATCAAGAGAGCTCCCAACGAGCAGCTGACTGACTTCAACTTCAGATTTCAAAGGTCTTGGGATAGGATTCCAGTGGCAGTCAGGCCAACAGTAGAAGGTGCTTTTCTATACTATCTCAAAGCTTTAAATTCTGATATTTCTATGTTGATTCAGTCCATGGGAGGCATAACTATCCCTATGGCTTATAGCATTGCCATTAGGGCTGAAAACTGTCTTATTCAAGCTGGTAAACTGGCTCCTAGGCCTCCCATGCCCTTGTATCCAAACTTAGAAAATCCAAGCACTAGTCAAGCACCCACTTTGGCTCCTGTTCCCACCCCTAGAAACCAAAGTTCAAGTGAAACTTCTACTTCATCCTCAAGTGCCCCAAATGAGCTTCAAGAGGTCATGAAGCAATTGCAAAACCTAGGCAATGAGCTAGTTACTCTCAAGAGGCAACAAGCCCAAGGTTTCAGACCTTCTTATCAACCCCAAGCTCAGCTTAATAGGCAGCCATACCAACCACAAAGACCACCTAATCCAAATGCAAATGTGAATCAAACAAGGCCCCCTGCCAATAGACCATTCCAGCCCTATAATCCAAATGCCATATCTGCCTCTAAGACATTAGTGCTAACGTAGAACAACATTGCTCAGGAATACGATTGGTGCTTTCCATGCAATGAGCCTCATAACCAATCTATGTGCTTCAATGGTGCTCTCAACCAAGCATTGATGGTGACAACTACTGGTGTGGAGGGCGAGGGCAGTCAAGGAAATAACCAACAACAAGAAACATTCCAACAACAATCAGCCCCAAATGACACCACATTGGTAAACTGGCAAGCAGAAGATTTCTGTGGCATGAATCAAGCAGTTTCTCAAGGTGTTGCAGCCAACACAAGGTCAAAGAGGAGAAATTTGGGTGAAGAACAACCATTAGCCCCAACCAATCCACAACCTTCCATGGCTCCACAAATGATTGGCAAGAAAAGTCTAGTTTCAAATGCACAAGGGCAACCAAGAACAGCCCCTAGGCCAACTCAAATGCCAGCTGTTGCTGCCCACGTGCAAGGGGTGAATGTGCAAACCAAGGGACAACAGAGAGATTCTTCATCACCATTCAGTATCATTGATCAGATGAAGAAGACAAACGTCAACATATCAATGTGGGAATCCCTATCTATCCCAGGCCAAAGAGATCTGCTGCAAGCTGCCATGAAGGATTGGCCAACTTCAAATCAGCAGGTTCAGATGCAAGACAAAGTGCTTACAAATGCTACCCAGCCTGAAGGAAGTCATGGAGGACAACAAGGTAAAATGTTGAAGCCCCCTCCTTTCTATGTTTCATTAATCATTGGGGATAAATTAGTGCATAATTGCATGATAGACTCCGGGGCAAGTAGCTCAGTGATGCCCAAGCAAATAGCTGATCAACTAGGGCTCCAGTATGAAACAACATCCAAAGGGGTAGTGCAGCTAGATGGGACAACAATAGCAACAGTTGGAGTGATTAGAAATTTGAGTCTTACCTTGCATGCATGTCCAAATGTTGTTGTTTTACAAGATGTATCAGTCATAGACCTTCCACCACTCTTTGCCCTTTGCTTGTCAAGGGACTTCACAACCCAAAATTGGAGGCTATTTGTCTGTGATTGGTCTCACATGCATTTAGAACAAGGTATGAAACTAAGGCTACAATTAGGTCTCGAACCTATTGCAAACTTCCATATTGAGCCTTACACTCCAAGTCGATTAATGTCAATTGCTCAAAGATTTGATCAAGAAGATCACCCTAGTATCTTGATGAGGTGACACCAAAGTTGGAAGTATCCCGACCTAACTCTTGATGAATGGGCAAACAAGATACATGCTTTTGATCCCTATCAAGAAGTAGAAGAATCTGAGTTGGGAGTCTATTGTATACACGAAGAAAATCAACCTGTTCCTAGCATCACCAAGCCAAGCCATAACGATGACAATGAGGTATGGCAGCTGTTTTTTGACGGATCAAGGAGTAGGCAAGGTGCAAGAGGTGGAGCCATGCTTGTTTCACCTCAAGGAATAAAGTACTATTCAGCTTTTAGATTTCAATTTGCATGCTCCAATAACACTGCTGAATATGAAGCCTTGGTGCAAGGGATGCATTGGGCAATCAAGAGAAAAATAAAGAATCTGCAAGTCTTTGGGGACAAAGTGAATTGATTGTAAATCGGTCAAGGGACGACATGCCCAAGAATGATCTACTCAAGTGCTACAAGAACAGGTGTGGGACCTCATGGAAGATTTTGAAGGTTTTGGCATCGAATCCATTCCCGGAAAGAGAATCAAGTCACCGGCAAGCTTGCGGCAGTAGGCGGGGCACCTTTGACATTATGGAAAGCATTCAACAAGACAAGGTACAGCCAAACATCCACGTGATTGTGAGGCCTTCAGTGCCGGATAACAATGTCAGTTGGCAAGTGTTTGAGAATGACCAACAAATTGTTAATTTCCTACAAGAAGAAGTTGAATTCTCAGCTAGGAATCAGGACAGACTAGAGCAGCAGTATGGGGATCAAGTAGTGCAGCTGCAGACAAACAAGCTTCCCAAGGGTTTAGTAACGTTGGAGTCTATCTTCAACCCTAACGACCAGTTCCGTAAAGAAAAGGCTAACATACAGGTCAAGAGGGAAGATTCAGAGCCAATTCCGGTTGGGGAAGGCAAAACACTTCAAATTGGTAAAGTGGCCACTGAGCAGGAGAAATCAGATTTCATACAACTTTGTCAAGAATTCCCAGATGTTTTTGCTTGGACTTACAAAGATCTAAGAGGTTTCAACCCAAAGTTGGCACAACATACTATTGAGCTGGATCCGGAATCCAAGCCTGTCAGAAAAAGCAAAGGCTAGTGAATCCCCACATTGAGCCTCTCATGAGAAAAGAATTAAGCAAGCTTATTGAGGCCAATATCATCTTCCCCATCAAACACTCAAGCTGGGTTGCTAACTTGGTTCCGGTCAGGAAGAAGAGCGGAGAAATCAGGTTGTGTGTGGACTTCCGAGACCTCAATAGGGCATCTCTCAAAGATCATTACCCACTCCCTTCCATGGAGCAAATATTGCAGGTTGTAGCTGGTTCAGAGAGATTCTCTCTCCTAGATGGCTACTCAGGCTATAATCAGATTATGGTGAAGGGAGAAGACCAATTCAAGACAACCTTCACAACTAAATGGGGCACATATGCTTACAAGAAGATGCCATTTGGGCTGTCCAACACTGGTGCTACCTTTCAAAGGGCAATGGACATGGCATTCAAAGGCTTGATCAACAAGATAGTGCTGATATACCTAGATGATATCACTGTCTTCTCAAAGAATGCAGCAGACCATCTCTTTCACCTCAGGCAAGTGTTTCAGAGGTGTAGAAAGTTCGGAGTGTCTTTGAACCCCAAGAAGTGCATCTTTCTTGCACATGAAGGAAAACTTTTAGGCCATATTGTCTCCAAAGAGGGACTGGCAATTGATCCAGAGAGGGTTGAAGCCATAAGAGCACTACCATTGCCAAGTCACAAGAAGGCTCTTCAAAGTTTCTTGGGAAGGATAAACTTTGTTCGGAGGTTTGTCCCAGATTTTGCAACCCTTGTCAAGCCCATCACCAAAATGTTAAAGAAGAGCATGGATTTTAAGTGGACAACAGAAGGCAAGGAGAGTTTTGAAGCAATCAAAGAAGCTATCTCTCAGGCACCAACTCTCATCAACCCAGACTTCTCCAAGGATTTCATCCTCTATGCATTTGGAGGTGATGACACTATTTCTGCCATTCTAGTACAGAAGAACAAAGATAATGATGAGCAGTCGGTTGCCTTCTTCAGCCAGAGCCTAGATGACTGTGAGGTAAGGTACTCTTTTATTGAAAGCATGTGCTTGCAGTAATCAGAAGCTTGAAGAAATTCAAGCATTTAATCTCGAACAACAAGGTCCAGTTGTTGGTCTCACATGCTGGAGTTAAGGACTTCCTCCTCAACAAGGATTTGAATGAGAAAAGGGCAGTTTGATCACCCGTGTCATGGAGTATGACATTGAGATCAAGATCACCAAGCTGGTAAGAGGGAAAGGACTGTGTGAGTAGCTGGTTTTAGGGAAGTGAAAGGAAGTATGGAACAAAGAGGAAACTGTTTTTGACAATACCAGATAACCATGAGCAAGTGGCAATCAAGAGGAAGACAATGCTTCCCCCACTCCTTGCTGGACCCAAGATATTATGCACTTCCTAGGCATAGGCCTATGCCCTCCAGAGATGAACAAGACCCAAAGGAGACACTTCAGGTTGCAGGTTGTTCCGTATGCCATTGTTGATGGAGTTTTGTTCAAGAAAGACGTAAATGGAGTCTTTCTTGAGATGCATTAGCACAGTCGATTCAAAGGATATTGGAAGAGTTTCATGGTGGACCAGCTAGTGGCCATTTTGCGCCAAGAGTGACAAATCTAAAAATCATGAAGGCTGGTTATTATTGGCCTAAAATATTTAGTGATTGCTATGCATGGATCAAGAGGTGTAAGAATTGTGCATTCTTTACAGAAAAGAGAAGTTTCTTTGCCTTTCCATTACATCCAATATCGGTTGACCAGCCATTCATGCAATGGGGTTTGGACTTCATTGAGTCATTAATCCCAATTCAAGCCAAGGGCACAAATGGATTTTGATGACCACAGACTACTTCACCAAATGGACGAAGCAAGCACTCAAAGAGGCGAATGAGTCTAACATCTTAGACTTTTATGAGGGATAACAACCGGATTTGGTGTACCCACCACAATAATCTCGATAATGCATTGGCATTCATTGGATCTAAGGTGACCGAGTGAAATGTCAAGAACGGTATTTACCTAAGCACTTCATCGAACTATTACCCTCGGGGTAATGGCTGCAAGCGAGTCTACAAACAAGAACTTGTTGAAGATCATTAGGAGGACTCTTGATGAGAATCGAGAGGTCTTGGCATACCAAACTCGAAATAAGCCTTGTGGGCTAATAGGATAACTCCCAAAAGATCCACAGGTAACTCTCCATTCAGGCTTGTCTATGGAAGAGAGGCAATCTTGCCCATGTCACTTGAGTTGCCAACATTGGAACTCATGAAGCAGCTGGAGTTACTTGAATTTGAGCCCATGGAGGTGAGATATGCAGAGTTGATGGAGCTGCAAGAGATTAGAAATCAGGCATCCCAAGCAATGGAAAAGGATCAAGCTTTGATCAAGAAGACCTTTGATAGAAAGGCCAAGGATAGATCTTTTCAAGTTGGAGATCTAGTGTTGAAATGGGATGCGACAGAGCAAAACCGGAAGGCATTCAAAATTTGATGCCATTTGGAGTGGCCCATACGTGGTCACAAAGTGCAAGAACAACAATGCTTTCCAATTAGCCTCACTGGAGGGTGAAGAACTGCAGATTCCAGTCAATGGAATCTATCTCAAGCGTTGCTTCTAGAGGGAAGTTCACTACCCTTGTAAATATTAGATTAGATTTTCTTTCCTCCAAGTGCTTGTGCACATTGTTTTGCTGTAGGTTAGTCTTGTTTTCCCTAAGTGCTTTGGCACAACTTGTTGTCCATGGAGATGTTTAGCAATCCTTGCTTTCATCAGGTAACATTCCATCTTCCTCCTTGCACATTCTGAGTCAGTTAAGGTTCTAAACAGAATATTCGATGACTCCATGCCCAATGGACTACTTCAGTAACTGGTCTTTTCATCTAGCAGGTAGATGACCCCGCTGAGTCGCCAAATTGTTATCCAATTTCCCCCCCCAGGGTTGAATTGATAACATACATCAGAATTCTCAAGTCCCAGGCAAATTGATTAATCCAGGGAAAAATCATGTTTCTAGGGTCCCTTCAGAAAGTTTTCTAACTCTCCTGTCTAGGTTGAAAAGAGCAAGCTCTGAGAAAATGCGAAAAAGTTGCAGAAAATAAGCTTGGGCCAGAAAAAATTGTGAAAATCAGCTAAGTCCTTGTCCTAGGACAAGTGGGACATTTGGGACGCCAAGGCGCGGATCGGCCGAAAAGCCTACAGCGGCCCAAACAGCAAAGGGACATTTGGGACAAATGGATGCGAAATGCCCGAATCGGCCGAAAGAAAGAAAATTTGTCCAAGTCCTTTCACGGAGCAAGCGGGACAAGAGTACGCGAAGGACACGAACCGCCCGGCCCGAGTCGTCCGAACGGAAACTTTCACACTGGGACATCTGGGCCGTGAGTGCGTGAAGGACGTGAACCGGTCGGTTCACACAAACAGAAATCAGAGCACCGGGGCAGTCGAGACTAAAACACGCACGCTGGCGCGGATAGCAAGGAGCCGAAAGCCAATCAAATCACGCCACATGTCACCGGCAGAAAAGGGACGAGGAAGCCCATTTCGGGCGGATCGGAGGATTTTGTCCCGCGAAGCACTGGGACATCCGGGACAAAAAGATGCGGTGGACGCGAAAGAGCCGGCAGACCCGCGGACCAACCAGATCATGACACGTGTCACAAGGAGAAAGGTCCAAAGGTCAAAGGGTGATTTTTGAAGGAAAAGCCGAGCCAATAAAAAGAGGACACATGTCCAATGAAGTAGAGAAGGAGAGAGAATCACGCGACCAATCAATGCATGCCACGTGTCATCTAGGTGGCAGAGTGCGGGAAGAAATTTAAAAATCCGTTTTCGCTTGTTTTGTGCCCTAGATCTTCATATTTCCATATCTTTTGATCCAGAGCTCGGATCGGCACGTTCTTTATATCAACAGAAAGCTTGTGAAATTCTCTACATGATTCTGGGGTTAATCTCGAGTTTTGGTGCAGTTTGGAGAGAGAAAATCAAGAAACGGCTCTGACACGTGTTCATGGCCAGAAGTGACATTTCAGCGACCAGATTTAATGCAGAATGGGTCGCATTCTCCTGTAATCCGGTCAAAATGACAGGGTATGGGTTTTTAAGGTTCCCCCATGCTATTTTAATGCATCTGCAGTCAAGGAGGGATGGGCTCCCATGTTTTGTACGTTTTCTGTCCCCTGGGCTCGACCCATGCAATGTAAAAGCTAGATTTGGCTCATTTCTCGAAAGGGGGAACATTTCTTTGGATAGCAGCTTCTTCTTTCACCCGTAACAAGTGATTTTTGCAAGTATCGACCTCTTCTAAAATTTTAACAGGAGTTTTCTACGCCTTTTGATGTTGTAATACAAGGATTTTGGCATGGAAATGACAATACAGAGCTCTATGATCAATTTTCAGTCCTCTATTTGTGTTGCTTGTTTCATTTCGAGACCTCCGATTACATCTTATCACTTGTGCATGATGTTTTATGTTGCATTTTTATGATCTCGTGTCTATCTCGCAGAACAAGTGTTCACCACTCCTCCTTTGGTGTACCACTGTTAGTTTAGTTTCATTTTTGCACTTTCTATCTCTGTCTCCTTGGATTTTAGAGTAGGATTAGGTTTCAAACCTCTGTGGTTTTTGCAAATATAGATCTAAATCGAGAGGAGTTTGAGGAACCACCTCTAATCTGGAGATTCCTCTCTCGCCTTTCACAAGTCCCCACACTTGGAGAGAGGTTTCCATGTTGTGCAATCACACCTTTGGATGCTAGAGTGATCAACCTAGAATCCCGATCCGCATCCAGGTGTCTTTGTGAGTCTGCAACAACAGCAATATTCAACCCCCAGGAGCTAGTTGGAGCCAAATGCACAACCGTCGGATGCTCACCAAGTGTCAACTCTAGGTGCGATGTGAAAATTGATGTCCCTTTCATCCCTTTAGCTAAAGGAACATAGGGGAAAATAAAATGCACCTAGTCCCAGGTATGCCTCCTGGTCCTCCATACGTCTGATTTTCAGCCCCCAAGTGCTTTTCTCAAGCTCTTTAGCCCTAATGCTCAACCGTTGGATGATTGACAAGTGTCGCGAGGAGGCGCGATGTGCAAATTTTATTTCCATTTCATCCATTTCTAAAGGGAAATCGATACACAAAAATGCACCCAACCCCAGCTTCAAAATTTGAAAAAATTCTAACTCCTTTGTTGCTTCTTGTTGTTTCTCCATTGTTGCCCGTGAAACTCACTGCCGGAAGAAAGTTGTAGAGAATGTCCAAACCACCATTGATGCATTCCACTATCTTTACCAAGTCCTTCCCTCATTCAATCACAAAGATTTTAGAGGAAAATCATATCGCAAAGTTGAAGAATAGAGCTAAAACAAATATTTCCATTCGAAAACCCTCATTGTCGCCAGACAAAGAAATCAACATATCTTGCAAACTAGTGCATGGATCGAGATAAAGATTTTGCTATTTTCACCATTTTCAGAGGCCATAAAACCTTGGTAATATATCTCTCATTCACAACAAATATGGTTTATAGGAAGAAATCCTCATTCTTGCACAATGAAAACAAAAATCCAATTTCCCAATCAACCGACAATCGGTTTGAAGAGAAAATTCACCAAAGAAGCAGAAAAAACCCACATCAAAAACATAATTTTCATCTCAATCCGAGGCTGAAAAGGAAACCTACAATTTTCAAGCTCCATTAATGGTTGTCGTGTCCATAGCTACTAGGTGAAAAATTTAAAATTTTAAAATCTCCCAAACCAGTGATCGGGTAAATCTGAAATTTCATAGGGGTGATATTGGGCAAAAACCCATATCGAAAACTTTGATCCTCCGTGATTTGACCACCAAAAATATACATACTAAAATTAGTAGGCCTTTTACATGGGAGACTGTTATTTCAGGTAAGCGACCATCCGAGGAAGCAGTGAAGGAAGTGGCGGACACGGGGGTTTGCAAGAGAAAGTCATCGAAAAGGTCGTCTCGTCCCATAATTGACACTTACTAAAAATAGTAAGTGGTTCCATTGACCCCTACTATAAATAGCCAGTTGGTCTAGAAGGCGAGAGGAATATAGTATGAGGAAGGAGTTCAAGCTACCATAGTCGATTGAGGTTGGGAAAAGCTAACTTGTACACTTACCAAAAATAGTAAGTTGCCCCATGGGTACTTCCTAAAAATAGCAAGTTGTTTCAAAGGGTAGATTTCACAAAGGAAACATACTAGGAATTGGACATTAAAGTTGGAAGTTGTAGTTGGAGTCTGGAGAGGTAAATCCTGACACTTACTAAAAATAGTAAGTTGCCCTTCCCAGGTATAGTAAGTGTCAAGAAACGACGGGATTCAAGTTTATAGAATGGGCATTATCACTGAATATTGCCTTCACCAAGATTCAATGCCCGTCTCCTCAATGTGTTATCTTCTTCAGTGGGTCGTAACATTTTCACAAGAAGCATCTTTGGCATCTCTCATGGATCTTTTAGAACTCATCTTGGGAGACCCTAACAGTGTCTTTCGACACTCACTACATGGTTCGGGTCATAGGTATATCACACGCATGGTGGAAGCTGCATTCAACAACATTTTGAACACTCAATCCAAAGCGTCTGTGAGCTAATTTGAAGGAGTTTCTCAGGGTGCAAGGAGTTCGAAGATTTAGATTTTCACTATATTTGGAGCTTTCCATCAACAAGGACAAACATACTTCATCATGAATGACATCTCCTCATTTCTCTCTCTCTCTCTCTCTCTCTCTCTTCTCTTCCCTCCCAATGTTCTCTCTCTTCAATGTTCTAATTTCGCTTTGGGTTTTGTACTTTTTGATATGTCTTTAAGTGAATTTAGAAACATGATGTAACATTTAAGTCACCTTTTTTATAAAAGGGACTTAATATTTGATAGGAATATGAACAGCCTAAAGTAAAAAATATGGCATATGAAAAGTCAATGGAAGATGAAGAGTTGCTTCCTCTTCTATAAATTGTAACAAACTCATTTAAAGGACTTGGTAGTTGTTTTTGTGAATTCATGAGAGAGAGATCCTTGTGAAAAGAGAAAAGAGATAGCAAATTCTTCCATTTTCCCCTATTCTCAAATGTCTTCTATTCTCATACTATGTACAATTTTTGTTTGAGCATCAATACAAGAAGGAGTTTCTAGCCTCTTTTGACTAAGGGATTTATTGATACTTTGTGCTCATAAATTCTAATTGGTCTTGTTGCTATTTGCAAAATTGTTTCTTCTTAATTTTAATGCATGTGATGAAACTTCTAACTGATGTATGCAAGACTCTGATTTTCTACTTACAACATTAGTCCCATTATTTAATGTTCTCACTCCCTTTACCACTCTTTTAAGAAATTCCTCTCTAGCAAGTCATTGCTAGCTTTTGTTGTAGGGTCGTGGAGTGCCCCTGTTGGATCCCTGGCTATAAGGCCAACCTAGATAAACTCACTTTACTCACATATGCATGTACGAAATCTGTACCGTTTAAGTATAGGGACTTATATTCTCATATCGTTGGGAGGAAACTCACAAGTTTGTTCCCGACAAATTTTCTCGCCAACAAATGGCTATGTATAGTAATGGTGAAAGTGCAAAGTGACTTCATTTGAACCGTGATCGATTGTGATTTTAAGCTACGAGCTTGTGAAGATGCCGCAAATTAGAGTAGCAAGATTGAACAAATTTGAGATGGCGGCATTTGGCCGTGGCATCATATACGACAATTGAGTTAGTAAGTATGATTATTTCAAAAAAATGTGTTGAAGTTTACTCATTTTTATTGATTTTTGTAAAATGTGAGTTTTAAAGTTTTTAGGCATTTCGACTTAGGAAGAACGGTCAAGGTGCTAACGTCCTTCGGGATGCCAATGCCTAGATCTAGGCAATCGGTGACGTGCTCTTGGGTGCCGCATCCTACTTCAAGGAGTTGCAACCCATGAAGTTTTTATGATTCTAGAACGTGATAAATGTCAATTTCGATGCATTTTGGTATTGTGAATAGTCATTTTTACGTATATACGAAGTGTTAATGTCACATTTTTGCTGGTGTTTTATGTTGTGCAAAGGGATATCCATTCGAGGGAGTTTTGGGGACGTCGAAACTTGAGTACGCTATTGGGATTGGGCTTATCTGACACCGATTGAGATATACTAGACCTTGTCGGCCTGCAGGACATAGCGAGATTGGGGGAGGTACCCCATAATATGCCTATGATCACCGCTTTATGTGAGAGATGGCGTGTAGACAATTGTAATTTTTGGTTTCCTGTAGGGGAGATGAATGTGACCCTGGAGGATGTATATATCGTATATTGTGATTACCAGTTGTAGGCGAGATAGTCCAGGTGATGGTAGTAAAGGATAATAAGAGACAGATCAGAGCATATAGGTGGTATTTTACAGGGACACGGGTATAGACCAAGACCCATATCATTCGGGATGTCATATTGAGATCCAATGTTTTACGATTGTGGAAGTTTATTGCAGTAGTTATTGCTTCATCAATGGCAATGGAGGGTGGTGGTGTGGGCATATTGTATAAGATGCATGATATTTGTCATCATATAAAGGAGGAGGGGACTAGATATACATGGGCGTGATGTGTATTGGTGCATGTGTACGAGGATGTATACATATTTACAAAGGAGGACTATGGAGGTGGGATAGGATCCACCACATTGCTACATGTATGGGCTTATGAGCATATTGTGATATTGAGGCCGCTTGATGGGCCATGTGAGGAGTGGGAAAGACTAGACATATTTTCTAGGAAATGGGTAGGTGTTTAGAGGAGGAGGATGGACATCGATACTTATTGATCAATGTTGGATTGTATGGGGCTAGGGGCCATTATATGAAGACCATACCAATACTATGATGGATGGCCAAAGGATAGAGTAGAGAGCTACGATGTATATGACGTATCTATGGTTGGAGGATCGGTTCCTGGGGTAGCAAGATATTTCAGGCAGAGCGTGTATCATGACAATTTGGTATTGCTTAGGATGTGCCCCTAGAGCCGTATGTATGGGTGTGAGCCACTAGAGTGTCGAGGAGACACAGGAAAGACTAGGACCAATATGGACACAACTAGTTCCCTAGTCCGATGAGGCGAATCATTGCTATAAAGCCAATACAAGTGGATGATGTAGGATGTACTGAGGCATTTAGTACATCTTTGGTAGTGCACCGATAGGTGCTATTGTTTCAAGTTGTAGTGGATGGAACAAGAGCAACACCTGTTGGAGGAGTATAGGGCGAACCTGCCCCGATGACGATGGTATAGCATTAACGATAGTTGAATGTGATTATTTATATATCGATAGTTGTGGTTTATGACTTAGTTGCTTGATTGTGTATTTTATGTGTAGTAACTAATGATGTGCGTGGATGGTTGAAGGGGATGTTTATTGGTCATTGATTGTGCATACATTAATCCACACATTGAAGCAGAATGTGTCGAATGATGTGCTCGTGGGAGGTGGGATGTTGGAGCAAGTGGATGCCATTGTGAGTGAGCATGCCCAGGTTGTTTGATCTAGTAGTGATAGCATCAATGACATGTATCGTGTTGTTGAGTGAGCTTGACGAGGCACGGTGGGAGACTCAACGAGCTAGGGAGGTTCCAGTGGAAGAGCCCTAGCTTAGGATATGTTCACGAAGTATATAGAGTTACAGGGCCAATTTGCGAGAAGTCATTCGAGCTAGTATTACTACATATACAGTCGAGAGATATAAGGGCCGTGAACAATGACGTAAATTGAAGCGAGAAACATCTAGTTACAAAGTTCTTGCAATTGTAGATAGTGATAGTGATGTTGAGATATTACATGTATTGATGTATGGGGCTTTCTCCCCACGATTATGTTTTTGTAACTATGAATTTTGACAATATATAGATGGATGATTGGCATATAGTGTGTTGTGTTGATGTTTAGTGATATGTGACGTGAGGATTGTTTGTTTGTGATGTTTGATTTGTTTTGCATCAATAATTATGTCGAGTTATCATATATGCTTTGATGTGAAATGAATGATGATATATATAGTATATGATGGATAGTAATAGATGTATGTGATATAGTATTATATATAAAATGAATGAATCATGAGATGATAGGAAATAGTATAATGATATGTCACTAAGTGTAGAATGAAAAAGATGTATAATGATGTATGAAATTGTGTGTAAGTTATGATGAAGAGGGGGGAAGAAGGGTGATGCCCCCAACATGTGTATAGAGAGAGATAATGTTCATTTATATAAGACCCCTCAACAATCATGAATGAACCATAAAACATGAGTGTGTCATTGGGAAATGGCTTGAGAGTATGCGCTAGATAGATAAATCAATCAAGTGTATAGTGTAAAGATGGAGAAATGTTCTTATTGTAATAAATCCCTCAACAATCATGTAAGAACCATGAGAACATGAGTGTGTCATTAGGTGGTGAGGTGAGAAGAATCACCTACCAAAGATTAAGTGGGCGTAGAGCGGTGGAAACATGTGAAGTGGAAGCAACATGAGTGTATGAGCCAAACTGAATGTCCGATGAGATGGTGTCAATGATAGGAGATGTAGTGGTGGGAAGCACAGATGTTGGCGGCTTAAGAAGCCAGTGTGAAGTAAGAGCACTACGCAGCAGATGAGATGGTGCAACGGTGGATGAATGAGGTGGAGGTTGTGCATGAATAATGATCTAAAGTGATGGATGAATAATGACCTTAGAAGCGGGAGAAGGAGATAAGTGAACTGAAGTAACAACATGGTTCGTGCATGAATAATGATCTGTGGTGATGGACGAATAAAAACTTAGAAGCAGGAGAAGGAGATAAGTGAACTTGAGTAACAACACGCTTACATGGAATCGAGATGCAGACCATGCATGAGAGCGAGAGCCAAAGGAAATGAAACCCTTATCTTTTAATTGTTGTAATTTGTCATGAAGGGCACAATAGTCATTGTCACGATGGCCATTTATGCAATGATAATAGTAATAAATAAGATCATGCTAGTGATGTAAGTGATGAGGAGGAGGATGCTGATTTGAGGGTAATCGAATCAAGTGCTTATCAAACAAGTATACAACACATCATGAGGCTTAGCATCATGTGAGAAGTGCAATGACTCCCAAGTAGGAGATGCGAGAAGTCGTAGGCGGAGACCGACACAAAGTGGAGGAGATGAAGGATGCTTATGCAATGGAGGAGACCGGACTTGCTTTACGGGTAGAGGAGATGGAGACCTTTGAGGACGCTTAACAGATAGAAGAGGAGAAGAACTAGGAGATAATGCAACAATAACATACATGGGAAGAGGATCTATAACATGTGTAGTAATTAAATTTTGTTCTAAATCGACGACATTATAACATAATAGTGTAAATGATTAGCGTGTGTCATATTGCAATTGTTATTTTAAAGTAAGAATCAAGCCACAAAAAAAGATAAATTACTTTTCTATAATGAATGGGCTGAAATACTAATTGATGCATGCAAGCATTGAAATGTAAAATATAATCAATGATAGGTTCTTTCTTTCCTTGATGTAAGCTAGGTAAGTGATCATGTGTGACTCTAGGACCATTGTTAAGCATAAAACATCTAAGAAAGGCATCTTCCATCTCACAATAGGTACTAATATATCCAAAAGGTAGATGTGTGTACCATTGAAGAACATCATCAATAAGACTATGTGAAAAAATTTAAGTAATAATCGATCATTCGAGTAAGAAGCCATAGCTAAACGATAATGCTTAAGATGTAGATATGGATTTCCAATACCATCGAAACATGAAAATGTAGGCATGATGAAATCCTTAGGAAATGTTGAATTGTGAATATTTTTTTGAAATAGGATTTCCATGAAGAGAGTTATTATCAATAGATGCATAGTAGGCTTTGCTTTCAAGAGTGAGAGATTGGACCTGAGATTGTAATTGTCCAACAACATGCATGAGTGATAAAATTTCATGTGAAGGAATCGTGGGAGATGTGAGAGGCACATTGAGAGGTTGCAATTTTCCATTATGAGTGATCATGGGAACATGAGAAGAAGTGGAGGATGTCGATGCTATAGGAACACTAGATGTTGGTGTAGAAGAAATAATAGGTGGTATACTAGGAGGAATAGAAGAAGACACATGAATAGATTTTGGAGAAGAAGAAGAAGAAAGAGGCGGAGAAGAATATGGAATATTGGTAGAAACATTAGGGATAACATCGAAGGAAACTATATGCTCGCTTTAAAACAATAGGACGAGAATCATCATGTATGTTATTAGATACAACCTCGAAGTAGATGAAAGCGAGTAGAGAATTCACATTCGGCAGTATGAAGAGAAGTAGAATCGTTACTAACATGCTCATGCTCAGAAATATCATCAGTATCAGAAAAAGTTTCACATGCAAGTATTTCATCAAGTGTATCATCAACATATAGTGAAGTAGGAGAATAACTATCATGATATGTATCTTTACAATCATTAGAAACATTTTAAAAATGCAAGGAGTATGAGATGCAACTTTACAATCATACTAACTGTAAGCTAGGAAAAATACACTACTAACAAGGAAGTAAAATACCAATAATCATACCTCCTCCTTCGTGTTCCGTAGCAAACCTCGAAATGGGCTAGGAAACTTGGATTGAGCCCTAATTTTGTGATATGTAGGTGCTTTTCTTCAAGATGGAGCAAGGCCTTCCTGCATGACAATCCTCTTATTTTACCTTTGGATGGGAAAAAGGATTATGAGACTATTTGGGCATTAGGACGAGAGAAAAGGATGTTCTTTGCTCAAAGGATGCAAGAACTTAGATATGGCATGCACGAAGCTTATTCTCCGTGTGTTTAGAGGGGGTAAGGTTGTATTTATAACTGGGGAGTGATTAACTTAGATTAATTTAAGTAATCATGGTTTGAAAATGTGGGCAAGATTAAGTGGGTGGTTTGAAAATGTGGGCAAGATTAGGTGAGTGGTTTGAAAATGTGGGCAAGATTAGATGAGTGGTTTGAAAATGTGTGCAAGATTAGGTGAGTGGGGGCCACGAAGAATGGGTGAGGATTTGAATTATATTTTTAATTCATAAGTGGAGGATTTTAGGTGAGTGGGGACCACGAAGGGTGGGTGAGGATTTGAATTTGAATTTTTAATTCAATAGTGGAAAAACATGGAGAATAATGACATGTGGTGAGGATTGAATTATTTTTTAGATTTTGAAATGGATAATTAATCAAATTATATTTGATTAATTCGAAGTGTATTTTTGTGGGAAATGAGGAAGGGGAATTAATTGATTTAAGATAGATGTGAAATTGGGGTGTCTACATTTGCCCCTCTTTGGAAGGGTACTATGAAAGTAGTGTCCTTTCAAAGAAAGTAGACGGTATGGGGGAAGAATTCAATCTACTTTTTAAAAGGTAGAGTGAATGTTTGTTGGGGAGAATAGAAAGTGGTGAATGACGGATGTCATAGTATCCTCCAAGACAAAAATGTCATGAGAAGATGTGATTATGGATAGATGTGGTGATGCCCCCTCGAGAGGACTGACGAGAATGGAAGATACGACAGAACTCTCGAAAAGAAGGGAAATGGATTTGGTGGAGAAGAGGATGATAATGGAGTGGAAGAGACTGGAATGACCGCACGACGCAAATGGAGAAAGGATTCAATCGACCTTGAATGCTAGGTGTGAGGGTGTGTGGGAAAGAGAAAAGGGAATGGATAGGATTGGGGGTTGATTATGAGAAGAGTAAGGGAGATAGGGGAGGGGAAAAAAAAGGAATGAAAGAGGTAGAAATAAGAGAGAGGGATGATAGGGGAAGAAGGGAATGATGAAGGAAAAAAAGCAAAAATAGGAAAATGACAGAGTAGAGGGTGAAGGGATGAAATAGAGAGATGTGCAAAATGAAGGAAGCAACAGAGATAGTAAAGAGGGATACGTGGAAGTGAAATAAATGATAGAGCTGAGAAAAGAAGGAAACGGGAAAGGATAAATAAGAAGGAGAAAACGAGGTGGGAGTAGGGGGTGAAATGGAGGAAAATGGAAAGAGGACGAAAGAAGAAGTAGAACGGAGAAAAAAAAGAAACTATGAGGGGCGAGGAAAGTGTGAAAAAGAGGAGAGAAAGGAAGAGAAATAGATACAAAATGAACGAAAAGGTAGGGGTGGTAGAGAAAAGGAGAAGTGGTCAGAAGAAACATGAAAATTAGGGGAGAGGAAAGGAAGATAGAACGAATACAAGGAGAAGATTGAAGGAATCGTGTCATTGCGAGGAAGACCAAGGCAAAGAATATGGAACAGACCGTATGGAGATGCATGTGGAGGGTGGTATGATAAAAAAGATAGGACAACGCTGAACAACCAGGTTATCGATGGGGAAGTAAGGAGGAAACGTGATGGAAAAAGGGGAAGAAGATGATACGGGGAAGGGAAATAAGATGAGGGGTGGGAGAGAGAAGAGGATAACAAAGAAAATGATGTAGAAGGAAGGGAATACAGAAAGGGGGTAATAAGTGGAAAGGGAACGGTATAAGGAATGTTCAAAGAAGAAAGAGGGGAGGAATGACATCGATTGGAAAAGATGTGGAGATGCATGAAATGAGGATACTAGGATGACGAGAAAATAGGAAAAGGATGTATGATGAAGACAGTAAAGATAGTGAAGAGGGCAAAGAGGAGATGGAGAGATGGGTAAGAAGCGACAAGAAAGGGTGGGAGTGAGGGAAAAGAATAGGAGAGAAAAGAGAATGGGGGATAGAAGAGGCAATGCCAATGAAAGGATGTTAGGGAAATCCCTTTTACAATGAGTGGTGGGGAAGGGTGAGAGAAAAAATGAAGAAAAGGAGGAAGCGAATGAGGACTGGAAAGGGTAACGCCAACAAAGGGACGTTAGGGAAAACCCTTTAACAATGAGTGGTGGGCTTAGAGGAGGGAAGGAATGAAAGGAAACTCTAGAAGGTCCAAGGGAGTGAATGAGGTCGTGCGGAATAAGGATTGATAATTTTTAGGGAAAACCCATTGACAATTATTAGCACGGGAAGAGAAGATGATGATGAAAGAATGATATGGGAGTGTTAACAATAATGGCGAATGTGTGTGTGGGTAGAAAGGTGGAGGGAATTTGAGAAGATGAAGTGGAAAGAGTGAAGAAGATGGGAGGGATGAGTTGGGACTAAGTGAAAGTGAGGAGAGGATGTGGGTGATGAGGATGAACGAGGTGAGGATGAAGAACCAAGACATGAAAATAATGGGAAGAAACGGTATGAAGGGTGATGGATCAAGAAGGGGAAAATGGGGGAAAAGAATGTGATTGTAGGTGGAAGAGATGAGTTGTATGTTGTAAGAGGATATGTGGAGAAAGGATAATAGTAGGAGGAAAAAGTGGGTAATAGGAGATACCAGGTGGAAGAAGCGATCAACAAAGTGAACGAAGAATGAGGCGGGGGAGAAGTTCACGATGACAAGTTAAGTGTAGGGAGGACCCTGACATAAGATTGTCATGTGACGGAAGTGGTTAAGTAAGATTGCCATGTGAGCAAAACTGGAGATGACAAATGGTCAAGCGAGAAGTGGTGTTTGCGAGAATCGAAAAGGAGGTGAAAGGATGTGATAATGGGGAATGCCGAGAAAAAATGAAGGGTGAAGGGTGTGTAGTGATGGGGAAAGGCAAGGAGACAGATCATCCTTAAGAGGGACTCTTAAGTGAGATCGCCATGCCGGGTGAGTGGTTAAGTAAGATTGCCAAGTAGAGGAGGGTGATAGTGGTGGTAAAAAGATGTGATGATGGGGAATGAAGAGGAAATATGGATGGTGAGATTGGAGAGTGATGGGCAAGTGTAAGATGACATGTCATGCTTAAGAGAATCTCTTAAGTAAGATCGTCATATTCTTTGGAGAGGTTTCGTAGGGTCACCCAACCGACAGGATGATATGTAAAGAGAAAGAAAAAAATTATATTGGGGATAGGGGTGGAATGGTAGGGTGAAGAAGATGATCACGATAAGAGGTGGGAGAAATAAGATGGGGAAATATGATGGGATGGGGGAAGGCCACGGGGCGATCAACCTTAAGTGGAAGTCTTAAGTAAGATTTCCATGCAAATTGGAATGGTTAAGTAAGATTGCCAAGCTGAGGAAGAAGAAGGATGATGTTAGAGTTGGTGGGAATAGGGTATGACAAAATGGACTGAAGGGGAACCCTCAAGTGAATTTTCCATACTACGAGAGCGTGTAAGTAGGATGACCAAGCATAAGGTGGATTTGGGGAAGGATGAGAAAAGAGTGAGTGAGGTATGCCTAAGTGGTATATGATATGAGATGAGGTGATAATAAGAAAGAAAGGACACAAAGGAGTGTAACATGAATGGATGAAGGAATATATATAGTGGAGGGCGAGAGAGTGTGAGGGGAATCCTTAATTGGGATGCTCGCGTGGTGAGAGTAATGATGCGAGAATGAGAAGTAGAAGAGGTGGAGTGGGAAGATATGTTTGGTGGTGATGGTTGTTTGATGAGAGGGCAGGTGGTGAAGAAGCTTCTGGGAAGATCTTAGGGAGAGGGTAAACCTCCACTGAGGATTCCATATAGAAGGGGTTAGTAAGTAAGATTGTCAAGCGGGAAGCAAAAGGGTGAAAGGAAATAATACCAATGGGTGAGAGGGGACATGAATGGTGAGAAGGGTAATATGGGTATAAGCGGCGGAGTAAAAATGAGGAGTGAGGATGAATGGATCAAATACATGGTGATCATGGTGGGGGAGAAGGAGCTGCTGGATAGTGAATGCTACTTGAGAAAGATCGTCAAGTAGGATTTGTAAACTGTAACAGTGATCAAGTAGGATTCCCAAACTAGAGAATGCATTAGTATGGGTGAATGGATGGGGTGCAAAGTAAGATGTTGATCATGCAAGAAGATACTCACGTGACGAAGAGCATCTTAATTTTAATATAGCACATAACAGATGCATCGTGATATAAAAGATCATGATGACTAGACTGTAATATGCGTGATAGCATAGACAGGGGCCATCAAAAATGTTTGATGCCCTGGTACGATATGCAAATGGAAGAGAGCATAGACAGAGGCCATCAAGAAAGTATGATGCCCCAGTACGACATGCAATCAGATAACATAAGAATATTACAGAGAACACCAGGATACATAAAATCAAGATGCCCCCTGTAATATAGCAAGATGCAAGAAAGTAATTAATAATTTACAACTAATAATGCAACACAAGAACCAATAAACATGTCCCTAACGTGTTCCACAGTGAGGATTGATCGGATGTGCCCCCAAGCAGGGGCACGAGGACATAGTAAAATATTGGGTCATTGTCCTCAAACAAGGAAGCAATGAGAGCCGGATTTGCCCCAAGCGAGGATTCACGCAAGGAGAAGTGGTTTGAATTTGGTAGTCATAAGGTGATTGGATCATTTGTTGGGGATAATAGTCCAAAGGTTGAATTGTGTTGGTTATTTTAGAGTTTTTACGATTTTGTGGAGTTTACAATATTTTTATTTTTGTTTATTATATATATATATATATTTTTTTTCTAATGTTTTTTGAATTTTTGACGTTTTTTTAATGGTTTTGGATTTTTGACGATTACTGTAATGTCTTTGGATTTTGACGAATATTTCTAATGTTTTTGGATTTTTGACGATTCTTATTAATGGTTTTGGATTTTTGACGATTATGTGTAATGTCTTTGGATTTTTGACGAATATTTCTAATGTTTTTGGATTTTTGATGAGTTCTAATTTTTTTGTTGGATTTTAGATGATTGTTTCTAATGTTTTTGGGTTTTTGACAATTTTCAAATGTTTTTGGATTTTGGATTTTACACTATTTTTGGATTTTTGACGATTTTCAAATGTTTTTAGATTTTTAGATTTTTACATTGTTTTTGAATTTTTGACGATTTTCAAATGTTTTTAGATTTTTGGATTTTTACATTGTTTTTGGATTTTTGACGATTTTCAAATGTTTTTGGATTTTTACATTGTGATTGGCAATTTATAGACCAGAGTGCAGACTTATTTTTGAGAGGCAATAAACATGGATATTATCCATATGTACTGTGTTCCGTGTTGTAACTTATGCTCAGAATAACACAAATTCACTTTCCATTGGCAGGATATGGTGGTGATGATATGATGAAAAGAATTCCAACTCCATTCTTGACTCCACACAACTAGTAAGACTTATTTTGAGAGGCGATAAACATGGATATTATCCGTATGTATCGTGTTCCGTGTTGTAACTTATGCTCAGAATAACACAAATTCACTTTCCATTGGCAGGATATGGTGGTGATGATATGATGAAAAGAATTCCAACTCCATTCTTGACTCCACACAACTAGTAAGATGTGTGGGCTCATCACCAAGAATCAAGAAGGACGTAGGAGGTAGATAGTGAATATAGAGACAAATGCTAACAACAATCCCTTTGGGAAATTGTGACTCCATTCTTCATAATGGTACTTGAACCGCCAAAAATAGCTTTCACTTTATGAGTAACATGCTAGACTTAGACAGTTATGTGGCTTACTGATTGATAAGATATGAGGTTAAGGGATAGTTCTCTCTTCACTTAGGCATAAATTACGTGTTTGGGGATTCTATAATTTGTAAGCACTGTAAGATTTTGTATTTGTGAAATGACTCCCTATGCCTTGCCCCATGCTACTAGTGAGAAGCAAGGGCTCATCACCGAAGGCAAAATATAGGCGAGTGAATTCCTTTTTGTTTTTGTTTTATGCTTATATGAGAATGACCCTCTACGCTTTGCCCCATGCCACTTATAATAGGCAAGGGTTTATCATCGAAGACAAGACGTAGACGAGTAAGGGCACCTTCCTCCATTCCCAGTCTCACACTACCAGTAAGAAGTGTGGGTTCAACACCAAAGACTATGAAGGACAAAATATGTGTCAATGAATTATTCATAAGTTATTGAATTGATGGATTTTTTTACAATAGTGCTTTGTATTTGGGAAGAAATGTCTACCCCCAATCTCAGCCCCACATGAATAGTAGGACGCGAGGGTTCAACACTGAAGATGGACGACCAAACGAACTGGGTAACGAAGTTTAGAGCTTTGTTATGAAAGAGAGAATGTATTTGAAGGGAATATATTACCATCAGTAAGCTTCTAGGTATGACCCTAGAGGAAAGCGAATGAAAATGGAAGAAGTATGACGCTCAAAAACTTAATAGGATTTATAGTAGCACTTGTCTCATGATGATAAATATGAAGATGTGATTTTTGATAATGAAAATGTCTGCCAATGGAAATGAATAAATTTATTCGGAGATAAGCAAGACAAAAGGAACAATGTACACGTTGTTGTTTCCCGGAATAGAGAGTGCTTTCAAGAATAGAATTTCTTTGAATGGAATGCATTCATGGGTTTTTCAAGGACTTGGCCTGTGTCAATGGCCAATTTATAAGCTCCAAACCCAAAATTATCTATGATTTCGTTGGGCTCAAATTTTTCTTGTTTGTCTCGTTCTTTGGGTGTGTTCTTTCGATTTTCTTTGAGAATGAAATGATTGACCTTAAATTTTCTAGGTTTGAATTTTTTATGGTAGCTATGTCGTAGCCGATTTTGATATACTTGAAGATGATCTAGGGCATTAAGTCGTTTTTCATCAAGAAGCTCGAGTTCATTAAGACGTGACTGTTGATAATAATCTTTATTGATTACATCTTTGAAGGATATTATGAAGGATGAAAATTCAACTTTGACATGTAAAATAGCTTCCCAACCATAAATAAAGTAGAAGGGAGTGGCTCCAATAGGTGTGTGATAAGATGTGCGGTAAGCCCAAAGAGTGGGATAGATTTGGTTAAGCCAATAGCTTCCATGTGTGTTGACAATGATGGTTTGTGTTATTTGGTTTTTTGCTTCTATTTGTCCATTAATTGATTGTTTTGAGGATATATTCACAATTAAAGATGGAAAAGGTTGTGTAAAGATATTCCTGGGTATAAGTACCTCGTAGAATGGATGCACGTAGAAGTCTTGATAGGTGAGACTAATTAGTGATGAGATGCCTGCAAGATCGATAGTTGAAAGCATGATGGACACGATGGGTTGCATTGTCGCAAGTGTCCAAACTCGATGTGGTTGTGTTTCGACAAAAAGGCTAGAGATGTTAGGCATAAGAGCCAATATTGGAAGAATAGAATCAAACTTAATGGTACCTGTTGATGGAACCTCGTCTGTAGTGTCTACAGTAATATCAAGGTTTGAAAGGGAGTCTTGAAACGAGATCAAGGTCTCGTTAGATGTTGGAAGAATGTTGTCACCCAAAACAGGTTCAATATATGTTTGGGCTGAAAGAGAGTCTTGAAATAAGTTCAAGTGCTCAGTAGATGTGGGAAGAATGTTGTTGTCCAAAATAGGTTCAATGTATGTTTGGGTTGAAAGAGTGTCTTGAAATAAGTTCAAGTGCTCAGTAGATGTTGGAAGAATGTTGTTGTCTAAAACATGTTCAATGTATGTTTGGGTTAAAAGAGAGTCTTGAAATAAGTTCAAGTGCTCAGTAGATGTTGGAAGAATGTTGTTGTCCAAAACAGGTTCAATGTATGTTTGAACTAATGGAAGGAAATTTGAAGAAGATATGGATTGGTTTAGAATTAGAGAGTCTTGACTGTCGTCGTCATGATCTCGTAGAATTTCAGTATATATAGGAGTTTCGACAGTAGTCAGCTCTTCATGGAAAGTTGTGGTATTGGATGTGTCGTTGGTTGCAAGAGCATTGTCATCAAGTTCTACAGAGATGACATCGTCGTCAATTAAGTCTTGGACGTAATTCTTAAATCGCACACATTTATCTGTGTGATGACCATCAATGCGATGAAAGTCACAGTATGTGTTAGGTTTGTACCAACATGGCTTAGCTTCCCCTTTGACAAAGGGTTTTGTAATTGGATATCTTATCAGTTTAGCCTCTTTTAGTTGATGAAAAACACTAGAGAGACTTTCTCCAAGGGGGGTAAATTGACGTTGGACTTTACGTGAACTGGTTTCTTCGTGAGGTTGTATGATCAACTTTTTGGGTGATTGCTCATTGATTTGGGTAGCCATATGAGAGAGTTGTGTTTTCATCTTATTAATTTGTTCTAATAGCTCATTGCATGACATTTTTCGTGAATTCATCATGTTTGAAAGAGAGGGAGAACAAAGAAATGTGCGATGAAGAACTCAACCTATTGATTTGTGATCTTTGTTTTCGCTCAATCAAGTTTTAACAAGGCTATAAGGAGTAAGCTCAAACAAGCTACTCGGGATACAAGTGGGATATAACTCAAACAAGCTATGACGAATATGTTGATTGGTTTGGATTAAACAAGCTTAGCAGACGAAAATGTAAGGAGTACACTCAAACAAGGTACTCAATACAAGTGGGATATAACTCAAACAAGCTATGATGAATATGTTGATTGGTTTGGCTTAAACAAGCTCTGGATTTTTGATAGGAAGAGTAACTCAAACAAGTGACTCAACACAGTTGTGAACTAAAATGAGATTTAAAGGGATTTGTGTCGGATGGGATTTTGTTAAACTCGACAGCTGATG
Source organism: Taxus wallichiana var. yunnanensis (assembly GCA_018340775.1). Taxonomy (NCBI): domain Eukaryota; kingdom Viridiplantae; phylum Streptophyta; class Pinopsida; order Cupressales; family Taxaceae; genus Taxus; species Taxus wallichiana. Next base: position 130,679,543 of record CM031233.1, on the reverse strand, counting down.
AAATAATGAGTGAACTCAAACAAGTCACCCAATGTCATTTTGATATAACTTGAAACAAGTTATAAATGATGTTCTGACAATTGATGAGATAAGGAGTGAATGCTAGTCACTCAATATCAGTTGGATATAGCCAAAGACAAGCTATGACAAATGTATTATTGGCTGAAGCGAGCTAATGAAATTGGTGAGATGTTTTGGTTTGCGTTGTTGGATTGTTTAGATGTTTTCGCTTGGTATTGAATTGGTCGAGAACTGATTTTTTTGTGGAACACAACTAGGGTCTGAACTTTTACAATGAACACATTGATATCAACCAAGTTTTATGATAAAACAATGCTAAACTATTTTGTTTTCAAACAACAAGCAATCATGTGGATTCAATTGTTTTGGCTTATGAGGTAACTTCTTCAGGAATGATCATTGTTTCATGCAATCATACAAGTATCTTTGTGAAATGGTGGATGCGAGCTCTTATTACTCCAAGAAGATGCGTCCTCGATATACCCTAGTTCGATATACCTAATTTTGTACGGGACGGGGACGGGGTGGTACGGGAACCCTTAGAGCACTGGAGGAGACTCACCAATTCTTACTTGCCTATTTCGGAGTGAATCACCACGTCCAGAACAGGTTTTGTGAAAAGGTGGAAGGTGATGGAGGGATGAATGTGTATGGTGTCCTTATAACTCCCCGAAGATTTATAGGGATGATGCCCAGGCTTCGTTGTTACAGCTATTTAGGCGTGACTCGCATGCGTTGCACGACAACATTACCTGTAAGTGAAGAGCAGTGGCGAGGTAAATACCGAACGCTGTGATGAGACTAGGTCTCAAAGTGCAATGCAGATGCAAATGTTGTTGGTGCGTGGTAGTCAAGTCCACGTCACTGGTGTAGCTTTGGTGGTGATGAAATCCACCTCGTCTACGTGCAAAAACAATATGATAAAGTGATTAAACGCAAGGTTCTTTCCAACTTGAAATAAATCACTAGTAAAAAAATAATTGCGTACCTGAGCATACTTTTTTTTTTGGTTTAAGCAATTGTCTTTGAATGGTGGTATTTTTGTGGGATTTTTGTTGTTTTTGTTTTGTTTTTGTTTTTGACAATATTCCAGCAACACGGTTCTACAGAAAACAAATTAGCAGTTATCCTGTAAATGAAATGTTAGAAAAGTAATCGTGGTTGTTTTTGATTTGTCAGATCTCTCAAAGGCGCAGGAAAAGAGCATACACAACCAACGACCAAACAAATATTAAGAATATGACAAAGGAAAATAATTATTAAAATGACAGGTTGGAAAACAAAGCTAGAGGATCTGCTGATGTTAGAACAAGAAACTAAAAACTTGTGACCGTTTCTGATTTTCCAGATCGCTCGAAGGCGCAAGAAAAGAGCATACGGATACAATTGGAATAGTTTTTTTAAATGTTAATAATTATTGCAATTAATCATGATTGCGAAATAACAATAATGATTATTTTCACAAAAAAGAAAAACGATGAAAGAAGAGGGTGAAAACGTTACTTAGAAGTGTTGTCATGGAAAATTGAAATGTAAGGCAAAAATTAAAAATTAAAAAAATTGTTGTGCAGAGCCCAAGTGGCCTCACGTTTCTGATTTCCAAGATCACTTTTGAAGTGCGAGGAAAGAGCATACGCGTGAGGTTGTTACGTGAAATAAAATAAAAATAATAATTTAAAAAAAAAACTATAATTTTGTTGTTTTTTGTTAAAAAGACAGGTGTTAGAAGAAATGAAACCAAAATTTTTCTGTAAGTCTAAATCTAAAAATTATTTTTTCATTGCATAGATATTTTCAATACCTTTCCGTTAAAAAAATGAAGTCATTCCGAGTTCGGGAGCAAAAGTTATGGCGTCCGGAAGATGGGCTACGGTAGCACTCTGAATGAAAATTTTGAACATGAGAAAAACGTCCTGAGCTAGTTTTTTTATTTTCTGACTTCTGTACTTTACCTGAGAAGCTAAAATTTTGACAAAGAAGGTTAAAAAAGAAATATAAACGAGAAAGAAAGAGTCGATCGCAAAATGATTGACTAAAATAAAAGAAAAAAAAATGATTAACTTCCTACAAATGAGTTATTTTAGCAAAAGTAAATAAATGAATGTATTTTGCGGATTGGTTGTCCCATGACAGTAAAATGATAAAATAATGGCTAGTTCATGTGTTTCTACAGATGACGAGTAAATAGCAAAATCAAAACCGGGAACTAAACACCAAGCACCGAGGAAATCAAAGACAGGATGAGCTTCAGAGTGTCATTGTTGCTATAACCTGCAGATACACCACAAGACACCACACTACAAAAACACTACACAAAGCATGAAGGTTAACCAAAGAAGACCATAAGGAACAGAAAAATGAAATAATAATGAACAATAATAAACAAAGAAGATAAAACCACTAATTAGGAAATTAATGGTAACAGATTGAAAGTAATCGGGTGTGCTTGAATGTAAGCTAGGAAAAATACACTACTAACAAGGAAGTAAAATACCAATAACCATACCTCCTCCTTCGCGTTCCGTAGCAAAACCTCGAGAATGGGCTAGGAAACTTGGATTGAGCCCGATTTTGGGATATGTAGGTGCTTTTCTTCAAGACGGAGCAAGGCCTTCCCGCAACAACAATCCTCTTATTTTGCCTTTGGATGGGAAAAAGGATTATGAGACTATTTTGGCATTAGGACGAGAGAAAATGATGTTCTTTGCTCAAAGGATGCAAGAACTTAGATATGGCATGCAAGCTTATTCTCCGTGTGTTTAGAGGGGGTAAGGTTGTATTTATAGCCTGGGGGAGTGATTAACTTAGATTAATTTAAGTAATCATGGTTTGAAAATGTGGGCAAGATTAAGTGGGTGGTTTGAAAATGTGGGCAAGATTAGGTGAGTGGTTTGAAAATGTGGGCAAGATTAGATGAGTGGTTTGAAAATGTGTGCAAGATTAGGTGAGTGGGGGCCACGAAGAATGGGTGAGGATTTGAATTATATTTTTAATTCATAAGTGGAGGATTTTAGGTGAGTGGGGACCACGAAGGGTGGGTGAGGATTTGAATTTGAATTTTTAATTCAATAGTGGAAAAACATGGAGAATAATGACATGTGGTGAGGATTGGATTATTTTTAGATTTTGAAATGGATAATTAATCAAATTATATTTGATTAATTCGAAGTGTATTTTTGTGGGAAATGAGGAAGGGGAATTAATTGATTTAAGATAGATGTGAAATTGGGGTGTCTACACTAACTAGTATGAGAAATAACATCATTCACATGTACATTTTCATCATGATTTTTAGCTATAGTATCGCAATCAAGACCAAGCATATAATCAATAATAGCATCATCAAGAGTTTCAATAGAAATAAAAGAAGGTGGAGTAGTCTTAGTACCTATGGCATAACAAGGATTACATCCAAAAAACTTCTCTTGTTAAGAACAATGTTGAGAGTAGAGTGTTCAAACTAGTAGGAATCATGTGTTCATTAGCATCAAGAAATCTTTGAACATTATCATCAAATTTAGCATAACAATAAATATCAAACAATTCAGCCTCAACAACATCATCAAGGATAGGATTAACACTCTCATGATGCATAGCTTTCCTAGGAGAAGAAGATATACTTTTAGCCATTTAGGGTTTTGTGGATCCTAGGGCAAAGAGTTCTAAGATATGGGTTCACCAAAATGATTTAATAAAATATGATAATCAGTGATTTATTAAATCTAATTTTAGGAAGCACCACGATGATCTACAACAAGATACAAATGATTTCATGCTTTTATAAATTTAACTATGTAAGAAAATGTGAAAGGTAAGATATTTATCTGATTTTCACTTATCCCGAAGTGTATATGAACTAGACGAATTGATGGAAAGGATGGGCGAAATGCTTAGAACTTCTCGATACGACTCTGGAATCAGTAAACTAGCTTAGACATGGGTGCCTAGGTGGGGGTGAGGAAACTTGGGGTGCCCAAGACCTCTTTAAGTACCGGAGTTTGCGAGAAAAGCTTGGAACCTAGTTTCTTCAATGTCGCTAGGCTTTCACTCTTACTCATTGATGATCACCATATGTCGCTCAGTTGTTGGGGTACCTATAAATCGCAACACAAATAATCTCTTGTAAAATTTCAAAAATATACATCAAATCCTAAAAATAAAGATGAAAAATGAAAGGTTAGAGTGTCCTTGGTTGTCAAACAAAGTGAACTCACGATCATGCGTTGCACTCGTCTCGGACCCAATGTAGTTCTATGTGCTTGTGTGTGCAATAGTGTTCCTAGGTTTCCCTTGTGTCGATGATTCCAAGATAGCGGGTTGTAGCTAGATAGAATGCAAATTTGTGGATGTAAAAATGAACTTCCCCTTCCTATGCAGTGTGTATGTAGAGTAATAATCCTAAGATGTAGCCCCTTTGATATGTAGATAGATAACCCTTGATAGAAATTGCCCGCCATTATAATGGTATGTATGTTGTGTTTATATAGGGATCTCTTGCTTGAATTTCGACACTAATGACATGACATGCTAACTATGACCTCGGGATAGGAGTAGGAAGACCGAAAAGGCTGACCAAAAATGTCAAAAATGCAATCAAGAATAAAGGGGACATGAGCACCCATGTTGGGCAGAGTGTCTCGGGTGCTAATGTCCTGAGACAACTGATGAAAAATGTGAGAATACTGATAGACATGGATCCATGTGACCTAACCAAAACTGAAGTTCTGAAGTGACAGATGCGAGATAAACCAATAGAGATCAATATACTTTTATTATGCAAGATCCATACATAAAACAACATACTTGGCGTTAAGTAAAATAATAGTATGTGTGATTTTGTGTCTACACAATAGTTCGCAAATAAGGTATAACATTTATTTCATGATTGGATTTGCTTCATATTTTCATTTAATTTATGGCATCAATTGTTTTTTTAACCATTGAAAGGCTAGGGATCTGATAGAGGTAGATCTTTAACTACCAAAAAGTATTGATCCATAATCTAGTTTGTGTTTTTGTATATTCAAAGAGATATCACTTTCCTATTTAAAAGAACTTGATACTTTGTCCCATAAAAATTAATAGTGGTTTCTTGAACCTATTTACTTTACGTATCATTTAAATTAAATGTTTATTTTATTTTTAAATCTTACATGTGACCCTAATTTTTTATACAATCAAGACTCATTTAGAAGGTGTATTATGTAAAGACATCATAAAACTTTGGTGTTACAAAGACTCTACCAACATTACACTCACACTTATATTAGTCATATATGCACATAGAAATGGAACAATGCATTAAGTCCTACATTCCTTATTTCATCTCCAAACCCAAACAAGAAGTTGGAACTCTACATAATTCCACACACCTCTATTGGTTCCATCTTTTCCACGGGAATATGTCAACATGGATCTCATTTCTAAACTACTGTGACAAAAACACAATTATAATGTGGTATTATTTGTAGTGGATAGGTTCTCAAATATGGCGATCATGGTTACTTGATGAAGTTGGCACTACTTGTTTTTCTTCACCCATGTATGTGTCTCTTTTAGAATCCTAACATTCATCCTATATGACCATGATCATCATCTTATTGATCATTTATTGAAAACACTATGAAAATATATGAGTATGTATCTTTATCATCCAATAGTGTTTCATCCTCAAATATATGGATAAAAAAACAATTTCAACCACACTATAATTGATCTTTTGTGCATTTAAAATAGTGCACTTGCTCAAACTTGGGAGTATAACTTTATTTATGTAAACCATTCCTATAACATTTTTCTTTTAAAATTTATACATGGGATAGTCTAACTAATGACACCTCTAGAAATCTCCTAACATGCTCTAGATTGCACTAACTCATGCACATAGGAAAAATATATGGATAAAGAAATAATTTTTGTTCTACATATAATCTATTTATCAATAGTTCAATAGATTATCTATCACTCATAGAAACATTACAAAGAGTACCATGAAACACATCACACACCTTATGCATTCTAAGTTTGATGATAAAATTTGATTGGATATTTAGAGAGAATTATCTAAAGTTCCAAAATGGAAGATCAATCCTCTACACTATCATCCTTACACCTTTCTCCATGTAGTTGGTGAGAACACCTTTTCTCTAGGTTTTCCTCCATACTTGGCCATGCACCTAGTTTTCAATGTGTAGTTTCTCCAACCTTACTTACCTCCAATTCTTAATCAAGTTGTGACGCACCATACTTCTAATTTAGATCTTAAACATTTATTCCCAATAGATAAAGACCACATTAACAAATAGATGGAAAACTACACCATCCACTACATTCCTCCATTTTTTCAGTAGTTAAGGTTGGGAAGTATGTTGATAAATATATGTGGCATAACCTTTATTAAGTCCACTTGGTTAGTCTCCTTAGCTAACCTCTTGCGAAAGGAGAAAATTTCTTCTCAAGAAATAGTGAATGGTCATTGTGCGATTTTCCATCCTTGCTACAAACAATACCACATAAGCCTCCTCACTTCTATTAAAAAATTGGAACTCACATTAGTGTATTACAAAAACGATCTAATCTTGTAGTGTTACGCGGAAATGGCCTAGTTGTTCATGGCATCCATCATGTCTTACTTCCTTCATTCAAAACATCTTGTAAAAAGTACAAACCTTACGAATTGTGTGTAAACCCCTTGCACAATTGTGCGTAGATTACTAAGTCCTATGATACCTTTGGAAATTTTCCCTAGAAATCCCTCTCATCTTTGGCACATGTTTCAAAACTTGCATAAATCATGAAATATTGAGCTAGGACAACAAAACCTTTGCATCTCTTGTAGTATTACGAACTCATCCACGTTACGATCAAATATGTTATAATTCCATGTAATCCTTTGTAGCTATCCCATGCATTATAAAACCTTTTCATCGGTTCATCACATGACGTTTCTTTCCACCGATCTATACATGAATGTTACACTTCAATGTTCACACATCAACACCCTGTTCCAATTAGTGCACCAGATGTCATGTCCCGCACTAGGCCATGTTAGAGTATCATTGGGACATGCCATGTGGAAAATTTCAACTACTTTCCTATAATAAGATGGAATAGTTGTAACAATCTCTCCAAAAACTATCATCAATTGTAACTACCATTTTTATTGTATATATATTGTAATATATAATATGTATGAAGAATATATGATTTATAGGTTAGATCTTCATAAATATAAGCTTGTACTTGCTTGAGACATACACTAGATAAAATTTATTGGTTCTTCTCTATCATTAATCTATTTGTAATACCTTCTCAGTAGTTCTATTTAATCAATAAGGATGCCTTCCCATTTTGATACAAGATCATGCTTTCTTCGTCTTGAAAAATGTTTTATAGACGTCTATATTTCCTATTCACCATTAGTGAATATATGTTGCATTTCTTACGATAAATATTCTATTACATTATTGTGTGTTTGTTTCATAGCATTCAACATCCACGTGCACTCATAATCCTTTTTACTCTTGCTAGCATAGGATTATCTCGCACACATGATCTTGGGATTTGTGGTGCAAATCATGCCTTTTGTGGGGTATTCTTGAGTTTTTGAAGATACTTACATGAGTCAGATGAAACTTCTTTTAGGATGGCATGAAACAATATGTCAAATAATTTATGGCAGAATGTGATACATGTCAATATAAAAAAGGAGAGACTGTTTAAATTCTTGGCACTCTACAACCACTACCAATTCACATTGTAGTATGATTAGATGTCTTTATAGAATTGATTGAAGTGCTACCTAAGTCTAGTGTAAAATAGTGATCTTTATTATGGTTGAATACCTCTCCAAATATGTCTATTTCTTCTCATTGACCGATCCTTTCAATTATTCAATAGCGGAACAAATTTACAATGATCAAAATTCCACCTCCATGGTATGTCCCCTTTTACCGTCTCATATCGCAATCCCACTTTCACTAACAATTTTTTGCAATAATTGTTTAAATACCACGAGACACAACTTGAAATGATCTCACACACCATGTTTAGATTTCTGGATAAAAATAGATTTCAATAATAGTTTCGATACATGTATGTGTTGTTTTTCCTCGAAATAAAAAATCCATTGGGTTGAGTTGCTCTCTCTTATTGAAAGGTGGTACAAAACTTCTTACCACACTTTAAATAAGATGACACCCTATGAATTATATATGGCCAACTAGAACCATTTCTCATATCCTACCTTCCAGATGGCTCCAAGGGGTAGGTTATTGATTCAACTCTATGTCACAGGGAAACTTTATTGTAGGATTTAAAGAGATACTTGTTACAAGCTCAGAATCAGATGAAACAACAAGTATATCAACATTGTTCATAATAAACATTTTCCATCAAGGACATGGTTTTTTTAACAAATCCAACCATACAAACAAATTTCCTTAAATCTCAAAGGCAATCATAAGTTAGCACCAAGATTCAGTGGAATGTATAGAGTGATGCAAAACATTGAGAATGTGGCGTATAAATTAGACCTACCCCCATATTTCAAGAGTCACCATGTTTTTCATATATCGTGTTTGAAGTAGGTCTTTAGGGAGAAAATTCATGTGTGCATGACTCTCCCGAAGTTGGATGAAGTGAGCTCTTCTACCTTGGAACTTGAGGTTATCTTGTGTAGATGAACATGCACACTCTACAATTGTACTATCATTGATGATTTGATCCAATGTAGAATCATGCAACCAAAAGATGCAACTTGAGAACCTCTCCAACAAATTTAACAACACTTTTCACAGCTCAAGTTTTTAGGATTTTTTTCTTCAAAAGTTTAGGGCATGCTAAGAACTTGATGTCCAAACAATATTTTATTTTTGCATTGTAATGTCAAAGGTAGCTTTTGGCTCGAGCAACTATTGTGTGTGTGAGGACCATCCCTTAAGCACTACATGGTAAGGTTTTCCAATGAAACTCAAGTGCCTATGTATTGTAAAGCTCACCATTGAGAATTAGGGTTACTGGGTTGTAATTCCTATATATTGATATTGTAAGGAAGAGATGGGATATCTTTTATTGTTGTAAACAAGCTCGTGGAAAAACGCAACTTGCCCCTTTAGAGAGCCCCCGCAATATTTGAATATAAGAAAGTTCAAAGGTATTTCTTGAGCTCATTTAGTTTTCTAGTTCTTTTGCATTATGTTATTCATATTTTCACCAATATTTTGCAAGTAGGCTAATAACAACATTCATGAGCAATTTAATTAGACTTTTTAATTTAATGATATTTTATATATTTCTTATTATCATGTAGAGAGATGTTCTAAAATGGCAATAAGGGTGAATTGTAATATAGCGAGATATTCACTTTTATGTTTGACCTTAAATGTGATGTCCGTTTGAATCGAATAAGCGCAACATTGAGGAAACAGATCCAATTCAACAAATACATCCACTTACCAGTTTCATTCAAAATCAACTGCAAATGATCAAGGTAACCTCCACTCATTCAAGCTATGATTATTTTATACTTTGATGCTCTCAATTAAAATTATTAATTCATGGGCGTTTACTGTTGTAGGCGAAATCACAACCGTCAACGTCTTCCTCTTCCTCTTCGTCTTGGGGATTCACCTTGAATCTGTGGGATCGGCCACAAAACTTGGTGCTCAAGTTATTGACACCATTTCGAAAGAAGCAGACGCATTTAGTGAAACGGTAATGCTTGAGTTTTGATTGCACATCGAGTTCCATAATTTTGTTTGCATTTGGATTTTAGGAATGGAATATGCCATGTTGACCGTATTTGTGTGTGTTCAGGGAATAGCAAAGGAGATGGGCAACATGGTGTTGAGTTCGGTAAAAGCCATAGCACAAACACATTGGGCATTTGCCCTCGAAACATGTGTGAAAGCAACATCCAATGTTTCCGAGTGCATTGAATTACTGGAAGAGATTGTTCTACTTGCAAAAGATCTGAATGAATTCAAGAGAGCAATGCCTGCACAGAGTGAAAAACTTTTGAAAGCGATTCATGTGATAGTTGAAGGCGCAGTGATGTGCTGTGACTACATTGAGAAAGGACAACTTTCGAGGTAGGCAGATTTATCCTATTTATATATCAAATTATCCGATTCTATTTATATGGACTGTTATTTCAATGACTAAATGTCTAAATTCTAGATCAAGTCGGCTAAAGAAGGATATTTATTGTCTAGACGCGGTTTTTTAATTGTAATTGTAAGTAGAGTACTCTACGTATATGGTCATGGAAAAGTTGAGTCGCTCCTCCCGTATGGATCATTGAAAGAGATTTTTATCTCGAAACAATCTCCAACTCAATTGAGGTGTAGCTTAAAAGAACATGCCCATGATATGACAAATCTTATCAAAGTTCAAAATTTTAACAAATCTAAAAGAAATAATAGATACAACAAGGCCATGATATGGCAAATCCTGCCGAAGCTTTAGGTTTATGGCGTGGAGGAGGGCTTTATTATGAACCTATGCATGGACAAGATAAGACAGGTTGGTTTGCTTGGGATTTGACATTGCAATGGTCATTGTGTTGTTCAGATGATTATTGAAACATATTTGTAACATGCAGTTTGAAAGTGCATGAGTGAAGGGTTTACTGGGGCACCTTTTTGTAGTCAATTTACAAATACGAGTAAGAAATTTTTCTTTAAATTTATGTGTTTTTATATATTTTTTTATATTTTGTAAGATTATTGTGGAGTTTAGAACATTATTTGGATATAATAGGAGGATAATTTAGAATCATGAATTTTTTTCAAAGGAAATTAAATATTAAGGTCAGAGAATGAAAAAAACAAATATTTTTCCAAGAGAAGAAGCAAAAACCCAATCTTTTTTGTTTGTTTTACAAGTGTATAGCCAAGTGTAATATACTTTGAAGGGTGTCACTTGTGTAAGAACAGATGTGGCATGCATTGCCATGTATCTGGAAATCTTTTGTGTATTACACTTTTAATTGCACGCTTGTTCGTGCGCTTAATTTAGCAAAGGATGGAGGAAGCGTTTACATCACTTTGGCTCGGAGTATTGTACAAATCTTGGAGTTGTTATATGTGATGATCTCGATGCAATTATCATGCAACTCTTACCAAATCACTCCAGTTGTCTACAAATTTGTAGAAAATTTAGCTGAAAATAACATAAAAAATAATATGTAGATGAATGAAGATTTGACAAAATGATTCTAAATTGTAAAAGGCCTTGAGGTAATAAAAACAACACAATAAATTTTAAAAAAGCATCAATATATTAAATGTACAAAAGCATGTAAACTATTTGAATGGAATAAATTAAAGCCAACACATTATGAAATTTGATTTTTACCCTTTTGTCCATAGAACATCAAAACACATAATTAAAGCGAATAAATTATTAAATAAACATATAGCCGTTGAAGCAAAAGGTAAAAGAAAAAAATAAAAATAAAAAGTAAATCTTATCTCTTAGGGCATGTTGAATAAACTCACGAGAGGCAAAACAATGCTTTTAAGTGTTGGTGTCTTCTTTTATAGTCTATGTTTTTATGACACAATGGAGGATTCATGATTAACGGAGATATTTTCATTGTGCAGCAGCTTGTGACAAGGCACCGATCAAACTTTTGACACCTATTATCAAAGGTGGGACATTTGGGAAGATATTTTGACAAATATCAAGGGTTCTCTAATTAAAATAGTTTCTCAATACAATTTTGGCTACTGAAAATTTTCCCGTTGGCACCGTAATATCTAGAATGCAAACTGCTCAATCTGAGGACCAATAGACTAACAATCTTATTTTCTGACTAACCTGTAACCTAAAATTTTGAGTATATAATCAACTGAAAAGGCTAGTTGTCCCTGTAATCATAATATTATACACAATTAATCGAAAATATAGCTTGGAATTAAAAAAGCATGCTTGATAAAAAAATGAAAAACATTCCAAGAAAGAAATGCCAATCTCCATAATGTTTCTAGCCAAGAATAAAATAGACTCTACTCTAATCGCATTTTTCAAAACTATTTTCAACGTTGCAGTGCAAATGTGCAAGATTGCAAGTCAGTAAGTTATTCAGTATCTCACAAAAGTCCTTCTATATTACAGTGCTAGGACATGATAAAAACTTCTTATCACTGGCTCAGACCTATTAATATAAAGGTCTGAAATGTGCCCAATGTTTTTGTGTCCAATCCAAAATGGGAGCACTCCCAATGTTTTTGTATCCAATCCAAAATAAAACACATCATCGTGAACATAACATCTTCGGGACTGCACCCATCAATGTGTTGCAGACCAGTAATTAAATGGATTTGAGCTAAAATTGTGCAATGGCTTGCACATTTTTTTGGATGATGGTTTAGGAAAGAAAGAGCCATCCAAAGAGTGTAATCATGTGAAGGGCCCAAGCCCACCTTCACGTTCTCCACAAGGTCTCCTCTAATGTTTAACCTAAAATTTTCAATGACCCAAGGCCACCCACATGTCCTTTACAAACTCTGCTCTAATGTTTATAGCAAATTTTGTCAAATGAGCTGAGCTCGAGGTGGTGAAAGCAATGGGGGTTTTCAAGGCAGAGCCAAAGGTTCGATTCCACAAGAGACATGATAAATCATTCCAATCAGGTAAAATACCAAATCCAACTCACTCAATGTGGCGCAACCCTATGGATAAGGGTAGGTGCAAATCCCAGGTGACTTTGACAAAAGAGCTACCCCTCATTCGTGGCATGTACATGCAATAGGAGAATGTTTACCAAAGAAAAAATTAAGATTATAAGAGATCTACAAAAAAAATTGACTTGCAGTCCATTGTCTCATCAATAATATCTGACCTATAACCCATGGCAATGATAATGACCATTAGGCTATCTACAAAAAAAGAGAATATTTCAGGGGAAGTTGGACTGACTTTCAACAGAATCATCTCATCTTAACTGGATTCTTTAACCCCAAATAACTATTTCACGACAGAAAAAAGTGCAACATCCAAAAAATACAAATGGAATCTGACATGGAAACACATCAAATTTACCTGGCCAGTTCTCATGTCCAGCTCTTAAGAAAGGTAGATTCTATTCTCTGCATCCTTCCACAAACAACGAAGCACAATTTCTCATCACAAATGGCCCATCTAAAAGGTCAATGCCCATAGTGAGCCATGTTAAAACCAAATCGCTACCACTAATGAAAACCAAAAACACCATTGAGAAAGAAACAAACAACCATCCATAATGCTTTCTAGGGGAAATTTTACAGGCTACATTTTGTAAATTGGCTATTTTTTCGAAAAATTGGAAAATTAATCTCATCAATTAGCAAATTTTCTAGGGGAAAAATGTTTTCTAAGAATTCACATTAAAATGTACATAAAGTATTCTATACTTGTAAAAGAAAAATTGATCCCTTCGATTACTTCTGCATTGGGAATCATGAAAGCACAATATTCTATACTGAATTTACAAAACAACAACTCGAAAACATTCTTTATACCATCCTACGAAATAAAACGAAGAAAAAACAGAACCTCAGGCAGAAAAATGTACATAATGTATTCTAATATATATATATATATATCCCTTCAAATCTTCCTGATCCATTACTTTTACTTGGAATCATGAAAGCACTAATTCTTTATTGAATTTACAAAACAACAGCTCTGAAAAGTCTGAAAATCATACCGTCCTGCCACATAAATTGAAGACACAACAACAGCCATGGAAAGCATAACACATGATATGCGGGTGCGAAGCATTATGCTCCGAGCCTGCGATCATCTGCCTTTCATTTTTCCTGTACTCTGCCTCGCCCATTTACTGCATTTCTCTTGTAACTGTACTTTAAATCATTTTTGCATCAATTTATCTTTGTCAGAATATTATTTCAAAACTGAATATGGATATGGGGGAATACATAATGAATGCTTGGGTAAGTCAAAAGTAGCTTAGATCCTTGAATAGTTAAAGTCAGGGCACAATCATAAGCCCAAAAAGGAAAACTCCGGATACCCTTAAATTGAGTTCCACACAATTTCAGGGGAAAATGGGAAGATGACAATGGCAGGCCTAAACATTGTATAGTAATGAGTAATATTTAATACATAATGCATCAATTGCGGCCAATGAGATTTAAGGGCAATATAACAAAGCATAGAGTAATGGGTTCAAATCATAAAAGTGAAATAATGAGAACAATCCAATACTTGAAACCCACAGTCAAGTAGCACTCAAGATCCAAGGTTCGTTGACACCGAAGGATCATCCACATTCATTTTCGTTAAAGAAAAGATTCAAAATATATCCAAACATTCAAATGTTTTAATGCATTAGTCACTAACATTTAGTTATGAAACTGTAATTTTACACCACGCCCATATGGCCCATTCATGGCATATGAATCCAAAGAGAAAAATACAAGATAACTCAACCAAATATAATAAAACACACACAAAAATTCAACCTTTCGGGCCCTAAAACATTCGAGCCGCTTGCCAGTGATTTTTCACATTTTCAAACCCTAAAACGAAATATTTTGATTTAAGTATAGACTTTTCAGATTTCCTCGACTAATCTGTAACTCGTCATGAAATCAGAATTAACATGGTAATAACCTATAACATCCCTGAAATACATAAATACCCATTTCGAGCATTCCCTTCGTCCATCTCTTAATGAGCATGGAAAAACAGTGAAGCCTGGGAAAGGGTTATAATAACACCTTCTATAAATAAATTACAAAAATGTTGCGAACGGCACCCACTAGATCTAGCTCCCCTGACTCATGGTCGATTCACCAAAGGCCACCTAACAGATCCTTCCACCATCGAGGCTCCTACTCCATTAAAGCAACCCCGCAAAAAAAAATAGCTAGGAGTGGCCAAACAAAAAAAAAAGAGGTGTCCAAAGCACCATACCAATGCGAATAGAAAATAGAGGGCAAACACGAACAAAGACAGGGCCATTCTTGAGCCCCCCAACAATGCTTGAAACACAAACATAATTACACCATTAAATGTAAGGAAGGACAATTTCTTTTCCTTAAAACCAACCACAAATAAAGAGAAAAGTTAACTGGCGAATGAGATGAGAGATAAATGATGTTTTAAAATTATTAAAAAATAAATAAATTAACTAACTATAGTCCCATACCAAAATAATCCACATGACAACATTTGATTGAGGGAAGAGAAATAGATTAATGAGTCATTGAAGACAATATCCTTGCCTTTGGTGGGATAATAAATAGTTTTTAATATACATGTTAAATCAATAGTTTTTATATGAGAGAAAAGAAGTAGTTTTTTTGTCATGTTTCCTTAAAAAATTTAAAAACAAATATCATACAATCAATAGAAAACTAATAAGCATTCTACATATAAAATGACATAAATTAAAAAGAGCAGCATAAATGTTTTTAGTATTTATAAATTAATTTTTCACTTATTTAATCAATTTCTATAAAAATGTTTTGTATAATATATTTACAAAATTATAACAAATCACTATATTATCATAAAATAGAGGATCAATATAAAATATAATAAAACACTCTAGGAAAAGATAGAACAATAAAACAAAAAGTAAAAATGTTGTGATTTTTTTTTCATTTCTTAAAAAGTAAAGTTTGTTTTGGCATTTTATTTATAAGGTTCATATTTTTATATTTATAAATTTGTAGTGTTTTGATTAGTAGATGTAAAATAAGAAAGTTTTTAATAAATGAAAATAATTGTGCTCCAAGAGAAATCAAGGTCTAGACTAAAAAGTCTTTAAAAACATAAAAATCAATTCAAACTTTAGTAAAAAATCATTAAGCTATAAATAATATATTTTGATTGGTTATTATAAAAGTGATTAATTGTTTTGGTGAAGACCAAATTCCTTCCTTCGGTAGGATAATAATAGGATTTCAAGATGTTAGTGCGATTGGGACAATTGGAACAATAGGGCGAGAAGTGTGTGCCTTGGATCATGATTATGAAAAGTAACAACATGGGATGAAAGGTGGATGAGATGATGGGGATGGGAAAAGCACCTATAGAGCGGAGTAGGGTCGCATGGGGTCTACGAGCTCCAACTTTGCATGGGGCACACTTTTTGCTTCTCCTCCCCTTGGAGGTATAGGGAACTATTGGAACAATTTGGACACAAAATTGCACCCATGGTGAGGAGTGAGGGAACACTTTTTCACCCCCTATTCCCCCTTGCACTATGAGGGCAACCAAGACAAATGTGACAATTGGGACACACATGACACAAAAGTGTGCCTTGAGAGAGGTGGATGAGGGTGAAATTTTGTGTCCCTCATGTCCCTTGTCCCTAAGGGAAAAATTGGAACACAAGGAAGTGAAAAGTGAGCCTGGGCCAAGAATGCAAACCTAGATTTGCACTTGATATCCAGAAATAGCTAAGAAACTTAGATTTTTCATCTCAAAGGCTTAGGATGAGGTGTCGAGTCAAATATTATATTATTTTGACTCCAAAACACATTATAATATCAACGCAAATAGTTTCAAGACTCCATTATTTCTAAAAATAAACATTCACACCTTTTTCCCGAATCGAGAGGGAAGCTACAATGTTTGGAATATTTCACGAAAACCTCACACCTCATAACTAAATTTATGTTACCACCATGTCAATAATTCTCATAGTTTTCCAATTCCTATTTTATTTCCTCCTAAATCCTCACAAAGTTCCCATAATCATCCATACAAGTTAGGTTTCACCATTAGAGTGTTTGTTCCTGCACCTTTAGAGAAACCGTTGTTGAGCATATTGCCCCTTAATGATAAATTATTTTTAAATCTTCCTAAATATATTTAAAAACTTTGAATACTTCATGGGGGTTCACTTAGTAAAAGTATGGTATAGCACGTGCGTTCAAAGGGTATTAAAGAATACCCTTAATTCTAGTTTCTACCTCTAATTATTCAATTGATAATACCCCCTCTTGTTATATTATTAGAATGAAAATACCCCCTATTTTTTCCATGTACCTTACTTACCCATTTTTCAATTACAATTTTATTTACCCCTTTTTATTTCTACCCTAATATATTAGACAAAAAAATATATTATATTTCTCACTCATTTTTTTAATATGCATTTCCTCTCAAAAGATAGTTTGAATCCATTGAATACCTATTACAAATAACCTTATATATGTTAAGCTTTAATCATTTATCAATAGTTCTTCAAATAATTAAGATGGTGAAATAATATCACTTGTGTTGAAAAGCATACTCAATCCTAGTTTTCTACCATCTTATTATTTCTTGGTTAAGAATCTAGATTTCTTTATTAAAAAAGAGATTATAATTTAATTTATGACCACACTCCTTTTTCGATTTTAAGGTATTTACTTTTAAAAACTAGGGTTCAAATGTTTTAGTTTTATATTAAAATTAGACTTCTCTTTCCTTTGGCCCACCTCTTGAACCTACCCCAATACATGATTCAAAACATTAATAAATTAAACCCTTTCACTCCCTTGTGTTTACCGGTATATTGACTTTGATTTTATTAATTTTAATTACCTCAATATGAACCCACGTGTTAGGATATTGCCTAGCTAATGAACCCCCAATGATATAGAAAAAGTATGGTATAACACGTGCGTTGAAAGGGTATTATTAAAGAATACCCTTAATTCTAGTTTCTACCTCTAATTATTCAATTGATAATACCCCCTCTTGTTATATTATTAGAATGAAAGTACCCCCTTATGTACCCTTTTTTATTTCTACCCTAATATATTAGACAAAAAATATATTATATTTCTCACTTTTTTTTTTTTTTTTAATATGCATTTCCTCTCGAAAGATAGTTTGAATCCATTGAATACCTATTACAAATCACCTTATATATGTTAAGCTTTAATCATTTATCAATATTTCTTCAAATAATTAAGATGGTGAAATAATATCACTTGTGTTGAAAAGCATACTCAATCCTAGTTTTCTACCATCTTATTATTTCTTGGTTAAGAATCTAGATTTCTTTATTAAAAAAGATATTATAATTTAATTTATGACCACACTCCTTTTTCAATTTTAAGGTATTTACTTTTAAAAACTAGGGTTCAAATGTTTTAGTTTTATATTAAAATTAAACTTCTCTTTCCTTTGGTCCACCTCTCCAACCTATCCCCAATACCGATTGAACATTAATAAATTAAACCCTTTCACCTCCTCATGTCTACCAAAGGTATATTGACTTTAATTTTATTAATTTTAATTACCTCAATATAAACCCACGTGCTAGGATATTGCCTAGCTAATGAACCTCCATGATCCATATCCATATCTATATTATGTTTCATACATTATTTTCTTATCTTAAATACATTTATTTAAAATATGTTAAGATATATAAATATCAAGGTCTTTATTGTTTTCACATTTTGTACATTGATTAATAATTCCATTACATTTGCTTCCAATTTTTTAGTGTATGGAATCAATACAGCCACAATCTTGCCACATCATCATTTTGAGGTTGTAAAAATATTTCCAATAAAAATAATGGTCTCCTATCTCTTTTGTATGGCTAAGATATTACAATTTGTAAAAGAAAAATTATATGCACAACTATAAAATGTATGGAAAATCTAATGTTAAAATTACCTTAAATCATAGCCAAATAGATGTCAAATTTAAGGTTAACAATGAAAAAGTGAACACGCTTACTCCATTACATCCCAAGCCCCGCTCACTCCATTACATCCCAAGCCCCCGCTCACTCCATTACATCCCAACCCCTTTGTAGAATACCTCTTGGCATAATTATTACAAAATTTCCCTTGCTATTTTTATAAAATGATGTACTACTTCAAGTTGGATACATCTAAATATATGCATCTTAGGATTGCATCTAGAGCTCTAAAATCATCATGTTTATTGGTAAAAATAATTAGAAACAAAATGCTTTAAAAGTAGCTACATCTATTTTTAAACATAAAATACGTAATATGTAGCTACATCTAGTGATTAATTGTTTTTTTTTCTTTAACTTTTTGAAACCTTATGTATGTAATGTGTTAGATTTTAAGATTCATTCACCATTTAAAAAAAAGAATGTATGATAATTCAATATAAATATATATAGTAAAGTGGATAATTGGCAATCGTTATTTGGGTCATGTGTATAGATACGGGTCAGCCGCGACTATGGAGTAGTTAATTTGAGAAAACCAAGTAGAGCATGCGACTTCAAAATTGCACACGTCACAGCCCGTCAGAAGGCTTTTAGCACGTCAGAGAAAAGTGCAACATTAATTTTTCCTGTAAAAAAAATTCAGAATGTAAAAACTGTTTGACAAAAAGGAAGGTCTGTATATTTTTAAAAATGTCATGTGAAGGGCTGCCACTTGCCACTGCCAGTTTAACTGTCACGATACATATTTAAGAATAGGTTGCTCATGTCGCATGCACCGTATTTGGGAAATAGAAATTGGAAATATATTTTTAAATCTTTCCTCCCATTTACCCGTAATCCATTACTATAACATATGAAGTAATACAGCTGTCAGCTACCTAAGGGTGGTTTATATTTGTAAATTGTTGATCATTAATGAATCACAGGCCTAGATTGGAACATATGGCGGCTAACCAACACACGACTCCTAGTCTCCCACCTCCATTAAATCTCTAATAACTAATATATTGAGAAAATCTCTAATCTCCAGTCTCCCACGATGTTATCGCCCTCGGTGCCTTCGCTACTATCAAGAGAGGAGTGATTTGATTTGTTGTTTTGAACTCCACAATCTCCACCTGTCTTAAATGCCAAATTGCCAATAGTGGAGTCTAGACGCATCACGCAACTGCAGTCATGCTGCTACATGCATTATGCATAGTAAATAAAAATAAATTGATGATTAACACCTGAATGAATATTGGTAAAAGAACTGGACATTAAAAATCACAGTTGAAGAGTGGAGAGGGCATTGTATGAGTTACTTTGGAAGGAAAACAACTATTCCATCAATTTTCAATTCCTATTCAGGTGTGAGGGGCAGAATCAGAGCTCGAGGAGGAATTTCTTCAAGTAATAGTTGAGCCTAATTTTTGGAAGAACCGACGCCTCATCTGTATTGATTTGCTTCAAATATTCCAAGCGTGAAGAGTTAAGAATATGAATGCATGATCCTCTATTAATGCAATCTTATATCTGAAATTTTAGTGTTGCATGATTATACAAATTATTCTAAAATATTTTCTTAAATATTCTCTAATCTCTAATTCTAAATTGTCAAAATAATTCGAACTCCCTATAGGATTCATTGTGGTGAAGTTTTACAGAATTATATTTTATATATTAGAGCTATGAAAATCACTAATGGTTAAATCTTAGGGCAAAAATCTTGTGATTGTCTTTAAATATAAGAGTTACATACTTGAATCACCATGTTATATGTTGATAAATAGATCACTTAATTATAAATATTATAAAAATCCCATTATGATAAGAAGTTATTAGAACTATTTCAAAAAATTATAATTGAATGATCGCTTTTAGTTTCATGTCAACATGCAGATTCAAATGATTTTTTTGTTTTGTTTTATTGCTTATGAATACACATGGAAATTCATGTGAAAATATTATTTTGATATTTATTTATAATTATTTCATTGGAATAGGTGACAAGTGTTGTGTACGTTGTGAGAAAATGGCTTCCATTGGTCGTCCAAAAGGATAAAAACAATTGTCACTTGTTGATGCATTTGGTATCTCCCAGCATTCTAGTCAACCATATGATTCTCAAATTGAAGAATTTGATATTCTCGCACAAGAAGAACACGAGTTAGATGGATCAAAATTTGTGGAAGAGGAACACCCATCAAATAAATCTAAAAGGACATTCAAGGCCAAATGGAAAACAAGATTTCCATGGGCTTATGCTATAAAAGACTACAATGGTGTAGAAAGGATAAAATGTTCTTGGTGTGTCAAATATAAGAGATACTCCATTCGCTAAAGATGGAAGCACTACCCTTCAAGTTAGTGGCCTTCTTACCCATGCAGAATCAAAGCCTCATAAATTTGCATCACAACATTTGCAGGGAGGAAATAAGCAAAGTAACATTCCAATCACTAAACACATAGAACTCATGGTAGATGCCAAGAAGGAGAGAATCATATCAGTGATGGAGAATATGTATTTTGTTGCCATACATGATTTACCTTTGGAGATTTATAAGTCAATTTGTGACTTGAACAGTATAAATGAACTCCACACATGCCTCTTACAGATGAATATTCAGCAGATACAAATACAACCTCTGGAAAAGAGTTTTCACAAGCTGTTAAGGAGGTTTATTGGAAAAAGTTGAAAGATGAGATATTTCATAGTCCATTTTACTCTATTTTAGTTAATGAAAGTACTGATCGTACTATGGAACAACATTTGATTGTTTATATTACATACTTGACAAATGGAGGTAGAGGTCAATGTGTAACAAAATTTATATGACTCCTTGAAATAAAGGATGGAACAACTCAAGCTATGTATGATGCCGTGATCACTCTTTTAACAGAGATGAATTTATCCTTAATGAAGTTAGTTGGATTTGGATTTGATGGGGCATCTGCCATGAGGGGAATTCGTGAAGGTTTATCCACGAAGCTTCATCGAGATGCTCCTCATTTATTAGATATTCATTGCATAGCTCATCGAGAAGCATTAGCAACAAATGATGCTTCATCTTATTTTCCAGAGTTGTAATTTATTGATAAATTTACAAATAAAATATATTCATGGCTTGGAAAATCTGCTAAAAGACATGGAGCATTAAGAGATTTAATGGATTCATTTCAAATCAATAGGTTGGAGGTGTTACAAATCCATCAAATTAGGTGGCTCTCTAGAGGAAAGGTCATGGAAAGACTTGTCAAACTCATGCCTGCTTTGTTGAAAGAATGAGAATTAGAGGAGAAAAAAATGTATGATTTAGCAACAATATTTCAGTACAATTTTGCATCCATTTACTTGCAGATGTGCTTATTGAGTTAAATAAGCTGAATAAAAAATTTCAAGAGGATCATGTTGACATTTCTTCCATTGGGAACACATTAGATATCACAATTGACATGCTTTGTAGGAGATTTCAGAGAGACATATTTGGGGCAGGTGTTGTACATACATCATATTTTCTAACCAGGGCACAAGGAGGATCTCTTGAGTTTGCAGAGATGGAACAGGTACATTACATGTACATGCATTGAGATTTGAGAGCTTGCCTAAGTCACAAAGATCAGGGACACTAGATGATTGCAGTCAATTGGGAAAAAGTTTTATAATTAAGGTAATTGATTCTCTTGATACAAGATTCATAGATTTACCTATATTTAATGCTACTAAATTTTTCAGTCCTCGGAATTACTACGAGGAGACATAAGATAGAGACCGTCAAACAAAAAGATGGTTAACATGTTTATGTGACAAATTTAGTGTTAAGAACTCACATATTGTGGACAATGTTAAATGTTTGGGTGAGATGGATGAATTTATTTGTACTATTTATAGATCATATAAAAAAAACATATGTTTGGAGCATGGGATTTATGTGGAGGTGAACTTGAATGGTTTGAAGGGTTTCCATGTTTGATGCGACTATGGCAAGCTATTCTTGTCATCCCAACAAGCACAACCGTATGTGAAAGAGGGTTTTCAAAGTTAAATAGGATAAAGTGTGATGATAGATCCGGGCTTTCTTTGAGCACATTGGATATGCTAATGTTTCTATCTCTTTGTGCACCTCATGCTCTAAATGAGGTAGATTGGAATGCTATTTATGATGCTACATGGAAGAATATCAAAACTCGAAAACCTCTTTCATTAAACAAATAGATGGTGAGTTTTTGGAATTTCTTTATATAAAATATGTTCTTTATTGTTTTTTATTTATAAATATATTTTCTTTGGAAGTTTAGATAAATGTTTTCAATATTTTATTACTAATATAATAAGAACTTTTAAAAAATAGTTAATGAATACTTGTCAAGAACATTTGATTTGGTCTAAATAAAGGTCTAAATGTTCATCAATTTGTTTTGTAATGACTTGTATCTCATTTTGTGTTTTAGGGATTTTCCTTTGGGAAGGAAGCCTTAAAAATGTGTTGGTGATATGTTTTTATGACATTGAGGTGAGCACGACAAACATTTCTATTTAGAGCACATAAATTTTTGGTGCTTTGATATTTTTCTTGTTAGATGGAACATGACCATTTCGTATAAACCTAATTATTTTTCCTCTTATATTTATCAAATTAAATTCAAGTAAAAGAATCTTGTTGTGTTGTCATTAATTTTAGGCTCATTATGTGTGTTAAAATTTTAGTTTGTACATTTATCTTTTATGGATCTCACAATATATCTTGTTAGTTACATTATTTTCTAAAATGGAATTTGTTACATTTTAAGTGTTAATACTCTTATTAGACATGATACATTGACATTTTTAATTTGTATAATCACTCATTTAAAAAATTTAATCTCTCTTTGTAAAAAGTCTTCAATTTTTGTGACATGTGTGATTGATTTACTCTTTTCATATGAAGTGTAAAATGGTTATTCTACTTTTCATCGTTGAAGGGTTGGTCCAATGTTTGCCCTTCACAATGAAATTGGGACTAGCCTTCAAATTTTATCCTTTGCGTGCGAGACATACAAACTTCTCTCACTCTCACTGCTGCCACCAACACTGTCGTCGGTGTTTTGAAATACAAAGGCAATTAACAAGGCATTCAGAACAATCGCCGTTGGAGCTACTTGATTTTCAGCCAGGTGAAAATTAATTTTATTAGGCTTCTTTTATTTTGGTTGGAAATTATGTGTGGTGAATAACCCTTTTTAACAATGATTTTTTTTGAAACAAAAAACAGTTGGTATTGAAAGGCAAGTAGAGGAGGTGAAAAAATTGCTTGACATGGAAGGCAGTGAAGCTGTGGTAGCAGTTGTATTATGTGGTTTTGGGGGTGTTGGGAAGAGCACTTTAGCAGCTTCCGTTATTCAGAAGCTCAATTGGAATTCTGTAGGGTGATGATTGACGAGAAAGCTGCAGATAAAAGATCTCACATCATCAAAATTCAAAAAGATATCATTTCTGATTTTGGAGGAGGCAAAGTAGACTTGAGAGATCCAGCTGATGGCCAACAACAAATAAAAAAGTAATACAAAATAAATGTTGTCTTCAAGTGACTATATTAAGGAATTATTATTAGCCGAGGATAAGACGGATTCAGCAATGCAGAAACTAAGGATGCTAATAACGTCTCGAGCAGCGAATCTGAAACCGCTACTCAATCTGAAAAAGTGTCATGAATACCATGTGAATACTGTCTGGCGAGGCACCCAAGGTTCTCCTCCGCAACACAATTCTACAAGGTGAAACTGAATTCTATCATCACTTTGATGAAGCGGGTTTTGTGAATGAGGTGGCCGAGGCATGCAGAGGTGTCCCGCTTCTTCTGTCTGTTTTTGGTAATCACTTGAGGGTTGAGAGGGAGGAGAAAAGTTACCAGGGAGCTCTTGAAGCCCTTCGAAAGGGAGACCCCGACAGCTTTGCAGATGAAGGGCGCATTGGTGAAAAGCTTTGGTATGTGTATCACAATGTCAGGGATGAAGAGGCTCGAGAGGCGTTCCTCGACATTTGCACATATTTTCATGGTCAGGACTGGGATTATGTTGGTCATATTGTTGGTGAAACCACACTTGAAAATCTCCAGAAGAGAATGCTAATAAGTAGAAGTGATCCAGGTAACGAAGTGATTGTTCATGACATCCTTCGATTGAAGGGAAGGAAAGAAGGCAAGGATACAAGGATTACAAATTCTAAGCAATTCTTGCGTGTCTTGGAAGACGAGTCAAAGCTGGAAAACGTGAAAGGACTTTCACTTACGAGTGACAGATCTTTGACCACTCTTGAATCCAGACATTTAAATGCCATGCACAATTCCTTGAGAGTTTTGGATCTTGGGAATTGGGTAAACTTTGATGGAGATGCATGCGACAGATCATTCAAAAATCTCAGATTTCTCAAGTTGGGGGATTTGGCTGTTTTTCCATTTGCAGATGCTTCAAAACTGCAGAAGCTCGCAGTGTTCCATAACAGCTCATGGCCAGGCATGTGTTTGCCTCAGGTGAATAAAAATTTGTAAATCTGTCGTTTTTTTTTATATCTACATTTTCTTATTTCAATACCAACTCCTAATTTTCTGAACTCTGGTTTCCTTATAGCTTCCTCGGACTTTAAAGGTTATATTTCACCAAGTACCAGAAGAATTGGATTGCGAAGCTTTTGAAAACTGCCGCTCCAAAACCTTAGGCTTTTGGAAGAATTTAAGGTCCAGAGCGAGAAACCGGTAAAACTTCCACAAGGATTGAAGCTTCCGTCATCCCTCAAAGTTTTGCAGTTAAATTACTGCAAACAGCAACCGGGGCAAGGTATGATATGTTCTCAACATAATTAATAATTTCAATTATAAAAATTAACAGCCACTGTTATCTGCATTTTTTGTTTTAAATCTTCGAAAATTTAATTTATTGTTTTGTATTTATAATGATTTCTTTCTGATTTAATCCGTTACAGGTAGATCTGGATCAATTAGAAGGAAAAGCAATTGGCCTCTTTATGTCTCACATGAGTATCCTCGAGGATGAAAAGTTTCCCTTTTTTCAACAAATACTTATTGCCTTTGAACTTGTGGACCAGTTTGAAGGGGTATGGATCCCTCTTAAGGTTTCAGATTTTGGATTCGGCACTTATAACAGACGTGTTCAAAATATATCTTGGGCATCTCTTCCTAATCCTAAAGTAGTCGAACACAATGTGGATGCCGAAGAGCGTCTCATTTTATTTGATGGAGGAGGAAACATTATCAACAAGGGCTGCACTGCAATAGTACCTGCCTTTAATGCAGTTATAGTTGTTGAAGATTTTTTGTTTGTTTGACGTTTCCACTAGCCAATGTAATGGACCCATAGATGCCTCACATTTATTAGTAAAATACTTCTGCAAACTGTTATACAGGTTGTCCCCATTTATATTCTTACTTTTCTCTAAACTACCACAACAAATTGAGTACAAATGTAGATGGCTATAAATAAAGAGGAGGTTTTCATGGAAAGACTCAGGAAGAAACACAAGCAATCCAAAACGAGATGGTCTCAATATTCCAAGCCTCCAACATTTGAATGAAGCTCTAACAAAGCGGGAACCTTGGAGACTCTGGCACACACACTGATATTGGTGATATCTTATTCTCTTTAGTTGTTCTGCATTCTCATGTGTTTTTTCTATTGTAAGGTTATAGCAATTTAGCAACATTTTTGCCATCTTTTTTTTAGGATCATGTACTGCCCATTTATTTTCAACCACTGTACAATAGTGGATGTGTGTCTCAATGGGTCATATAAGTTCTTTGTTCAGCTGTGGAACAATAGTGGACGCGTGTCTCACTGCTTTTTATAAATCTTATGTGTTGGAGTTATAAAAAGACTTCCAGTTACTCTGCTTACGGTCTCTCCAATAAGGATCCGATCCTTGAATTTGCAACTTCAAAAGGGAGCTATCAGGAACCATTCTGCAATATTCTAGAAGACCGGTTTGTTTGCATTATTAAGCTTCTGGGAATGACTTTAATTATCTCCATGTGTGCCATTGTTGTAGCTCTTGATAGTGGAAAATAATTATGCTACCCTCTATCCCCTTCCCCCATTGGCCAATGTTTTGTCAGTAGAGAAATGTAAGAGGATAAGTTAGCCATACATAGAAAAGAATTAAAATAGGCCCCAATGCATTTGGTTCCACATTTTCTAGTGAAAATGATTTGTTAGAGATTGCCAAAAACCCCGAATTGTTGTAAGCGGTGCCAACCTAGGGAGAGTAAATGCCTTTGCATTAATTACATCACATATCTTGAATGAACCCTGAATTCCTCATTTCTTTGGTTGGTTGTAATTTAGTACGAGGTAAAATTTTCATTAAGCATCTCCTTCCAATACTTTTACCATCTGTTTTCTTGCAAGAATTGCACTTGATTTCTTATATCCATAATTGCCAGACCTCCCTTTTTCTTTGCAAGAATGCAAAGCTCCCAAGCTACACAAGGAAGCCTTTTCACCTCTCCTTTCTTGCTCCTTAAATGTTACCTTCTGCAAGGATTACATCTACAATCCCATTTCTCCTAGCTAACATGAGATCGTGACAATTCTAAGCAGGAATAGTTTTTCCAAATTAGTTTTGTAACCCATTGCCATTGGTTGGCAATTAAGAGATGAACATCAACTGCCATGGCAGTAGAGAGATGAAATCTACTGCCATTGGTTGGCAATAGAGAGTGAACATTGAATGGGATACCCAAGTGCCAAATGATTTCAGTTAGCTATATAAGTTTCCACCTTTTCTTCAGCCAAAGTGATGGCTCATCTTGGCCAATAAGGAAAGCTTTCACCAATCATCACTTATTACTGGCGTAGAAGCATCAGTACAGTTGTCCAAACAGAGTATGGGTACCTGAACAGATTGGTGAGTAACTGATTTAATAGTTGGGTCAAGGCTGAATGATCTGTCAAGTGCACATCAACTAATTGAATGCCTCCTGATAAGTAAATTCCTTTATTTTTATTGCTCTTTATCCGCCCCATACAATTCGGAACTCCATGTAATGGTATCCACATAGAGGATGGTATACATTGCAGAGTTAGTTTATGGGTCAAGGTTGAATGATCTGCAAAGTGCACATCATTAACTAATTGACTGCCTCCTGGTAAGTAAATTCCTTTATTTTGCCTCACTCTCTATCTGTTTCATACAATTCAGGACTCATTAAAGATGTTATTATCTTTTCGTCCTCAATTTGAAAGATCAATTTAATTTAAACTTTGGAACGGATAAATCATGATACAACTGTCACCGAAAAAGATCAAATGGGATAATCTTCAAGGTACTTTCCTAACTACAAGAAGTCCACATAGCATAAGGGTAAAGAAACCAAGGAGAAAATTGAGGGAATTGTTATAGAGAAAGTGTTTATGAATATTTTTATTTCTAGTTCATTAAATTGACCTATTTTTCTCAAATTCCCGAGACTTCCTATCGAGTTTGGAAATCATTGGAATTCGGCACATCCAATGTACTGGTGGTTTTTGCTAAGTTAGATTTTATAGAAATAACTATAAAATGTAGGCAAAAGGATATATCTATCTGTAATTCAGAAATTGGAAGCCATAATTTTATATTATAATTTTGTCTGTCGAATATAATGTTGTCCAAATTTTAAAATAAATTTAATTATTGATAATCCATACTTCGATGGATGAACGACAGGGTTCTCGATGTGGGTGTTGATGGCAAAGCTTCTGTTATACAGGAAATTGGTTCTGATGCTGCAGCCTGACAAGAACTATGGTGGAGGAGCTGAGTGAGGTTTAAAACTAGTTGTAGAAGCATGTGGAATTCTTTATGAGGGAATGAAGAAACCACTATATGATAAAAAGAGAGGTGCATTCAGAAATCCTTTCAAGAGAAATAGCCATGGAAATGGAAATTGACAATGGAAATTATCCATCCAGTAAGGAGCATAAAAGGAAAATATGCCCAGGTGAGAGTGTTTATGTTGTTGCCTCTGCACAAGCTACTGCAAGGTTTGTGGAAGGGATCTTTCAAAAATGGAACAAAAGGATTTTGAGCATGGTTATAAGCAGGCCTTTAATGAGGTGCCATGTTCTGGTAATAACAAGAGAAAAACCACAAATTATGATCACAATGATGACGAGTTAAGAATCTCAAGAGATGTATACAAAATTTTGTCTAAACTGATCAATTTAGCCTACGTTGAACCATCCACAACACCCATGAAGTGTTTGAGGAAATTGTTGATTGCCAATTGATAGTAATTGATAACTTTCCATAAGACAGTTCTTCAATGTAGGGGGTCTCAGAATTTTCTAAGCAGGTGCGATAGAGCAAAATTGGGGCTATTTGGGGTGAAATGATCTACTTTTTCTTTTAATTATTGAAGGCATTGTACACGATAGCCTAAGCCTATTTATTCTAGAAGACAATGATAGAGTTTAACGCATTCATCCCCTCAGATGGAGCATCAGATGAAGAATGCATACCTTCTGGATATTGTAATCGGTCCCAAATCGTGTGTATCCTCCGAGTTACTTTTTGGAAAATATCAAACTTTGTTGATTAATGGATATCCCTTTTGTTTCGTGAATCTTGGATTGCACTCCCACATTCTTGAGGCTAGTCTTCAGTCTTTGTACCTTCATCTGCAATGCAAGAGATATTTCATGTTCTTTGATTGTAAGCATAATTCCTTGTGTTTGAGATTTTGGCTTACGAAGTGTTGCGATTCTTTGAAGAGTTGGACTTGCCAGCCTTCAAACACGTGACACAAGATACTACCTAAATAATAGCAACGTGTCCTTTTTAAAGAGAAAAGAAAAACTTTTTAAAAATAGGTCATATTCATTCGCAATGAAGAGATTACCTCTGCCCAATCAAAGTGTTTGAAAAAAAAATCCCTAGCTAAAATGTAGTAGTCTTGAAATATTTATTTCTTATCATGACGTCTATACAGATATTCAAGCCAAAAACATTGGGTAAAATTAAATTATTTTCATAGGCATAAATTTTTATGCATATTAATTCCTTTCAGCGAAAACAATAGTACTCTTTGCTGAAGGCGGTACTAATAATGAGGTTGATAAATCACTAATAATGGCATGGGGTTCAAAGGCTTACCCATTCACCAAATCCAAAATGAAGGAAGTTTTGGTCAATGTGCACAACAAATCAAGCTTGGAATTTCTATTAGAAGACACGAACTTTATAGGAGTGAGTATTCCTCAAGTCGTGTTTATCACTCAATTTTTTATTTAAATTTTTAAATTTTTTTGTTATTATGTTGATTATTTTGTTAAATTGTAAACTATTTTTTTGTATGCTGAACCTCTAAGTCAAGAGTTTAAAGTGAAATCCAAGCTTGAAAAATTGGTACAACTCAATGGAAAATTTGAAATTTTGTATGTGGGAAGTTGTTCTATTTTAGATGAAGAAAATAACATCAGAACACACCAACATGATTATGAAGAGGCCATACTTCAAATGCATTGGCCTAAACTTTCATTTTGGGACATGGTAAAGTTTTGGTATCGATGCAAGTATTTTTCATCAGATGAAGTGAAGGAGGAACTAAATCTTTGCTTGACACTCCAAAACCTTGTGGATCATTTATATAATGAAGATAAATGGTTAACCTTGCTTGATAACAATGGTATGGTGATAGGTACTGGGAAAGAAGTGGTGGAAATGACATGCGAGTCAAATGAAACAAATGCAGATTTGGTTGATAGCATGATGGAAGTGGGATTGATAGATCCTAAAGTTTAAAAGTATGATCAAAATGTTAAGAAAAAACATTCCAAAATCATTTGTTTTCAAGGAACTAGGAATTTCCAAGAGTATATTGTAATAAGTGTTACTTGTTAAGCATTGCTTCAACAAATGATAAGAAAATATAAATATGCCATTTGGTAGGTAGCGGTAAGGAATGTATCGACTACCAAATATAATAATTAAGGAGATGATCACACGTAAATTGTAATATAGCGGGATCGTCAACATTTAGAAGCTCCAACTTTTGTGATTTTTTTGTCATAAATCATGGCGTAGTACTTGGATTGGATAGAAACTTGTATTGCACATATTTTAATGATGGTTTTTTAATTATAATTTTAAAGTTTTTTTTTCAGTTTTGATCAATTCAATAAGGAGAAAATCTATCATAACTTTATCTTTTGAACAATTATAAAATTTCAACATGTTTATCTTAATTTCAGAGTCATATTTTCATTGATTATGATTATTCAACATGATTTCAATTTAAATGTGCATCCTTCACTTTTGCTTATTGGTTTTGTGCACCGTTGATTTTTTTAGTTGGAATGATATTACCATATAAATTAATCAAAATGTACCATTAAATTAATAATTTAATAATGAGGAGCTCGATAGGTATGTATGATTTGAAAGTGTTTAAAAATTAATACAATATATTGAGGTATCTAGAAAATAAAAATAAAAACCCTCATTTCATATAAATTCAGCTCCATGTCTTCTAGGTGAGCTTCAAATCCTTCACGAGAAATCATCCTCCGCAACTCCATAGACTCCTCAATATCACGCTACTTCACCAATTCCCTCTCTCATGCTTCATTACTCTTAAGTCATATTTCTTCTCGCTATCTTTTTGCCGCAAAGCCCGCCATCTTTCACCACACCTGATCCTGTCCCTACACGTGATGGTATGTTTAACTAGCCATACGTAGTTGCTCTAAACTCAGCAACACCATCAA
Source organism: Taxus wallichiana var. yunnanensis (assembly GCA_018340775.1). Classification (NCBI taxonomy): domain Eukaryota; kingdom Viridiplantae; phylum Streptophyta; class Pinopsida; order Cupressales; family Taxaceae; genus Taxus; species Taxus wallichiana. The sequence goes on along the minus strand of CM031233.1, from coordinate 130,648,135 downwards.
GATCTTAATTTCCAAAGGAATAATGTGAACGTAAGATCCTTTGGACTCGTGTAAAAATTCAAACTCAGAAATTCCAAACAAGAATACGTAGAAACAACGTACTCCAAAGTATAACTTCACACAACACCAACCCACCAATGATCTACAACACGTGTCCAAGGTTCATCTGCATCAAACAAAGTTTGGTAATCTTCCTGCGTCCAAACCCTTGGTCTGTAACTCCATTTTTATTTGATGTATATGTGGATAACCACTCATACAATTCTATAGGAAAAGGATGAAAAATGTCTCATAGAGCTCATGATATAGATTATCTTCCACCCACTTGCGCGCATTGAAATCAGGTCCAAAACCATATCTTTGTGCAAATTGATCTTGTCCTTCGTCTACCCAACTTTCAATGGTCGTAAGAGTCAATCGATATGCCATCATCATGCAACATCATGGAAAACAATTTAAAAAGAGGTTCTAACAATAGAACAAAAATGTAGCCTTATTTTATATACTCGGTTGCCTAGGCGCGCTAGCACTTCATTTAGATAGATCTGAACGCTCACTGAAGCACACGAAGCTATCGGGTCCCTCTTTATACTATCTTGTCAAGATGTTAGCATGCATAATCATATTAACCATTAATAGATCAAGTAACTAGGTGTAAAGCATAACATGAATCAGATCACAACCATAGAGCATAATGAATCAAACTAGAACTAAGATTAGATTAACCATACAACCACCATGATCAGATACATCAATTACCATAATCCATCCACAATACTCCATTAATAACCAGAAAGATTACATAACAAAAGTTGAATACATAATAATAATGTCATGGAGTCATGCGCGTTAGAACATTAGGGTAACATAACTCTAATACAACTCAAATCCTAATAAATTGTCTCTCTTTAAAAATATGCAAATCAATTAACATTTATAGGGGTGAAGAATTGCCCTTCACCGTCATGCATCTCAAAATTATCTGCATGCTCAAAATAGCCATGCGCCAACAATTGCATGCTTTTACAAGAAGGATAATAATAGATTAATCTATAATTAAAATCTATCTTAATCCTATTATTAGCATAAACCATGCATGACCTTTGCTCTTCCACTTTGTTCCCAAAATAACCTTTGCTTAGTCGTGAAGTCTTCTTGTTCTTATCTTTGCTTGATCTGCACTCCATCTGTTTTCCTATTTTTAGCCATGCCATGCAAAATTGTTTGAGTCCCAAATTGGTCTTCATGTGCGCATCCCTCATCATAAGCGACACTTGTGCATGACTACGCACCCTATGTGCACGCCCACTAATACTTAGGCAATTTCTCCAACCAAAAAATATGGAGTCATTTCCCCTCATCGAAGCTACCCGGAATGGACTTACAATATAAATCACAAGGAAATAAGTGGAGGATTCGAGCGGTCCCTATAATTGTTCACACCTTCCCCAGATTTCCCATCGTTCCTTCACATGACTCACCATCCTTGAGTTTTCTACCGGTTCGAACTCTTGTTATACATCCTTTCCACAATATTTCTTTCGATATCGGCTCTACCCCTCAAGAGATCATTTCAAACTAGAACCGTTTTAAGAATAATTACCATCCATGACATGTTACCCACTCTGAATCGACAACAACATAAAATTTCGATAGTGGACTTGATTCTGACAATGACTCCACTCTTGCTCCGGAGCAATTGAATGAATGACATCTTTTGTCCCGCCTCGACTTGGTAACACAACATGCATTGATAACCTTCATATGTCGGGTCTCCACGAATTTTCAACTTACACAATTGGAGCACTCATAATGTCTCCCTACTTTACAAACTCTTGGTCTAAATGTCATTGAGAATAATAAGGCATCACATGTTACTGCATACCATGCAGAAAGGATATCCACACCTTTTCATTTATCTCCGGAATAACAATTGGCTTTTGATACTATTCTTCACCACTTCACCTACAAAAACCACCTTCCTTCGTTGAAGCGGATTATTCAAGGGACTGGAAAATCATACCTCGTTAATACTATCAAGTCTTATTTTGCCTTTACATCAGCCTCTGTCTTTCGCCTCTCCTTTTACTCACCACCGACGGGAGTTATAACTTTCAATATTTTTACATCCACTATGCACGTCATCTTGTGCATTCCCTTGAGAGAACTCATGTAACACCCTCAATCCCTCATTCTCTTTTGTCGTAAAATGAATTGAAGCATTAAAATAATTAGAGAGTTACGCGACAGCTAGTACCACTACGTTGTCTTGTGTATCGTTGTGGACACGTACGCATAGCCAAAAGGGTATGCATACGCGTGCACAATTATACACGTGACATCGCAATGGCTCCTGTTGTCACGTAGTCGCAAGCTAATTAAGATTGGAATTCCTTCTACGTGTTGGTACGCTACCTTGTTGTTGTAGATGATGGTTTTATTAATCATCTCGGATGGCCATGAGGTCATGCTGGGTGTTGTAAAATACCTTCTGGTTAGAGAAGATGAAATTTCATTGTGGGATGCATAATTGGCATCTGTCCCTTCATGGTTGTTATTATTATTATTATTGTTTTACTTTGGCATGTTGGATGAGTTTAAGTTGCAAAAATATGGTTGGAACTTATACACAACTTCTATACTTTAGTCGTTATGAGGAAATGATGATATTTTGTAAAGTGCTAAATTGTATATTGAGTGTGGTTTCTTGCATGACCGTTATAGAGAGTTTGATAAATTATTACATTAAGTGGTATGGGATAAATGTTTTATTAATTTTTCAGTGAGCTTGGTTATGAAGTCATCGTAATTACCACCTTCGACCTATCCGAATATCCTCCTCCATGCAAACTCTGTTATAATAAACTTCTATAAGTTTATGTACTTAATTGAATAACGTTTTAAGTTATAATGAGGTATTCAATTATTAAATAATTGAGAGGCTATGGGATAGTTGTTTTGATTAATATTACCTACATTCGAAAATGAAATCAAGTATTTCCGGGTATCTTTATTAATTGGAAAGGCCATGCAAGAGACTTAAGGGTCTATAAGTCGAATGACTACATTGAAGACCCACCAAGTATAAATTAATACAATTTATAATTTTTCTACCAGGCTTGGTTAATCACCAACCTTGAATTTGATGAGGGTGTTCGCCTTGAGAAATAGATAGTTATATGCCTATCCATTCAAGCGGTTAAATTTGAAAGAAGAATATAAGTTTTCTAAAAATCGCGTCATTTGTGGAGGAGAAGTTGGAGGCCGGCGCTGATGGTTGGTTGGTTATTAATGGCATTGATTATATTTAATGCACCCTTAAATGCGAGAGATAAGCTTTGGAAGGGGTGAAGCTTCTGAAGAGTCTATTAGACCTGTTGGAAATCCATTTTTATTTTTGTTCTTTCATGTAAACTGCGAACTCTTCTTCTTCCTTTGAAAATTCAACTGTTGGAACCAAATTTGCATACAGTTTTTGAAAGGTAGTTCTTTGGAAATTTTAGAAGATAAAAGAGCATTGGTAATCGCTCCTCGTTGGTGAAGAATAGTTGTAGAGACTGCGAGGTGAAAGGATTTCGTTTTATTAGGCATGGGTCGCTCTCTCCCCCTCTTAATACCTTATTCAATCTTCTGTTTGAGTAGATATCTGTATCATTTGAACTATGCATTTGCGGAAGATTATTATTGGGTATTGTATGTTCTTATAAAATTATGAGTGAATGTGTTTAAGTCTTCAAAGAATAGTGGTTTTTAACTGTCATTTTGGGTGTTGTTTTACTGCATAAATATGGCTGTCACTACTGTGTGTTTTTGTATTATTGGATAGAGCAAACCCTTCTATCTAGAGTTATATTACTCTCTATTTTTGAATATTGATTCATTAGCTCTGGGTGTTACCCAGATGCCTGAAATATTTATGCGATAAAGGAAAATACCTTAAGAGGTATGCATAGTAATTTTAGTATTATGGAGTAAATACATGCTTCCAAGTATAGCTAAAACTGTGTTTAATGTTGGAGTGTTTTGTTTTGGAGGGTTTGATGATAATTAGAAATATCGGGAACACCAATGGCTAAAATGTCATTACTGAGTTGAAATCATGAAGATTCAATCACTTCGTCCTTGGTCTTAAAACTAGGCACAACCATAAACATCTTGTTTTATGAATTTATTAGGGTCGCTATGACCATCTGTCTAGGATAATAATGAGATTTTGGGATTGCCAGGGCTCAGTGGAAATAAAATAATAAGAATTTTGAAGGACTGAAACCTTATCCTCAATGGCGTTAAAAAGGATGCACCATAATTTTTAATACTATGGAATTAATACTTGTTTCTTAGTATAACTAAATCCGTGTTTAGTTTTGGGTTAATTTCCTTTCTGGAAATTGGGGGTCACTTTCATGATAGATAACCCAACGATAATTTTAATTAAGAACCCGTAAGGGAATTTGCTAATTGGACGTTCTTGATCGAACACTTTCATCCGATATCTGGGGTGCATAATATGATCGATACCACGTATATGTTATAGGGATTTAACTGGTAAAATGAAGTGCATGTTTGAGCGTGAGTGATTGCCTTGTGGACTCTAAATTCTGTATATGTTGTTTAGCTATATCATATCGGCTATTTCCTGGCAATTCAATTACGCCTGTAATAAGTTGTTTCCCTGAGATTGCTGATTGATATCAATGTTAGCTGGGACGAGTTTTGGTTAAACAAGAAGGTTGCAGGTTATTTGAAGGATCTCAATGCAGTAAAAGTGATTAAAAATTACTTTATTAACGTCTACTTGGAAATTGGGTACCTTACTGTCTTATGTTGAGTTTAGTGGATTCTATATCTGGGTAAAATAAGGATTCCTTATTAAAATATATTTAATTTGGAATATGGAACAATAATAAAATTACTTTGCAAGAGTATATCAGCCGTGCCTGAAAGGTTATATATATATATATTTAAAATAAACATCGACCTATTTTAGTAAGAGATGTCTGGCGTGAAGTATGAAGGAGGATGAACGTTTTTGAGGATTGTTGTTCGGAATAACCTTTCCTAGTGAATCTCCATTACATGTATTGAGTAGCACGATGAGATCAGTCCCTACGGACACCATGAATAATAACTTAAGGACATAAGGATGTAATAGCACGATTGCACATTCTTAGAAGTTTTGCTACCTTGGCTCAATTTTATTAAGTCAATAGCTTCTATTAATTACGCCATATCCCCTTATTGAAAATGAGATCATGAGGTAATCAAACCTCATCAATTTCATTTCTTTTGTTTCGGTGAACATTAGTTCTAGTTTAAGGTTGAGATACCTTCTGCTACTTCTATACCTACTTACATCTTGAGTCTTATCTAGGTTGAACTCGTTATACTATTTTTGCATTATATATGCAAATGTTTTATTTATCCACTCTTGTTTGTTTCTGATTAGTGAAACTACTACCAATAATTGGTTTAGACTTGTAATTTACCATGTTGTTGAAAATGGAATAAATGCTATGAATGCTTTAATCCTATGCTGTTATGTAATCTAATCCTATGAATTCCTTTTATTGGGGCATTTAAAATCTATGGCAGTGAATAGTTTTCTGTTGGATGAAAAGGAATTATTCTAACATATGTTGATTGATGTCTTGCATTAGTGTTTTGTTACTATGATAGTAATGTTGCAGCCTATCATTTAATTAAATATCATATTGCATAAGTTATTAGGCGGGGAAAAGGGCTATTCATGCCAGTCATGTTGGACTGACCATGTGCAATTTTGTACATCACTTTTCAGTGCAGGGAAAAAGGAACTTTGTGGCAAAGTCTGGAAGATGCAATTTGTATTTTCCTTAGAATGCGTGAGTGATTGGATTGTATTGAAACTGAAATCTCAGTCATGATATATTGTGAATATGATGGCTATGGAGCTTATGATATAAGACAAAAGTCGATGTATAGAAAATATTTTTGTTTTATCTAGAGGCAATAATCTTATTTCAATCTATGATCAAGGTTGATTAGACACTTGTTCCCTTTATCTTATTCTTTAATTGCTATGATGTAATTCGAAGATCTTTACAGATCAACTATTTGAATAAATATAAGTGATGATTATATGATTTTCGATTGGATGTATGAGCTATTTTGTATTATAGTTTACAATAAATTTAATACTTGGAAATACTATTGGTTATTTTAACCACTTTGTCGTTAAGCTACAAAATATGTAGTTATTATGGATTGTTTGCCCAATAAAACTGTTGAGAAAATATTTTATTATGTTGCTCATTAACAAGGAGGTAAATAAATAAATAATTCAGATTATTTCAAGTACTATTGAAAGTAGGATGGCCTCACAGCTGTAGACAATGATGCATGCAATATTGTTGCATATCATCAGAATATAATCGAGTGTTATTTTCTTAAATCATGTTGGGTATAATCGATGAAGTGGACTTATACCAAAGGGGTCTTAATAACTTGACCCGTTAGTTTGACTGGAAAGATATGAATATGTGTTGGTAGTATGTATGGATACCCTGCAACACTCTAATCTCAACTACTGTGAATTCAAAAAAAAAAAGAATAGAGAAAATTATTAAAGAAATAAAAAGGTAACTATCAATAATTTCAGCAGTTTGATAATATGATAATCTTCTAAGTAATGAATCATATCTATTACCTTGAAAGGTAATGAAATATAATCCCACTAAAATGATTTATGATCTCAAGGATTAACCATTGTCAATAATGGTGGAAACCTACTCTTCTTGGACTAAGATGTGAAGCCATGTAAGAAAATAGTAATGGAACAAGTAGAATGATCGAAATGCAGAAAAGATAAATGGCAAAAGAAGTAAAAAGGACTTCATGGATAATATGATCCATGACGATGAAACAATAGTTTAAGAACTTACATCCGTTATGGTATAGTAAATCATACGCGGTTGACTATTGTTGCAATGGCAACATTTTAATCCTTTTATGGTAGAACTGTGATGTCAAGTAGGCCATTTATATCTATCAAGTATTCAAGTAAAAGAGGATACGACCCTGAATAATCAAGTACTACGGTATTTTGATACCTCTTTGAAGGATTAGGGTCCATACTTACTAAGTTGGTAAGGACTCAATATCCGAACCCTAATCTTAGTCAATTCTACTATTGTCCCTAATGAGGATTAGTAAATGATCACTACTAAAGGAATCAAAGACCTTATGTAAAAAGGCTAAAATAAGAAAGGATGAATGGGCGAGTAGTGCCTCCAAACTAACATCTCATATCTCCAAACCTAGTTTACTTAATGGATATAATATATTAAAATATGTACACTCTCTTGATTAAGCTGCCACTAAGAAAAGTGAATTGCTTATGCTTAATTGTTTACTGGCAGAAATAGTCTATGGTACTTGATAAAAAGCATAAATCCTACCTTAATACCTAGCCTTATGCAAGTACATATCCCAAGAATGTGAAATAAAGAAATATGGGCTCAATTTATTAAGCCGAGACAATAATTAAACTGTAATACTGATCATAGACTTTGATAGTATTGTTTTCATTTATGGTTAACTTGGGCAAGAGATCTTGAAAGGTAATTTAAGTGTTTGAGGATTAAAGGTCCTGGGAATCAACCTTAGTCCGACCTTAGGTATGACCCATTCGTGGAGAAGGTGTCGTAAGGCCTAGGTTGTTCTATAATGATTTAAAATTACCTTAAAAACAAAATAAAGGTTATGAATCCATATAACTAAATAAGTGATTAAGGTGAACAAAATTTCCTAATGACGAGTGTGTCGTCATGGAATTGAGCATGGTATACATGACTCAGAAACTTTGCGCAAAGTGGTGTAAGTTGTTGATTACATTGTCGAGATTTCACTATGATCTAAGTTGTGAGATTCCTGTGGATTTCATAGGTGGAATCCTAGGTAGGCACTTAGATAGGACTAAGCTGTGAGATTCCTGTGGATTTCATAGGTGGAACCCAGGTAGACACTTAGAAGTCTTCACTTATATCTTTATCATATTCTGATAAAGGAGAACCAAGGATACATTTATGTATGAGCTCATATAGAGCATAGAGGGAGAATGAATAGGTTCAGTAATCTCTCATACAACTGCACATGGTTCATGACAGTTATCGAAATTGGATTGCATTAAGATTTATGTTAGATTTAAATATATGGGTATTTAAATCAAGAAGCATAAAGTAAAAACAAATTTAAAAAATGGATGTGAAGTGAAGTAACAAAAAGTGGATGCTACAACTCAAGCCCTTGAAGGTTAGAATTTTTCATCTTTTCAAGACTCCTTTAAACATATCAAATACATTTTAATTGATGAAATGAGTTTTATTGGCCCTAAGTTGCTCAATAAAATTGACTACCGCCTTTGTGAAGCTTTCCCCCACTCGAAAACTTCTCAATTCGACAACAAATCTATGATCCTTGTTGGGGACCTTGGCCAACTACCACTTGTCATGGACATTCCTCTATATGCAAGCAACTCCTTCAACGTTAGCTTGTGGAGAGACTTCAACATTTCCATTACCTTAAATTCTATCTTTAGGCAACAGGGTTCAACTCCTCCTCATGCTTCCTTTTTCCAAATGCTTCTCAACATTCGTAACGTTGTCCCTCTATTTGAGGATTGGGAGCTCCCGATGTTATGAACAAATTCTTGCCTTTTCTGAACAAGAAATCATTTATTTTCAAGAGGGCCCCATCTTTTTGCTTAAAATGACCTGGTGGACAACCACAACATGTAAATGTTGAAACCCCTCAACTCTCCAATTTCCGATCATTTGCTCAAACTGCTAGGCATACTGACTCAGGAAAGGCTGATGATGATCAACTACAACATAAATTTCTTTTATGCATTAACTAGAAAGTCATGCTTTTCGTAAATTTGTGGTTTGATATAGGTCCTGTAAATGGTGCTACTGGCTCTATCATTGACATTATTTACGACAATTCGTCTGGCCCACCTGAATTGCCTTTATTTTTCGTCGTCAAATTTGATCGTTACATAAGCCTCACTGGGATGCCAACTACCCTTCTCATGTTCCAATTCTGCCAATTTATAGAGGTAACTGAAGACAATTACAACTTTAAAATGGCTTGGGCATTATCAATCCACAAATCTCAAGGGCTTACTTTGCAGAGAGCAACTATTGACATTGGCAACACAAAAAGACATGGTCTTACCTTCACAACTATTTCTAAAGTTTCATCTTTATATGCCCTTCGATCTCCCCTCCATTTTTATTCGGTCATTACGCTAAAATGTCCTCCACACCTCTTCTTAATTCCCACATACAAGAAGAATCCCATCTTTGATCTCTTTCTTTAACCATCCCCTCTTGATCCCCAAAATTCCTTCCTCTTCCACCACCTCCACCTCTTATACATCCTTGGCTTTTCTACACTTCCCACTTCCACTTTGTTCCTCCATCTTTCCCTTTCCTTTCCTAAGCCTTTTCATGCCTTTGCATTTCATTTTCCATCTACCTACATTCTCTTCCCCTTATTATGTATTTCATTTTCCAATCGCATCATGTTTCTCTTTCGGTGTTAACATCGCACACCTCACTTGTGATTGCTAGTTGTATAAGTTTTTAAGTAATGCTTGTAGATGTGATGGAAAGAAGAGACAAAGTGGGTGAATGGTTGGCATTATATGATTTGAAAGTGATATATTTAATGTTGTATTTGACTTTATTTTTATCCAATTGAAATTTAAAAAGTTATGTAATTTTGAGGATGACATGACCTTTTTAGACTTGAAAATATATTTGAATTTATAAAAATGTTGGAAGTACTCACAATTATGTACACTTTTCATTTTTATATGTAATCTAAAATTATATATGTTTAAATATTTTATATACATATATTTATTAATACTTACATTAATTAGTGTCTTTTTGTAACATGTATCTTCTTAATGCAATAAAATTTACTTCTAATATTGTTTAGAATATAATTGCAAGAAAATTGTCCTTTTATGTCTATTTAGTAGAAAATTTTCATTATTTGGGTCGGGGGACCCACATTAGGGGAGGGGGAGGTCTATTGGCCTCTTAGGGCATGGTCCCATGGAGCCGCTACAGGAGCTATTTTTCAGAAGCAGGTGGTCCCATGCTGAATATTTCAACCAGCTACAGGAAACAATGGAATCTCGCCCTGGAAATTAGGAGCTCCGCATTTTTGGCCCGTTCAACTTAAGGGGTCACTGAAGAGGGGGCGCTGACCACTTCCTGCTACAGTTTAGGTGTTTTTCTGTCCATCTGGCAGCACACATGCATTCCCCACTTTTTCTTGACAATTTGGAGGGAAATTTTCTATTTATATACCTGCATATCAACATTATTTGTAAGCAGTGCTTTGGAGGTGGATACGTGAACAATAGCCACTATCATCTTGCAGTGCTTTGGAGCACAGTGGGCAGAATCCTGGCGAGTTGCAAAAAATGGGCAGAATCCTCCTGACAAGTTGCAGACAACGAGTAGAATTCTGACAAGTTTGAGGTAAGTAAAATAAATTCAGCAAAATAAATTCATTGCCATACCATTCTCTGTATATAATGTTGAATAGTGCTCAAACAAATCCAGTTTTATTCCTTGGACATAGCTTTTTAAATGCATATAACACTAGTTTGGAATCATTAGGCAAACACCAAATATGTATGTTGCTCTGATCTTCAGAGATGTTCTTTTTTGGATTTTTGGTCTTAATCCTATTAGTCGTGGCAACAAAGAAACTCCGGTCTGCCTAAAGCCAGTAGGCTAATATACAACTCTGATAGAGGTCTTCTCTTTTGTATTCCTGGTCTTAATCCTATTACCCTTGGCATTTAAAGTGAATGATTCAGTAGCAAAGAGAAAAGAAGAGACATTTCTTTATAGGTTTTGAATCAATATTATTATGTTGATATTCCAAGAATGTGGCTCTTTTGTTGTAATATGCTGCATGCACCAGCTCAGGAACATGAAGCAGTAGTGCTGAGATGCATTCATCAAACTTAAGGCATGCACATAAAACATAGCCCTTACATGTTAACTGCTAATGAGACACAACCACATTCCTTGTAGAATTAGTGGAAAACAATGAATGATCTAGACTATTGAAAATATCAAGCAGGCATGAAGAACAAAAGCAAATTTTGAACCTGCTCACAATGCTTTTTCAGTTAAGTACTTCAGAGTCTCTGACAAATACAACCAAGAAAAAATGTCATAACTGAATAAAACAACACGAATACAAGTCTTTAAATAATGCAGCAACACATTCAAGGCTACATAGTGATAAAAGATAACACTTTACCTTCTCTAGCAATATAACATGATGCATCAGATCTCCAACTGATGCTTCCTACTTCTGTAGAGATTGGAGAACATAGAAGATATACAACCAACTTGATAAAAATGACAATTCACTAGTTTCATAGGGCATTCAGTTACACAGTGCTTGTCCATTTCAGACCTGTTCACAGTTGCAGAGCAATTTTGTTTACAAGGAACTAGCTTTAAGGGGCATGATGTGTCATGGTCTTTTGAATACACTGCACAAAATACCTCCCTGCATCCCTCATTAGTACAATGCACAGGCGCAACATGCACATACTTTTGTGGAGTTCAAGGGCTTCTCTAGACTCAAACTTCATCCCACAGTGGTAGGTATTGTTAAAGTCAATGACTTTCAGGAGCTCCTTTCCTAAACCATCTCGCTGACCTTTCACCCAAAAACCCATTTTGTCCATTTCATGAACAAAGTCATCAATCTTGTCCTCTTCATGTTCACCCAAAAACCAGCCAGAAACTCCGGTGAATATATTTCTCTTCTCATGCACAAAGTTTTCAATTAGATCATCCACCATTTCAATATTGAATAAATATTGTAGTATATTAGTGAATCACCATGCATAGGAATGTAGAAATTGAAAAAAATGTGAGTCTTCAAGGTCAAAGTTTGCTTGTGTTCTATTTTAATTGATCAAGATTATATTTAAATTTGGGTATGTGGGTGATTTTTAAAGTCAAAATAATTGGTGATAATGATTTGTTTATCTTTACATTATGTGTATTTAAATATTTTATTGTATATTTTATTGCAGGTTTAAGCGAAGGTTTTTTCTTCTTTGTTGTCATGGATAAATCATTATATCATCCAAATCCAGTGAAGGGTGGTTTTAGGAGGTTCACTACAATGCTTTCACAAAATGACATAAAAGATGATGATATATATTCTATAGATGATGACTACCCTTATTGTGTGCCAAGTACACAAATGAGCAATGAAGAAGTAATCATCCCTACTTATGTTCCAAGTACAGAAAACACAATTGATGATATCAATGATAACATACCTACAAATGGTATCCACTTGGAACATATCAATGATTCCCCTCTTCATCATGAGAAAATGTCAACCAAAGAGCCACATAGCCAAGGAAATCAACCTTCAGTTCCTCTTGCACAAAAGGGTAGGGCTCGTTGGAGCATCGCAGAACACTATCGTCCTTATTGAAGCAAAGTGTATTGAGAGAGACACCCAATTCAATGGTGGAACAATGAAAAGAACTATAACAACAAATGAGAAATGGAGAATTGTGGAAGATTATTGTTGTACTCATGGGCTCCTCCGCACAACGAGTCAATGTCGAGATCGGTGGGAGCATGTGTTACCTGATTACAAAAGAGTAAGAGACTATGAAGCACATATACCTTCTGGGCATGATAGTTATTGGAGTATGACAGGTCGAGAGAGAACTGAAAAGAAGCTTCCAACAAACTTTGCCATGGAACTCTTTGATGCCATGGATATTAGCTTTGGTAATGATAGAGCTATCAATCCTGGTAAAATATCGATTGATACTTCTGACACACAGTATGCATTCACTGAGGGTGGGTCTTCTCCAATTGAAAATGAGCCATTGAAAGAGTGTGAGACACCGGCGATGACTGGTGAAAGCTCATTGAATACTGGAAAGGAAAAGGAAAAACTTTCAACAGGTAAAAAATGGAAAACAAGCAACAAAACAACAAGTATTAAAGACAACATTGTTGAAAGCAACAAGTTAGTGATTTCTGCATTTTAGATGGCTGAAGAGGGGCGTATGAAATGCCATGAAATAGATCGTGAAAGGGAAGATAAGAATGAGGAAAGACTGTTCAAAATAGAGGAGCAAAAAATTAATGTGCAAATGAACATGGTTTCAGCTATGAATGCTATTGGACAAGCAATGTTGAAGATGACAGAGTCATTTTCAAATGACAAATAATTCTCTTGCTCTTTAGTGGATCTTCTATTTACTTGTTATGAGACTGAAATAAGTATATTAATAAAGATGTATTTGAAAATTGTTTGTTTTACTTGCAAATTATGAAAAATAAAACCATCTTGTTTCAACATCCAAATGTTGTTATATTGTTGTCGTTTTTTGCTCTTTAGTGGATTTTCTAGATACTTGTTATGAGATTGAAATAAGTACATTAATAAAAAAGTATTAGAATTTTTTTGTTTTACTTGCTAATTATGAAAAATAAAACTATCTTGTTTCAACATCCAAATGTTGTTATATTGTTGTTGTTTTTTGTTGTTTCGTGGATGTAATAGTTGCTTGTTATGAGACTGAAATAAGTATATTAATAAAGAGGTATTTGAAAATTGTTTGTTTTACTTGCTAATTATGAAAAATAAAACTATCTTGTTTCAACATCCAAATGTTATAATCTTGTAACATTTAAAATCCAATCGTATTTCAATAATTTGCAATTTAATTTAATTATAAGCCTTCAACTTTCTATTTGTCAGTTGTATCATCATTTTTTATTTGATATATTTTAATGGTGCATTCTTTTGTATGCTTTTTTGAAGGGAGGAGAACAATGTTTACATTTATCCATTTACATACAATGAATCCTACTTCAATAGCAAAAATGAAATTATTTCTTCAAAATGCATCAATTATTGTCCAATTAGCATTGCAAATATGGAATGATCTTCAAGATTCAACCAATATGCAACGCATTTTTAAGAAGCGTAAGGTAGATTCCTCAACTATGGATGCAGATGACATGGAAATGGAGGTTATTGCTGTCATTTTTGGACAACAAAGTCAAATCCTTGATGCAGATTTATCTCCTTTTGAATGGGAAGGAAGGATACAAGGTGAGTGGTATATCAAACCACGTTCTATACACTGGTGGAACCACTATATTTTTGAAGTAAGATGTGATGATCAACGTTTCCGCAGCATTTTTAGGATACCTTACATGTTATTTCAAAATATTTGTCAACTATTGAATGACGACCTTAAACAAGGTGAAATACCCTTTTCATTTGCTACCTCTATAAAAGGCAGGGTCTTTCCAGTTGAAAAACAAGTGGCCATGGGAATGTTAAGATTGTCATCTGGAATGACAATGGTTAACATTAGTGAGTTGTTTGGTTGTGGAAAGTCAACCACAGTGAGAACTGTAAATAAGTTCATAAATGTCATGTACACTCGGTTTCGAAGTCATGTTCAGTGGCCAAGTGAGCATATGGCATTGGGGCAAGTAAAAGAAGGATTTCGTAGAAAACAAGGTTTTCCAAATTGTTGTGGGGCTATAGATGTAACTCACATTCCAATCCGACTTCCTCCTAATGAGTGTTCATCTGATTGGTATGATCGAGATCACAATTATAGTATGGCATTACAAGTGATTGTTGATAGTAATATGCATTTCATGGATGTGTTTACAGGATGGCCAGGTTCTTTAATGATTCTAGACTTCTTCGTAATTCAGCTTTTTATAGAATGTGTGAAGGAGGAGAGAGATTAAATGGTCTTCCAGTTCCTATTGGCTTATTAAACATGAGGGAGTACATTATTGGTGATGGTGGATATCCACTATTACCATGGTTAATCACGCCTTTCAATGGATCTGTAACTACTACTCAAAGGGAATTCAATTTTAAGTTGTCATCCACACGCATTGTTGTCGAGTGCGCATTTGGAAGGCTAAAGCAATTATGGCGGATTCTAGAATCCAGAATGTGGCACCCAAATTTGGAAATGCTACCCAAAACCATTCTTGTTTGTTGCATACTATAATATGGTGCTAACGTTTGTAGAAGATGACACTGATACATGTGATGATGTTGCTTTTGAACATGAAAATAATATACCAACCACTGAAGTGGGTGATCCAGCTGCTACACTTGCTCGAGCAGCCTTAATGGAATTTGTTAATGGCAATGCCAATAATGTGGATATGTAAGGAACATAGATTAGAAGTTTATAATTGTTGTCATTTTATTTGCTTCAAATGCTTAAAGGATAGTGAAAACCTGCTTTCATCGTCAAGGGAAAGCATACATACCATCATTTTCCAGTTATATTACATATGGGACCTTCATTATGTACGCTTTAAAAAGTCTCAGTATTTTATTACTTAATTCTGTGCTCTGTAGCATCAATGAGAATTTTGTATTTGTCATTATTCTTGTTAATGTGGATATGATTATCAGTGTCGTTTGATTTGTTCGAAAGGCGAATGGATGCTTGACTATCATTATTTATCAATAATAAGATCTCTGAAGTTTGTACAGAGTTCTGTACTTGACATTTTACAATTCAATACATTCATATCTTGTTCAATTTTGCATGTCTTCATAGTTGGTTACTGTTGTTTGAAAGGAGATTGCAAACTGATATGCACTATTAGTTTAAAAGCAACATTTGCTTTGATTTACAGATATTTGTTTATTTTGTGCAGTTCAACATGGGTGAAGCCTTTATCAAACACTACAAAGAAGGCACATCGTATTATACTATGTTCATTATCTACCTTACAAACATTATTATATATTTCTGGTTATATGCATGAGTGGGACATTGCTGACTTTGGAAGTCACTTTTGTACATACATAATCATAAACAAAATCTGCATAATTCAGACCAGTTATGACTGTAATTCAGTATTTGCCACCCTCCAGTCTGTTCTCAACAAGGCCTGATTAGACAATTACTAGGAAAATTTTTATGGAGCCCCCGCTCCATGGGACTGTGTGCAGCCTGGACATGGTTTTGCTTTATCTACTACATACTGTGCTGGAGTAAACTATAGCAATGCTTTGGCACAACACAAATGTTGGCTCCCTAGTTAAATGTTGGCTCCCTAGTTGTAGTAGTACTTTCCATGTTGGCCATTTTACTAGTTTTTAGTTAAAGCCCGACCTACCATACACCTAACCTTAATGGACTGACCAAAGTATATAGAAAAATTGTGCAGATAAAGTTTAAAGATAAAAGGTAGCATTGAAAGTAAAAATGAGTATTATACAAAGTTTTTGAACCCTACCAACTGACACGAGCTTTGGTGTTTGGTATACTGTATATGTTAAACCCCACAAACGGATATTGTATGTAAACCCTAACGAGTTATATGTAGACTATTTTTTTGGGGTATATCATATACGTAAGTTAAGTTTTGGAGTTTTTGATGTGTCATTTGATGTTTATGTATCACCAAATATTAGCCTACGATATAATATTCATAATATTTTGAAACTAAACTATTTCCAAATTATTTTCCATCCAGTCCAAATTTTTCCTTGGATGATTATGTCTGCACAGTCGCCCATGATACTTTTATTCCTTATATTCATGGAAAGATTTGCTAAATATTGTTTTCCTGTAAGATATATTCATTCCTTTAAATTTCTATGGTGTATGCCTATGTGTCCGGTGCTCAGACATTATTATTACTTTGTTGTCCTGCCTATCTTGTTTTATATAATTCTTCTGTAAAGCATTATGAGTACTGCTGATTTCAGTAAAGCATTTACTTGTGGTTATTAGTGAGTAGTTGTTTCTTTAGTGGCAGCCTGCAGGGGCTGATTTTTATTTATTTATATTGTTTTTCCCTCTGACAGACTTAAAATGACCATCACTGTCTCTGATTTTGTAAGGAATGAAGTCCATGAGCAAAATGTCTTTCCTATTCTACATATTAGTGTCAAGCAAAACCTTTCACATCCATAGCAATGTTTGGTGGGCATTTTCCCTGGGGTACACACAGGGTTCGGCTTAAGTGCAAGCAGTACTTCAAGGTCAAGCTACTAAAAACAATGATTCTAGACTATGATCTCAAAACAAACAACTATGTAAAAAGACAACCCTAATGTCGGAACTAATATGCTATGTTAGAATGGCCCTTTTACTTCAAAAGATTCTCATAGACTCTTTGGTCTCTTAAACTCTTAAAATCGTCATTCAATCAAAAATGGCAAAATGTTATCATGTTCTGCATTGTTTGGTGGGTCGGGGACGTATGGGGAATCCTGCCTAGGTAATTATTGCCAGAGGATATGCCGACGAGGTTACGTAACAAACATGAAACAAACGCACTCCCAGTCCCAGATTGAATTTGACGGCTGTTTATTCAACGTTACTTCGCGCAACAATTTCTCCGAAAGTTTTACGGGAAAAAAAAGCGTAAATATATATAAAACGCCAAATAAAATGCCTATGGTGGCGGGCCGACCTGGAAATTTGAGTTACGAGACTTGTACAGTTGTACTCTTCATATATTATGGGCCATGTCAATTTCTCGTCAGATCACCGGAATCCGGAGGGAACTTTGTGGATAAACCCTGTCAAAATAATCAGGAACCTACAGACAGTGACGATGTGCAGTTTGGAGAAAAGGGGCAACGTGTACATCCTCACGCTGGTGGGGATCGACGATCACAGGTTCAATCCCACCACTCTCGACGCCATTTCCGATGCCCTCAAAGTGGTCGAACAATCCCCGACGCGGCGGCTCTGGTCACGACCAACGCAGGCAAATTCTTTTCCAACGGCCTCGACCTTCAATGGATCGCGGAGGAACCCGCCTCCCGCCTGGACATTATCAGGCTCAAATTCGAGAACCTGTTGGCCGCTTTCATGAGGCTGGGCGTTCCCACCCTGGCGGCGATCTGCGGCCACGCGGCGGCGGGAGGATTCATGCTGGCGCTGGCTCATGACTACCGTTTTATGACGCAGGGGCGGTCTGTGCTGTACATGAGCGAGCTTGACCACGGCATGCACATCCCCAGAAGCCTCATGGCGGTCATTCGCAGCAAACTGCAGCCCGCCGTGCTGCGCGACGTGGTGCTGGGAGCGCAAAAGCTGACTGCCCAGATGGCTTTACAGAGAGGGATTTTGGACGGCGTCTGCGAGGACCCGGCGGCGACGCTGGAGGCGGCAGTGATGGCGGCGGAGAAAGTGGCGGGCAGGGGGTGGAAGAGGGACGTTTATTGCGGGCTGAGGTTGGGAGCCTTTCCTGGTGTTGTGGAGGAGCTCGATGCTCATCGCGATTCCTATCGTTTATACCCTTCCAAGCTTTGATGGCCATGCCTTATTATGGGTTGTATAATCACTTTCGTGATCAAGTTTTTGGTAATTTCTCGGTGGGATATTGCAATGAATAATTTAATGGAATCTTCTCTGTCAGTGTTTTGGTCTCTTGGACATCTTTGACATCTGATGTCATGGATAAGTCCAATAAATATAAGAGATTTTTGAATATTTTTGGGAACCGCTGCGTGGAATTTTTTGGCCCCAAAATATGTGTTCCCACAAACATCTCACAATTCTGTTTGCTGCGAATTATCACTTGAAAAACAAAATATAGGGAAATTTCTGTGCAAGAAAATAACGCTTTATGTTCGCTGCTAATTTTCTCTAAAAAAACAAATTATAGGATAATTTCTGTGCAAGAAAATATTGCTCTGTTTTAAATACATCACATGAATTTTGAAAAAGCAGAATACATGAATGTGCTGGAGGATTATGCCCTGTCGTGTGATCTCTTAGTTCTCTTATATTGTTCCACATTCAAATTCAAACTGTTCCTTAATATTTACTTTAAATTTCTATCTCGTTTGTCTGTTTCTTAAATTCTCCTAATTCTCCCTTTCTGTTATCTCGTTTCTGCTATTTTGTTCAATGGGTAGGGCATACACTTTTGACCCAATTACCAATTTGAACAGGTAAAAATTTCCTTAAGCTATACAGAGGTCAAACTGTCAGGCTTTTACGGTTCACAGGGCTGAGTTGGTTTCTATGCATTAGGTGTAATATCCAGCTCACAAGAGTTACCTGCCTTCACATGTTGCATGTTAGATTGTGTTGACTGGCGCGCTCCAACTTTGCAGCCTAATATGTGCGGGGTAGCATTTGTGCTCAAGAGATTGCCAGCTCAAAATTAAAACAAATAAAAGAAAAACACAAATTAAAGTATCACTTTTTGTGTGCTACTGCGGTGGATTGAAAAAGATTATATCAGCTGGATTGAGTATTATATTATGTTCAGGGATTATATCTTAGCTGCCCTCTTGTTATTTTGGTAAAACTAATTATTGCCTACTTGCTTATTCTGCTTACCAGAGACCTGCCACGAAGGGTATTTTCTGTTTCTTTCCTTCAAAACACCAAAGGCCTTATTTGGTACTGGTGAATCCATGATTACCTTTTTTAGTTTTCAATATGTCATTACTCTTTCTTACCACAGACCTGCCGCAAAGGGGATTTTCTGTTTCTCTCCTTCAAGGAGCCAAAGGCCTTATTTGGTATTACCTTTTTAGTTTTCAATATGTCGTGACTCTTTCAGGTTCGTTTTTAATTGTGCATCCATATTGTAATCATCAGACATCAAATTTCCATTGAACCTTCATCTTTGATCTCTTTCAAGTCAAGTGGATATCTGTAAATTGCAAACTGATTGCCTGGACACTGTCAACTTCCTCTCCTTCAAGTGCTAGTGCATAGCTCAAGTCTCAAAACCCTCCAATGCACTTTCTTTGAGGATGTGGAATTTAACTGCATTTGGAAAGCAGAATAGAGGCAGTAAATTTGTTAGTTTGATGTGTTTGGTAAAACAGTGTAGAAATATGAGTAAGCTTTTCCCCAATGGTTGTTGCCGGAAGGGAAAAAGTAGGCAAACCAGCACAAGTAGGAATAACTTAATAAGTATGTGAGTTACTACAACACATGAAGAACTCGTCAATAGACTGGATGGTGATGGCTTGTTTGAAACATCAAACCATTTCTGCATGCAAGCAATTGCTGAGGATCTTCTCATTGTCTATGGCATAGGTGGTTCGGGTACATTGTGTCGAAGGAATGTCCTGATACACATTTGCAAATAGGTAGGTTATGCAAGTACTTTAAAAACTCAAAGTTCTTTTCAAACTGGTTTCCCCAAATATCGAATTATATGTCATTCCAGCTAATTTCAAATTCTCTTGTAGTATCTCTCTAGCTTATCATAGGCGTCGTATCTCTCTCGCTCAGCATAGGTAATATACAAATTTAGGAGGATAGTATTTTTGTGAATTTTTTTCCTCGATTGTGTGGTTTGGATTTCTTGTGTGAAGCATATACTCACTCTTGCGAACCACACAAATAAACTTGTGTGAAACACAAGAAACCCAGCTTCCCACATTCATCTTTTTAACGTGTATTTCATTAAACAATAATGAATCTCTGCTAGTTCAGGTAAAAGAAAAAATTAAGTGACATGAGTAGATACAATCTTCTTTGTTTACTTATTTTTTCTCCATTTTCTTTTATGCTGCTTATAGTCACTTGGAGTTGAGAAATTCTATTATTGTTTGTGAATAATCCAAAGAACAGAATGGGACTACAGTATATTAGGGGTGCTAATTAGAAAGGACGATTCTACTTACAATCAGAAAGGGGAAAAAACATTTGATACAAACCCTGCCAAGAAACTAGTGCACGAGCCAATATGAAAGAGAGAAGACAAATTTGTGTGGACAGGTGAGGGAACACAATGCTCATTGCTCGTGAAAGTAAGAACAACAGTTTTACATTGATTTTCTGGAGAATGTCTTCCAGAGACTCTAGAGAGTTATCCTGCTTTAACAGGGCTAACAGGGTTGTGTGAGGCAATCCTTGGTGGATCAAAGTATTTCCAATCAGAATTAAGGAGGAAATGATTTAATAGGTATACCTGAGTTCTATCTATGGTCATTGTAATCTTTTGCTATTCCATTGACTGACTAATTGGCCTTCTTGCAAACTGACTAATTGGCCTTCTTGAAATCCTTGTATAAAATAAAAATCAACCATGGTATGCAACATGCAGAAGTGAAGAAATGTGTGCACATCTTGTTGCTGGGGTTAGTGCGTGATTACAAAATGAATTACAGGATGCCTGACACCATTTATGACAAACTGAAAATATTCCAACCTCCAATGCAACAGCCTGGGTGAAAACTGACAAAGGCAAACAATTCTCCACTGACATTGATCTGTGATGTACAGCTCAGGCCCTTTCCTACCATGTTGAGAGACTACTAACGACAATTTGAGAGCCTCTTGGCCAACCTTTGTAGGGCCGAGCGTTCCCGGCTATTCCAGTCATGTGGGCATGTTGGAACTGCTCATTTCATCCTGGAGTTGATCTACAGTTATGTACATGGAAACAGGCATACTGCACTACTCATACACAAATTTACCTGCACGAGAGCCTAATGATGGTCCAGGAGGTGAAGGGTGCCCATAAGCTCCGTGCCATGATGGCCATGGGCAGGGAGATTTTAGACAGGGACTACCTTTTAGTTTTTAATTACTCTATTATAAGGAAAAAGAAAAAAATAAATTGTCCAACACATGCATTGATAACAGATTTTATGATACCTTAGTGGCATCTGAGAAGAATGGTGTATCACAAAACTAAATTTAGGCTGCACAAGTTCCAAAAACATGAAAATGGGATTCAAACAGGTGTCCGTGATTACATATGTTTCTTCCTCGAGCATAACATGTAAAGCAAGAATCTGTTGTACCAGGCCAGCAAATTTCTCAGCTATGAATGTCAGTCTAGATAGAACAACAAATCAAAAACTATGGCATTACTGATGGTAGAATGCAAGGTGTTGTACCAGTGGAAATGTGGATGCTTATGGCTTGTGGTGAGGCTGCTTGGCAAGTTGTTTGTTCTGCATAAGTTACACACATATTTAAGGCATTTTATTTACCATTTAGTTTATGTGACATGCATGGAGGAGCACGATCTTTGAGGATCACAGGTTTTACTATTAGTAAGAAAATTCAGCATGCATACCTGATGGTATTAGGGGAATCACATTGGGAGTATTCGGATCTCTGATCTTGGGCAGAACTTGGCTGCGAGGCCCATATTCATCTTTCCCTCCTCCTGGGGTCAATTGGGCTTGCATCTTGAGTTTTGGCTAGAAAAGAAATTTGTTTAAGGAATCATCGGGACGAATAATAAAACACGTGGCTTAACTGGAGAGTAGTGAAACACACTCACGGCTTTGAGGTTCCTGATAAGCCTATATTCTTTAGAACCTTTTAATTTGATTCTTCAAGCCCTGCCATTTTAAATGCAATTTGAGGTTCAGAGGCCCATTTAGGAAAACTGTACATGGTTTTAAGGTCAATCCTTTTTCAGGATAAAGACAAAGACCCTTTCGAATAATCCCCTACTCAACCCAACTTATTATCGTGACTAAAAAGAAGATGTAGGTTATCCTGTCTAAAGACCAGCGGGTGCAATGACTCCATTACATTTGAAAATTACAGATGGCATTCAAACTGGTAGTTTTTTGTTGGTTAGTTATCCATCAAATCTAAATGCTGTCTCTAGATTGAAAAGACCTGGGATCAATAAGGGTTGTGTGGTTTGCAAGAAGTAACAAATCAGGCGCATATTTTCATGCAGTATGGGGTTCAAGAGCATTTTGGATTGGATTATTAAAAATATGTAAGCCATTTGTTGGACCCCTCCTGAATAAAGGTGTGCTTGTAGGTGGCACATTGATGATTCTGAAATATGGGAAGGACATTCGAACACTATTAGGTTTGTTAGTTGGCATCACTTTGCCGTGGAGGCACAAGTTTAAATCATCATTTCATGGAAACCCTTCAAATCTATTTTACACCGGAGGCATCCAACTCTGAAGAAGGGTTTGCTGGACAATGTCGTGTTCCCGGCGGACGTTTTTGGCAATTCCACAATTCCAATGGCATCCAAAAACCCGGCAGGTTTTCTCGATACTGTTCAGCTATTGCAGACCTGCATTTCCAAGAAAACCCTTGAGGGTAAGCAAATTCACTGTCACAGCTAACAAAAGACATGCTCATCCTCAGGCAGCATTGACACTGTTTCACCAAATGCAATCACTAGGTATCCAACATGATAAGTTCCTCACGAAGCATTGATGCTGTTTCATCGACTGCAGCCAACAGTTGTCCAATATGAGTGGGTCACCTTTGTTAGCATGCTACCAGCCTGTGCAAAAATAAGAGCTTTGAAACAAGGCACGGACATCTGCTGAAGCATCATGGAGAAGGGACTTTCGGCAGATGTTGTAGTTGCAGGTGTCTGAGGAGATATGTCTGCAAAATGTGGAAGCATGCACAGGGCATGTGAACTGTTCGACTAAATGCCTAAATAAAAGAAATGCATTCTCATGAACCGAATGATTGTGGGATATGCGGAAAATGGTTTTGTTGAAATTGCATTGAAACCTTTCGAGCAAATACAGTTGGCAGGTTTGAAGCCACACTCCACAACCTTTGCTATCATCTTCCCAGCCTGTGCCAAAATGGGAGAATTAGAACAGCATGTGGACATCTATCAAAGCATAATGGAAAAATATTTTTTTAGATGTATTGGCAGGTGCCCAGGCAGACATGTATGCAAAATGTGGAGGCATACACAATGCACATGAACTGTTTGGATGTGGTGTCACAGACTGCCATGATTGCAGGATATGTATACAACAGGTTTTGCAAGGGTGCTCTCAAACTCTTTGGTGTAATGAATCACTTCAGAACATGCCCTAGGGTGTGACTTTTATCAGATGTTGTAGTTGCAGGTGCTCTAGAAGATATGTATGCAGAGTGTTGGTGTATGCACCTGGTATGTGAACTGTGTGACTAAATGTGGCTGGAAGAAATCTGGTATCTTGGATTGCCATGATTGCAAGATAGGCACAAAATGGTGTTCGTGACGAGGCTTTAAGGATTTTCAAAGAAATAGCTTGACAAAAATGTCATATGTGGAATGCCATGGCTGCAAGGTATGTACAAAACGGGTTGTTTGAAAAGGCCTTAGAAACCTTTACAGAAATGCAATTGGGATGTTTAAAACCATACCATCAACTGTTCCCAACGTCCTCCCAACCTGTGCCAAAATGGGAGTTTTAGAATAGGGTATGGACATCCATCAAAATGTAATTGAAATTGGATGTTTGTTAAATGTTGTAGTTGCAAACAACCTAATAGACATGTATGCAAATTGTGGAAGCATACACAAGGCAAGTCAATTATTTGACAAAATGCCTCAAAGAGATGTGGTCTCATGGAACATACCCTGACCATGTAAGTTTCATTTTTGTTTTATTAGCATGTAGCCATGCAGGTTAATGGATGAGGGTTGTAAATACTTCAATGGCATGAGGTTGCAACTTATGTATTTATGTCAAACATCTATGCAGAAGTATGCATCGTGGGGTAAGCTTCAAATGGTAAGGAGAGTGATGAAGGATAGAGGAATTAAAAAGATCCCTGGATGTGGTGGATGTAGTTAGATTAAACACCATAAAATGGTGCATGCTTTTTGTGTAGGAGATGGATCACACCCACAGACACAAGGCAACATGATATTTTTAAGATTCAAAACATGTACTGAGTGACGTGGACAAGGAGAGGAAAAAGTATTCCTTTGCCACCATAGTGAGAAGTTGGCACTTGTGTTTGGATTGTTAAACATGCTCCCGTGACAACTCTTGGCATTGTAGAGAATGCTCGTGTGTGTGTTGACTCCCAAGGATTTCTCCAAAATTGTTGCAAAGCAAATTGTTGTGAGAGATGTAAAGTGGTGCCATCACTTCATAAAAGGACGATGTTGTTGTCTTGATTATTGGTAATGCTATGTGAAGCAATCTATAGACACAGGTTGGCACTATAACAAGGTGCATCGTGTCGACCTACAAGCAGCTAAATAAGGGATCTCACATCAACAAACATTTCCAAAGTAACTTTATATTTACATCCCTTCCATTGTAACTTGCAACTCATGTGCGATTGTTAGCCTACAAATATTGAAATTTTGAAAGAAGCTTTAGCTGCTCATATCATTCCCATAGGGTTGAATTAAAATATATAGATATAAACCCAATTTGGTATCTCAAACTCTCCTTGCTAATCAACAAGGGGCTCTTGTGTAGTTGTTAAAATATCAACTGTTATATTTTTAAACTACTACTATTGTATGATGTAATATCTACTTAGCCGAAACGATCGTGCAGGGCACCGGAGCGGCAGGGAATGGGAGTGGCGGCTAAATCTTCTTTCCGCAGCCTCTGTACGACAGAGCGGGTACCCGACCGTTTCCACGAGCCTCCCACCTCTCCCGCATCAAAAACATTTTTTAAATTTTTAAAAATTGTTTTCATGTTTAAAAACCCGACTACTTTAAAAAAAAATATTAATCTAATTTACACCCTAAAACATAACTTTAAGCATTAAAACAAAAGAACAACCAAAAAACAAAACATAAAGCAATGAAACTTACCTTTGGCTCTCCAAAACCGCACTGTGCTTGTCTAGGGTTTGAGGAGCTATTGCTTAGCTTGTAGGAGTGTGAGGAGCTCTAAAAGGAGAAAGATTTGTGAAAGATTTGTGGTTTACTAAGTGAAGGTAAGTTTTTTTTAAATTTCTAACCTTGTTTTTTTTTTTTGTTATTTAATCTTGCACACATTACATTTTTTTGCCTATGTTCATCTTTTTTTTGTTCTTCCTATTTAATTTTTTTAATTTTCGTTGTTCAAACACAATGCAATTGCACACCATTGTTTTCTTTGTTTTTTTTTTTTTTTGAATCTTGTAGATATTTCTACAATGGCAACAACAAGTTATGCTTCTTCTCCTGGCAATCTTTGGCCAAGAACTTTGACCCAAATTCACCGTCATGGAGGCTTGTAACAATACTTCAACAAATTGCAGGTGGTGGTTGTTTTGAATGGAAATGCAATGATTGTGATGGACTATTCAAAGACTCTTACAAGAGGGTGAAAAGCCACTTGTGTGCCATAACGGGTAATGGTATAAGAGTATGCAAGAGGAGGAATAATGTTGGGGTGCCAAAAGTAAAAGTTTTGACAAATATCAAAGAGCAGGAAGATGTAGAGGCAAATGATGCTATGAGAGCAGATGATCCATTGGCCAAAAGAGGAGGTTCATCTCGTTCAATGAGGCCTTTAGTTGCTCTATTACCTAGTGGATCTCCAATTGTGGCCATGCCACATCCATTTATGGCTCCTATCTCCACGGATGGGGATGTTTCCCTTGCACGAAAGAAAAGTAAGACAAAAGGGCCATTGGAAAAGGCCTTTCAAAATGAGAGTAGGGAAATTGCAGATGAACACATTGCAAGGTGTGTATATGCTAATGGGCTTTCTTTTAATGTTGTGAGATCACCTTATTGACATGAGATGGTGAAAGCCATCAATGAGGCACCAAAAGGGTATAAATCACCAGGATATGAGAAGATCTGCACCACCCTTTTGGATAAACAAAAAAAATGTGGAAACCTCCTTGCAACCAATTAGGGACTCATGGACCAAAACAAGTGTGTCCATTGTTTCTGATGGATGGAAAGATGCAAGAAACCGCCCTTTAATCAATGTGATTGTAGTATGCCCTAAGGGGGCAATGTTTTTGAAAGCGGTTGATTGTGAGGGGCAAGTGACGGATGCCCAATTCATAGCCAACATTCTCTTTGAGTCCATTGAGGCAGTGAGACCTGAAAATGTTGTCCAAGTCATAACGGCCAACGCCAAAAATTGCAAAGTTGCGGGGATGCTAGTTGAGGCACGATATGGGCATATTTTTTGGACACCATGTGTCGTGCATTCATTGAATGTAATGATAAAGAAAATGACAAACAAAATAGAGTAGATCCAGCAAGTGTATACAAAAGTCAAGAGATCAAAATGTTTGTCACCAACCACCACATGTCACAGGGCATTTTTAGATCATTCTCGCAGTTGGAGCTACTGAAGGTAAGTAAAAACTTTCTTTCTTTCTTTTTAATTTAAAATTTAAGTATAATTTTTTTAGTATTCTTTTAGCTTTCAATTTTATTTTTAATTTTTGTTCCTCATTCTTATTAGGTTGTTGAGACTCGATTTGCATCACACATAATCGTCTTGAGACGACTAGTGAAGGTGCGAGAGGCACTCATGAGGATGGTAACATCCAATCTTTGGTCTATATAGAGGCAATCAAACACTCAATGGACTCAAAAAGTGAAAAACTTGATCTTAGAGGACCCTTGGTGGGATAGAGTGGATTATCTATTGAGTTTTACGGAGCCCATTATGAGCATGATCCGGTTTACTCGGCACGGATCAGCGATGTGTCAGGAGAGATATATGACAACATCAACTCAATGATTGAGAAGATAAAAGCGTCATAAATGCAAAAGAACAAGATCCCGAGGAAATATTTTTCAAACAAGTGAAGTCAATCCTCATTGAGCGGTGGAACAAAATGACCACCCCATTACATTTATTAGCTTTTGCATTGACTCCTAGATTTTATAAAGACAAAGATACTTTCCTTACCAGGGAGGGTAACACTATACAGGATGCGAAAGTCGAGTGAGGGATATATGGCGGCATTGGCTAGGCTCTTCCTTGATCCTAGGCCCAAGACCGAGGTTGTGGTAGAGTTTGGCAATTTCATAGCAGAAACAGGTCATAGCCTTCTCGCTCTTCGGAGCAAATACAAGATGGATGCTCATATGTGGTGGTACCTCCATGGTACTTCATCGGTTTACTTGCAACCTCTTGCAATCAAGGTCTTGGCACATGTAAGTTTAAAAAAATAAATTCTCTTTTCTTTTAGTTTTTTAAAATTTAAGTTTGAGTGTTTGAGTTTAAAGTTGAACTTTGCATTGACTTTGAAGTTTGGGTTGCTTTAATAGGTTGCAAGTTCATCTTCCTCTGAGCGCAACTGGAGTACATATAGTTTCATCCACTCACAGAAACGTAGCAGGTTGGGGGCTAAAAGGGCTAAAGATTTGGTATACATACATTCCAACTTGCGCCTTTTATCCCACAAGCAGCCGAAGTACAAGGAAGCGTCAACAAGACATTGGGATATTAATCCAGAGATAGTTGACTTGGATGCTTCATGGTTGATGAGGGGAGTTTTGTGGCACCACGAAACCTACATGCACAAAGGGGTGCAACTAGCGGTGGCCCTAGTGTGAGTGGTTCGAGCCCATGTGGTTCTAATGAATGACATAATGATGATGATGTAGTGATCTTGATCCTCTTGATGAAGAGGAAAATGATGAATATTGACAATGAAAGATAGTTTGAACTTTGAATATTGATCTATGATTGAATTTAATATATCATGAGATTCATGACATTCACATTGTGTTCAATTAAAGTATTTTAATTTAACTTTTAAGCTTTTAAGTTTCTAAGTTTTATCTTTATCCTAGCTTGTTTGTTGTGGTTATTCACTTATTTAGCTTATAACTTGTCTTTTATCTTCTCTTTCATACGCATAATATGTGGTTAGTAATTAAATTCTTATTTAGAAGGCTGAAATTTATATATATTTTAATTTTTAAATAGTTTTGTACTTGCCGTATCCTACGCCATATTCGGGTCAATTTTTTTTTTTGTTGTTTCGCATATCGGATACTCCACTCCCGCCTCCCGTATCCAAAACATTTTAGCTACTTAGTGTAATATAAGATGCATGCTTCAAACACATGCATTCACATAGGTGGCCATCTAATTCTAGGAAATGGACAGAAGGTAAAGTCGATGAGAGGAGAGCTGAAATGCTAGACCACAACTATTCAATAACATCTTTTAAAAGTTCGAAATAGTAAGACAATCAAGAACGAGCATCTTATCAATCTTACTTCCGGGAAGGGAAAAAAACTCAGCTAAATCGGTCTAACAACATGCGAGAGAGACATTAGACATCTGAAACAAAGCAACAAAGTAATGAGTTGCAAAGACATTAGACCTCTGAAATTGTTTACTATTTCTTCCAAAGTAACAGAGATCTGAAACGCAATTATATGAGAACAAAGTCATAACTACTACTATCAAGTAAGAGCTCTCCGAGATTACATAATATAATGCATTTCATAGTTGTTATAGCTTTCAAGTTCAACACTTACGATGTGTTACAGGGATAGTAATTCCTCATTATGATGTAGTAAGTTTATAAAACCTCTAAGAGAAGCCACACACCTAGAAACCCTAGATTCAACTTGAAAAATGATAAGCGAGATGTATTTCTTAGTTTGTTATAGCCTTAACACCTTTCTACCCAATGGGAATTAATAATTCTTCATCATAATTTGTGATGTTTATAGAACACGTGAAGGAAATCACGAATATGAAAATCCTAGAATCAACTTGAAATATGATTGGATGTGAAAAGACAAAGGAAAAACAAGACGCTACTTTTGTGAACCTAATACTTAACAACAACGGTTAAATTTGACGCTTGCTTTAAACGTTTTTTTTCGTATTTTTACCCATAAAAATAGGAAGATTTTATTATGGGCCGTATCCATAGAAGTGCAATTTTTTTAATATCCTGTTAACGCGACATTAAAAAATTAAACGTTTTAAAAATATAGGCATATATATTTTATATATAAGTTGTCTTGTCTATGTATCTTCTCAGTAGAATATCTGATTCTGGAGAGTTGGGAATTGGGGAATCGGGATTGCAACTGCAACTTGCAAGGGATGGCATTGGCCCAGAGTCCAGACCGACTTCACCTTATTTGTGTAACTATACGCCTTATGCAGACAACAACATTAATGATGAATCAAATCTGGAAATTGGACTCACACCTTTAAATTTTTAATTTCAAAACATCTAATTCTAACTTCCACGGTTCAACAAATATAATATTTAATACACTTTACCAGAGCCATATTCACTTTGCTTAGCTAATCAACAATCAATGGATGATGGATCATATTATATAGTCTACTTTTTTGATGATTCCACAAGAGTTTTGACTTGTTTGTGCGGCCAAAGTAGTTGGGCAAAGAACTTTATATTATGGTGAAGCGGCTTAGCCCAAGGTAGCCATAGGAGACTGGAGTTAAATTCATTGTTTGCAATGTGCATAGATGAAATGAAGGCAACCACAACGTGCATCTGAACAAATGAAGTGTCAACCACCAAGTTGCAGAGGAGCAGGAGATACAACAATTTCTTCAACAACATAATTCCGGGTAAGAAAAAGTATATAGTTTCCTTTTTTTATTTAAATGTCCCAAGATCGCCTCTGCCCTCTACTAATAGGAAATTCACCCCAAAAAATGACTAGTTCCAGTGAATCATGTTGTCCCTATATGGCACTCGTCTCTCATTTGCATTTAATGCATGAATAACAATATTTGACAGGGCAAAAAGTGACTGGTTAGTGAGAATGCAATTTCATACAACCATTATTGAATTTCTTATGAATCTGTAATACTCATTGTGTATTGTATCAGAAGTCTCTAATCCTCATAGTCTCCATGACTAAGATAATGTTCTCTAAGTAAGTTTCAGTATCACAATTGAAGTAGTTTTTTTCCCTTGAATTATTT
This sequence comes from Taxus wallichiana var. yunnanensis, assembly GCA_018340775.1. Classification (NCBI taxonomy): domain Eukaryota; kingdom Viridiplantae; phylum Streptophyta; class Pinopsida; order Cupressales; family Taxaceae; genus Taxus; species Taxus wallichiana. The sequence goes on along the minus strand of CM031233.1, from coordinate 130,617,445 downwards.
CTGATGTCCATTTTAGTGGTTGTTGACTATCTATCTTAAATTTCCCAAACACTATGTTTAAAATTTCTACTTTGCATTTTTACGGGCAGGCCAAATTACTTAATAAATATATTCTTTAGAGATAATCTGTTAAAAAATGCGAGTAATTCTCACTAGGCTCAGAATTTCAGTACAATTGTAGGAAGTGAACTCATTTAATTGTAAAATTCAATTCTCACCTAAACAAGCTGTAACATTCAATCACCTAGATACACCAAGGAGATGTTTTTGTTATGATGTTGATGTAATATTCCAAATGAAGGTATGTCAAACATTTTGCAACAATTTTTTTATAGAGACCAAGACATTCGAGGATTTGCAGGGCATATTGCAATATGTTTTAGCCACAATAGGTTGTCTCCAAAGAACTAGCCAATCACTTGTAATGTAACATGGCCTCTTCCCCATAGATTTGACTAATGTCCTTCAAATATAGTTGTCATTCTCGTAGCTTTTTGTTGTTTCTTAATTGCAATTACATACACCAGAGAAAACAAAGACAAGAATTAAATGGTGGGTAAAACCACCCTCATTGGAAAAAAAAACTAAAGTCAACCATGTTCATCCGATGTCTATTTCCTATCTCTCTGGGACGCATGAGGCTCAAACCTTAGGAAGTCAAAATGCTTGTTTGATTGGCTAGTAATTATTAAAAAAAATATTCAACCATGTGGTTATCTCAATTATACGATTAGTCCATCAAAAAGTTGTGTATCACCTTAGTACAAACCTTAAATTTTAAATGTCATAAGCTTATCACTATTTCTTCCATGTATACTTAAGTTCAAGGGCACAAATTTAAGGTGGGAAATGTAATATCAAGCATTAAGCGATGCTTTTCTAAAAAACTGAGGTGCATCTTGACAATGTTCTAATTCACCTTTCTTCCTTTGCATCTACTTTTTCTCATGCTATGGACAAAAAACCTAAGATGATAACTATATTCCATAAGAAGAAGAGCCACAAACGAAATTTCAAGAACTTTATGGTCTTAAGGAAAAATATGATATGGTGATAATTTATCAACCTCTAAACTATAGATAAGATGTGCCTTAGTATGTCTTCTCTAGTCACCCATATATCTTACAAAGACTTAGTGAGTAGACCTTTTTAGATTAGTATCACTTCCATGATTCTAGTATTAATTCATAGCTTCTAAGTTTTCTTGGAAGGAACACTTAAAAATTATATGTATAAGACAATATAATCTTAACTAGTATTACTTAATTTTAAGATGCTAAACATATATTCCATTAAAGATTGAAAGCATTGAAATATCATGTCGTTACATCATAGTTTTTTGAAACAAAAAAAACAGGTGATCCAACATATTCTATTGTACTCAAATTTGTAGAACTATTTAAATATTTTTGTTGTTTGTTCAATTAATAATCTATCATTATGTTGTTGATATTATTATATTATTATTTTTCTTACTATCGAATTTTATATCTAATTATTCTTTTTTATTTGGTTGTATAGGTACATTATAAGTTAAAATGTCTCAAAGCAAAAAGAATCAATCTTCAATCAAAAAGTTTTTGCATGGTCAAACACATCACAAGCTTCATCACGAGAGGATCATAATTTTGATTTAAATGAAGACTTAAATATATTAGGGTATGATGATGAGTATGATGAGGAATTTGAAGGAGGAGAAGCTTCAACACAAAACAAAAAAAAGGGCTAGAGTAAAAATAGGGTTTAGAGATGAATGGAAAGTGAAATTTAAGTGGTTAAAATGTGCAATGCGTGAAGAGAAAACAAACATGAAATGCATATATTGTGAAGATCACAAGTCTTGTTGGACCATGGGGAACTGGAACTGGTTGTACTACTTTGCAACATGATGCAATAGTTACTCATGTTGATTCAAACAACCACAAAATTTCACAAGCAAAATGGATATGTGGAAATGAAGGGAAATCAAAATCAATTCTAGAACACATTGCAAATATTGATGACACCAATAAGGAAAGAATAATCACAACCATGAAATTAGTTTATTAAGTTGTGCAAGAAGACTTGCCCCTCTCAAAATACGAGTCCCTTTGCTCTCTTGAAATGTACTTAAAAACACCAAACATGTCGAAAAACAAGGGTTATAAATCATATACAAATCATATGACTGCAAATGATTTCCTATTTTCCATATCTAAGTATCTTGAAAAGAGACAAAGTGCAAAAATGTTAGATAGTCCATTGTTTTCTTTGATGTTGGATGAAAGTACTGATCGAAGCTTGGAGAAACACTTTGTGGTTTATGCTACTTTTTTAGAATCAAAAGAGTTGGGCCCACCGATTTCACAATTCTTAAAGCTCATAAATGTGTGTGATGGACGAGGGAAAACTATATATGATGTAGTCTGTGTTTTGAATAAATAAAGGGGTCTTTCAAATAAAAGATTGATTGCAGCTTTTATAGATGGTGCTTCATCAATGGTGGGGAGTGAAAATGAATTTGTTACTCTTTTGAAGAAAGATGTTAACAATCTTATATGCATTCATTGCATTGCTCATCGTGAGGCTTTAGCTATATCAGATGTTGCTAAAAAAAACATGAATTATTGTTTGTTGAGAAGTTGACAAATAAGGTATATTCTTGGGTCCAAAATTCTACTAAAAGACATAATGAACTTATTGCTCTTTAGGAACTCATGCAACTTGAAACACTTCAAGCTCTTCAAATTCATGGAGTTAGATGGCTCTCAAGAGGACAAGTTATTGAAAGACTTATTGTGTTGATGCCTCCATTGTTGACTTTGTGGAAAAGTGAGAAGAGAGACTCATGGTATGATAAGGCTAGGATATTCTCAGTGCAATTTTTCTTACATATGCTTGCAAATGTATTGTGTGAGCTAAACAAATTGAATAAAAAATTTCAAGAAGAGAATGTGGATGTTACATCTTTAGGGGCAACCATAGATTCTACCATACAAACTTTAAGCAGGTGGTTTCTAAGGATCGACAACTTTACATATGACACAAGTTACTTGTCTAAATTTTAGAGACCTCTAAATATGGTTATTTAGAGATTATTGATAAAGATGGACACATTCATAGGCATGAGCTGTGATTTGTGGCAATTCCAAATGTGTATGATGATTATGTTGATGCACCAAAACAAACAATGAAGCCTTGCATTGATGGGTCACTAGAGAGTTGTAAGAAACTTGCAAAAGAATATGTTCAAAAACTTGTAGATTGTTTAAATGAAAGATTCTTATATCTTTCATTTTTCAATTCTATAAATTTGTTTAGCCCTTGTCATTATTTAGAGGATGCATGTACTAGAGAAGATAGTTCAAAGCGTGGCTTTTTAATTTTTTTGAACACTTGCAACATACTTTATGTGAGGGAGAAGAAAAACCTTTTTTTCATTTCAAGGTTCTTGAAAAGAGTTGTATAATTTTGTTGATACTATTCACTTTAGTTGTGAAGGATTCCCCATGAAGGAATTGAAGGGTTTTTTGTGCCAAAAATTCGCATACAAGCTTTCCAAACATGACAAAACCATGACAAACAATACTTACCATTCCATCAAGTACAATGACATGTGAGAGAGGATTTTCAAGACAAAATATAATAAAATATATAAGAAGAACAAAACTCTCATTGGAAACATTGGATGCCTTGATGCGAGTTTCATTGACAGGACTTCATATATCAAAGGTGGACTGGAATAGAGTTTATGAAATTTGGAAAGATGAAAAACAAAGAAGGATTTGAAGTATCTTAGAATGTTTTATGTTGACATATTTGTAATGATGGGGTATTTCATATGAGCCCATGAACACTAGATATTTTGTTTACACTACTTATGTATTGTTTAAGGGTACTTTCTCAAGTCAAAAGTGGTGAATCCATGATATACATTTGATCTTTTTGAAGATATCTGTGATATATGTTTGAGATTTTTCAAATATATATTAGTGTGTATTGAGGATGCTATAATATTTTGTTTAAAATGTTTTCTTGATTAAAAAAGGATATTATACATTTGATTATTTTGAATATACATTAACATGTATTGGGATGATATGATAGTGAAGCCCATCTAAGTATTGTCAAATATGTTACATTAATTGACTTCACTATTAGAAAAGAATATATTATCTTTCATCAAGTATTGTTTAATTTTAGAAAAATCAATTCTTAATTTATGTATACTATTTTTATTATAATAATTATATTGAAAATTTAATTTTTAATGTTAAATTAGGCTATACATTTTATACAAATTATTTTGTTGAATGATTATGAGCTTAAATTAAATGCATCCACAATATTATGACATGTTAGTGTTTCATAGCTATGTTAATATATATTTAGAATAGAATAAGATTTCAGTTTTGCCTACAATATCTCTATTTCATATAGTGTTATTATGTGAAAATATAAATGTTGATATTTATATGAAAATCATGAAAGTCAAAATTAAAAATTAAACGTCATGTGCAAGGTGATGTTAATTACAAAACCACTACAAAAAAAATTCTTGACGGTAGGGGTAACAGTCAAATTTAACACCTACTTAACAATGTTTTGGAGTTTTACGAATGTTTTAAGGAGATTAATATTTTTAATGGAATTTTTAGTTGTATGATTTTAATCTCACTCGAATAACTTTTTAATAATAATGTTTCCACATATATATATTTTCATATTAATTAGATAACAAGGAGCGCTACTTCAACACATAACCACCATAATAGTCCCACATTAATAACATTTTAAACATTTTTGTGTTGCGAGTCTCACACACACACACACACACACACACATATATATATATATATATATATATATGTATATATATATATGTATGTATGTATGTATCTACATACATATACATACATACACATACATATATATATATATACATATACATATACATATACATATACATATACATATACATATGTATATATGTATGTATGTATGTATATATATCTACATATATATATATATATATATATATATATATGTATGTATGTATGTATATCTACATATATATATATATATATATATATGTAGATATACATACATACATACATACACACACACATATATATATATATATATATATATATATGTATGTATGTATGTATGTATGTATGTATGTATGTATATATACATACATATATACATACATACATATATACATATACATATATGTATATATATATGTATATATGTATGTATATCTACATATATATATACATATACATATATATGTATATATATATGTATATGTATATATACATATATATATATGTAGATATACATACATACATATACATATATATATATACATATATGTATATATATATGTATGTATATATCTATATATATATATGTATATGTATGTATGTATATATACATATATATATACATATATATATATATATATATATATATGTATATGTATATATATATGTAGATATACATATACATATATATATATATATATATATATATATATATATATATATATGTATATGTATATATGTATATGTATGTATATCTACATACATACATACATATATATATATATATATATATATGTATATATATATATATGTAGATATACATACATACATATATATATATATATATATATATATATATATATATATATATATATATATATATATGTATACATACATACATACATACATACATACATACATACATACATATATATATATATATATACAAAGTTAATATGGAAGCATAAACTCTATATTATTTTATTTTATGAACCTCTAAAGTATCTTAAATGAAAAGTAAATATCTTTAGTATCCAAAATGTGTTATGATATGGTCAAGTTATTACTGGAATTTTGGATTGATTTTATACAAAAAAAAAAAGTGGATTGATTTCTTTAAACAAAAATAAAATGCTCAAACTTTACTTGTATGGTCAAGAAATCAAGATTTTTAGATCAATTTTTTTAGCCACAAAAAATAATTTTCTAAATAAATCAATTAAACATCGTATATAAAGTGGAAATTTCCATGTTAACATCAAATCTAAAGTTGATTTTTGCATGTGATAGTTAACTGGACATCAAATCTTTGGTCAAAAATGAATTGTTAACAATTCATAGATAGTAGAGTCCACCACCATCATCCTCAACTACAAGCTCGTAGAATGCCTATCCAAATATATATAATTGAAAAACATCTATAACATCAATTTCAAGACTTTTATATTGGATTTTATGTATATCCCATTAACTAAAAATTCCGTTAATCTTCTCTAAAAATATCTATTGAATGGTGTTAAATGACATTTAACTAGTTGCACCATTATGAAGGACTTGAAAAAATCTTGGTGGAACAAAAAGGGACTCCAAATTATAATTTATGGTCAAAATATTTTGATTTTTAATTGACTTCTCAAAATTAAAACGAAAACTCTTAAATAATAATAAGATAGATGTCAAATTTAATATTATGACTATCCCATAGAGTCAAATAAAAGTCTAATGCAATATCATCTTTGATTGTTTATTCATAGAGATATAGACTCCTATAATAAATTAGCAACTTACTTGCCATTTTGAAATAAAACCAAACAAACAAACTGCGCTCTATATTTTCAACATCTAAAATCATAAGCAAATATATTCAAACTTATATTGGTCAACCCACAAGAATGAATGAGTTAGGCCAAGTTGTAACGACGGCTACTTGAATTTTCTCAATTGATGTTATTGTGAAAATTTAGGAGCGTTTTTATGCAAGTACTCCTATGGATTGTATTCTTTCAAAAAAGAGTACAATTGAGAAAATATAGGTGAGAAATTATAGGCATGCAACGTGCAACAACAAACTACGATGCACATTCTACATCCCAAAGTGCCATAAACAATAAATATCCTAAATAACAGGGAAACTTTTAGCTCACTTCCCAATAACCTTTCATTTTTTTTTCATTTTCTATTTATAGGGGAAAGACACCAATCGGTGAACTTGCACCAATAGATGTGCACTTGCACCAATAGATGTGCACCTTTTTGTGAGGGTGGGGTCCACTAAGTGGACTAATAATTTCAAATTAATATACTTGAAAGGACCCAATAAATGTGCATATTTGTACAAATTTTATATCTTACAAAATCTTTATAAAACTTGAACAACTAGTACACTCTTTAATACAAAACATGTATGAAGTGACACATTGGGAACATTAACATTTAGACTCCCATGTTTGAGACTTCCTTACAAAAGCCAACTTGCAACATTAAAATGTCAACATAAATAAAATAAGTACATCTGTGTACATAATCAAAAGTTCACTTAGTTTATGAAGTGTATGGTCAATATATAATAACACTGTATTTTGAAACTATAAGACGTGTGGGTGAAAAACATTGTTTCTTGGCCAATCATCACGTTGTATTAGAAGAGTTCATGGCGAAGGGAGGAGGAATAAACAAAAACACGAAATAAATGAATATACACTGCTAAAAAATAGTAATTTGGCATGCATGGTTGAAAAAACAACATGTCAAAACAAAACCCATTACTCAATAACAATAGTGTATGGTAAATAACCCAATATTTTAAAACTGTAAGATGCATGGGTGAAAAACCAATATTTTAAAAGAGTTCGTGTTGAAGATAAATAAACATGGGTATACAAAGAAAAAACAATAGTTCAATGTGCAATTGAAAAAACCATGAATATTTTGTGAAAATCACTACATGTGGTGAGTAGAATGAAAGATTAAACAAGAACATGCACATGAAACAACTCAATAATGAATGAATATATGTTTGTAAAATTGGTAATGTTTGATTAAACAAGAACATGCACATAACATAACTCAATATAGAATGAATATATGATTGTAAAATTGGTATTGCTTGCGAATGCGCTCATTGCATGAAACCCAAAATGGGATCACCTCGTCTTCGGCTCCGTTACAGGGCATAAAGGGTGCTCACCTCCGTTACGTGGCGTAAAGGGTGTTCGACTCCGTCACGGGGTTGGAAAGGATGATAATGTTCAACTTCCCCGCACCCCCCAATGTGCTCTGTTAAATGCAATGCCATGCAATTAATCACGACATTAAATGCTGAAATGGCGTGCAAGAAAAAAATCAGCAAAGGTTGGTGGAGTGGTAGGGGTTGATGTGAAGTGAATTGAATGCAACTTTTTTTGGGAATAAATGTTAATTTGTTTGCTTGCCACGTGGGTACAAACAATATTTGGTGCGGGAAAATTGATTTTCGGTTCACTATGCAATTTTTTTAATGTTTGGTATAGTGGGCCCGCCATGTGGCGTTTGACGTGGCACCACTGTGACTTCCCCACTTTTTTGATGTAAACACAAAACTTGTGACATGTAAGAAAATATTTAAAGCCCCTCATCGTCATAAATTTAGTCGAGACATCGTTGAACATAGGATGCTCAACAAAAGGCGCCTTTTCCCTTACACATTGAAAAATACTTCAAAGACCTCCAATGTCATTTTTAGTGCGGGAATGCCTCCATGAGACCATACCCTTACAATGGGCACTAACCACTACCGAATTAACTTCACCATGGAACTCCGTTTTTGGGTCTACAAATATTAACGGCCTCATTTCTCCGCTCGTAGAGTCGGTACAGATTAATACTAACAATTTCCCCACTAATTGCAAAGTGATATATGTTCATCGGTGTTTAAAATTCAATTTAAACGAAGTCTGTTCAATTTGGCGCATTTGTGTCTCTTGGCGTCGTCGAGTTTTTTTCGAGGGTTTGAATTTGCAATTACATCTTCATCTGTTTCCGGAGGTCTGCAGTTCGAATCCCGCTGCGTATTGTTTATTCTACCTTTTGGTTCATCGTAAATTTCAGCATGGATCCAGATTCTTTTCGTTCAAGATTCTCAGATCTTGCGTTGGGAAACGCTATGGCAGCTGCAGCCAGGGATTATCAGAAGGTACCTCTACATTCCTCATCTTTTCTTATACTACGAGAAATTTAAACAGGGTGCGGTGAAAATCGGCCAAACCAGGATTTCAAGTGATGTTTTCTTGCCATTTACTGTGGATCTCTATGCCTAAATGAAATCCACAGAAGCATAGGACTTTTCAAAGCCAAAAAATAAAACAAAGTGAATGAAACGGTTTACACAGTTTAGCATTTTGCCAGTATTATGTTTCCTTGTGTAAATGAAATAATATATATTTTTAGCAAATATGAATGATTAAGTGTGTTTTTAATAATATATTTGCCGGTATGTTTAGAGCAATTCTGTCAAATAACAAAGTAATCTTACTTCGTCACGTCGCGGTCTAGGAGTAATCGCTTATGGCTACGAAGACACATGTTCAATTCCGTGGGCATCCTTCCGGTAAGAACGTAGTAGCATTACTCTGTTTCAAGCGACATTTTGTGTTTTAATACCCACTCCAGTGTTCAAAAGGGGTTAACAAGCCAGAAAAGAAAGAAAAAGAAGAAGAACTAGGGTTGACTAACCTAGAAATCACCTAGAAACCAGTTTTAAACTACCGCTCTAGTTTTAATATTCGTCTGTTGGATTTAACAAGTCGGGAAAATGTACATGCGTTGGCTGTTGCTTTGTTTAAAAGATTCCTTTCCTCCGAGATCTGCTACAGCTTGGTAGGTAAAAAGCAATGCTCTGGTTTATCTGAGTTGGAAGCAGTGCAACAATGTTATAAGCCTGCTAATGACCTCGCTCAAGTGGTCTATACGAAATACAAAGAATACAATGTTAAACTAGTAAAGAAACTAGCACGCTAGAATGCCTCTTGTTATTTGTTAGCACATTAGTTCAACTAAGAGGCAAGTATAATGCTGAGAAAGCCTGATATGCACACCTTGGCACTTTTTTTTAAATCACTATAAGAATTAATGACTCAGCGACCTGACACACTTCCTGGAGCACTAATACAGGGCAAGTCTCCCAACCGGCTGTGTAAATACAAGGGTAACCAGTCCCTTGGGGCCTGGGGGATTAGAACACAGGTGGTGGCTCACGAACACTCAGCCTCACCATCAGGCCACACCCTTGTGCCCCACACCTTGGCACTTCACTCATGCCTATTGTGAAAATCATGTATAAATGCGAGAATCCAAATTAGTTCCTTAGCAGGATTTGGACATCAGCACTGTCACCAGTGATTTTTCATCTGTATCTTTTTGGGGCAAATCTGAAAGTTATATGCTATATTTTCAATTCTTGGAGTTTTGCTTTTGTCCATGTTTTTTTAAGGTAATATTTGTTGGGGAAGGCTTCTCCTTTCTTATTGTTCTTTTTTTGTCATGACTTAAACTTTTAAACTTTTGATGCCATTATAGCTTTGACATCACCTTTTAAAATTTTGATGCTGTTGTAACTTTGTTTTTGTTCTAATGTATTGACAATTTCTGTTCGTGACATTTGTCTCTGGTGATCCTTTTAGGAACTTGTGGGTCAAGAAAAGGCACAAGCTTCCAGTACTTCTTATGGAGAAGTTGATCTGGACGAATTGATGGACGTAAGTCTGTAACTCTTAAAGATCACAAATTTGGATGGTATATGGCTGATTGATTTGAGGCTTCATATTTTTCATGCATGGGATGGTACTTTTTCAGGATCCCGAACTTGAAAAGTTACATGCAGACAGAATTGCGGCTCTTAAGGTGAGGATGGGTTTTGGGTGGTGTCCTTTTTTTTATGTGTCTATTCTCTTTTCACATTTAGTATATGTTCCATTTTGATTATCTTGTGTCTATTCTCTTTTCACATTTATTATATGTTCCAATTTGATTAACTGCATTTCCAGTGTTTCTGATGGTATTATATGAAACCAGTTGTCCCATGTAAGAATCATCTAATGGTCACTTGGATTTGTTGAAGTTCTCACAACAAATTTGATGCCTTTGAAGTATTTACCCAACAACATAATATGATAGTGATCATTTAGATATCCTTAAAACTATGCAAAGAGCTTGTGGTTTATGAGATGCAAAGAATATGAACAAATGACAAGCCCAACATCTGGTTTAAAGGAAGAATATTTTTGCTTCCATTCACTACATATTTTTCTTCCATCATCTGAGAACTATAATTGCTGTCTGGCAGAAAGAAGCGGAGAAAAGACAAGCTTTAGAGAGAAAGGGCCATGGGGAATACAGGGAGGTAGGTCCTATGAGAAGTGTTCAATATTTTATATTTATTATAGCTTCCCATGCTTAAAATTGAATGAAAGATGAAAACAAGTAAGTGTGCTACCTTGACGCTCTTACATCTCCAACAGGTTAAATAACTTTATTTTTACAAGGCAGGAAATCACCAGATAAAGATTTAAGCTTAACTCGTTGAAAGATGAAAGTAAATAAGTGTGGAATCTTGATATTTCTGATGTCCACAGGTTAAATAACCATCTTTTTACAAGGATGGAAATTTAAAATAGAGATATAAGCTAATGAGACAACATCCCTGCTTCCTACAGAAAAACATTCCTTTTTCAAAGTTGGGAATAATAGACGTATAGATTTAAATTATTATAACAGTGTTCTAATGTATTCCAGGTGACAGAAGGTGAATTTCTGGGTGAAGTTACTGGAAGCAAGAAAGTTATTTGCCATTTTCATCATCGGGAATTTGTGCGCTGCAAGTATGGATTCTTAATGTATCTTGGGAGTATTTGAACTTTGCCTGTAAATGTTTTTAGTGTCAGTTTTTAATTGCATGGAAAGAAACAATCTTTTCAAGCTTATTTGTCCTAGTGGAAATGGTGACATTCATGAACAATTTAGAGACCATAATCCAAGGTATACAATTGCAACAATAAGATTCTAGAGCCCCCTGTTTTACCAATATTGCAGCAACGTCATAATTACTAAGTTCTATTGAATTTCCCACTTTAATGTATCCATAGTTCATTTTTCATCTTTGATTTCGAATGCTAAAATTTAATTTTCATCTTGGCTTTAGGATATGCAGGTACTTCATCTATTACGCAATAGCACATAATGCATGTTTCATCTGTTTATCTCGATTAGGTTTGTGTGTAGTACACACCAATCTAATGAGCACTTAAGAGTCAAAGTCTTTTTCTGCAGTGAGCCGCTTTTGCATGTGTGCAAAGATTAAAACTAAAAGGCAAAGTTTAAAAGGTGATTAAAGTTTTAACATTTTAGACATAAAAATACAAATATTATATATTTCAATTAATATATAATACGTATATAAAATTCTCGAACAGATTCCCAAACAGGTCAGTGGTCTGCAGGTCAAAATTAAATGGCATTTTAGTGTTATAGCCCTATTGATTATGTGATCTGGGATTGGGCACTTAATCTGTCTAACTCTTAACCATGTCTCTAAAGGAGACCAATTTAGGTTTTCTGATTTCTCCCTTGCTTTTTAGGAGTTGGTTGATAATCGTAATCAACACAATTCTCTGCATATTCATCCAAATACCTCCTGTAATTATTACTAGGGGTCAGTTGGTTTGTTCGGATACTAGGAACTTGCTTAGGAGCAGGCACTGGCAACATCAACTTTAGAACTCTGGCAATTTCTGTATCAACAGTTTCCATGACTTTGTTGTCTGCTTTTGATAGAATCTGTGTTCACATGCCAATGTCAAAGACAACTCCATCCACATTTGATTGCTCCATGCTCCAGACAACAAACCTTAAAAATACTTAAACAGTGTACAGTGTAAGCTCCGAAAGAAAATTAACAAACAAAAATCTTACCAACTGAAGCAAATTTGAGTCATTGTCCACAACTTTCCTTCCTGTCAGCAACTCCAGAAGAACAATTTCGTAACTGTATACATCAGATTTCTCATTAAGCCTTGATGTTCTTGCATATTCAGGGTCAATGTAACCAATGTTTTTAATTAAATATTGATGCATTTAATTGTTTATTTAGGGAGTTTTCAACTAAAAATGTTTTGTTTAAGAGTATTTTGTCAAACTGTTTACATTTTAAGAGTTTAATGTTTTTACAGTGTATACAATTTTAGATCAGATTTCTGGATAAAATTGTGTTCAAATCATTCCCATGAATTAAAATAATATCAAATTGTTTATTGTTTATAAGTATTAAATAAATAAATTATATAATATTATACAATTTCTCCCCAAATAATTAAAAACCACAACAACTACGAAAGTAATTAATGTATCCCTCTAAATCAAATAACTTATACCTTCGGCGTTCACATTGCAATGTACACATGCGATTGCTAGTCAACACAATTCTCGAAGGTTCTGCTGAAGGATTTATCCCATCTTGCTTTGGAAGACTGTCACCATTTGTTATCTATGTATAGCTTTATCCCAGTTCACATGGTGCAGGGGGCTTGAGCTAATGTGTAGTAGTCTATCCATCTACTTTATGGACTAACTATGGGTATTGTTCATTCAGATTATGACAGAAATGTGTGCAATCCATAAATGTATATTTAAAAGTGTACTGCAACCATGAAATTGGAATAAAATGCACATCACTGCAAACTAAAACAGAATGGGAAATTAAACACAACAAATACATCTACAAATGGCCTCAAGCCAAGAATGTGAAAAGGTGAACTGGAATACTAAGCATTTAACCTTATTTCAAGTCCCACGGTCAGGAATAATGGAGACTATTTGGCTTCCTAGCTGGGTACATATTTTCTTTGCATTCTTTTTGACATTTTATTACAGATTTACACATACAAAATGTCAATTATTACAAATATTACAAAGCGGTACTCACAACAACCTCCCCTAACGCCCTTTCTTTTTGTTCTCAAATTGAGGAAGAAAATGATTTTTAGAACTTTTTCCTTCAGATTCTTCCTACAAACACAGCAGGCCATTGTGATTCTCCTTTTTCCTTCGACATCAAGAGATGTTTCCTCCCTTTTTAAAGAAAATATCTCTGCCTTTTGGAAAATCCAGATCTTTCTTTCCTGGTCAAGTTGCCCTAACTAATAACAGAATTTCCATTTGGATTAAACACAAAAATAATAAAGTTGTATTATATATTGGATATGCACCATGAGATGATTTATGGATTTTGAAACTAGAAGTGTACACATAGTATGTCTTATCTAACTATGTAAAAGAATGTAAAGCTAACCATTTGTTACTGTTACAAATATGCTTTAAGGATATTGTTTAGTATTTTCAAAATCATCAGGATATTGTTCAGACAAGGTCTTCTTAAATTGAAAAACAAGTAATTTGTTAATTTGTTAATTTGTAGAAAACATGAACAAAGGGGCTAACAGAATGGTTGGAAGGTCACCAACATTCACTAATTATGAGAATTATCCAAGTAGGTTTGAATCTTGATCGTGATTGTATATAATGACTGTTTGTCTAAAAGCAGTCTTGAATGAAGAGTCTTTGCATTACATCTTCCTGTATTTAAGGTTCCCATCCATAGCATATTGAGCTCTATTTTATATTGTCTGGAGAGGATTGCAGGCTGCTTTTTGATTTATGAAGATTTGAATTCTATAAAATTTGATATGATAAACATTTTGTGATAAAAATATTGTTTATTGTTACACACTTTTATAATCTGTCTATTATTAAAATTTGCAGGATTGTGGATAAACACCTCAAATTATTGGCTGCAAAATATTTTGATACAAAGTTTCTTAAGGTTGATGCTGAGGTCAGTCACTGCTTATAATGTAGTAAAATATCTCATCTTTTTTTGGCTTCCAGGCAAGTGCACTGTGCTTGTTATATAAGCAATAATTCTTATATTTTTAATTTTTCCTTGCAGAATGCTCCTTCTTTATTGCCGAATTAGCCATCAAGACACTGCCCTGTGTTCTTATATCTTTAATTTTTCCTTGCAGAATGCTCCCTTTTTATTGCCAAATTAGCCATCAAGACATTGCCCTGTGTCATCCTGTTTAGGTAACTTCCATGACTCAAGTGACATCCATTGAGTGGTAATTAGAGCAACTGTCAGTAGATTATAAATCCACTTAATGGTTGAATGATGATGCAATATGTAAATAGTTACATAATTAGAAATTAAAACATTGAATTTGACGCACAGGGATGGAGTCGCTACAGAGAGGCTTGTTGGTTTTGAAAGTTTGGGGGAGAGATGATTTTTCAACAGAGGTGCTTGAAAAGTGGCTTTTGAAGAAAGGTGCTATATTTTTTTGGGCATTTCTATTTCTCCCTTCTAAAAAGATGTTCAATAATATCAAACTGTTTCACAGGATAGTTTTGTTTTGTTTGGTTGATTTCTATTAAAACTAATGACCTTGGATGCCTTTGTTTATGTTTTTGCTCAATTCAAATATAAGCCAACATGACTGTGACAGTGTATATCCAAGAGGGCCAGTAGAGAATCAAGGTTCAATGCAGATCTACGATGAAATCATATGATTTATTTCTAGTAATTTAAACTGTTTTAATACTTCTCTTATATTGAATATTAGCATAGTGCCATAGACCCATATAAAATTGGGCATGATATTTGTCTATAGGAACTAAGATGAATGTTTTTGCATGTTGGCAATGGTATTGTGCCCTCCAAACTCAACTGCTATGTTGTCTATAGGAACTACATCAAGTGTTTTTCCATGTTGGCAATGGGATTGCACCCTCCTGGCCCAACTACTAAAAATGAAAAGATTTAAGAGGAAAAATATAACCCTAAAGTCCCATGCTTAAGGTTAAACAGCCTCATTTCATTCATATTTCTTGCAAAATCAAGTGAAGAGAAACTAGAAGCCTTGCTTTGAGCACTCTTGAACTTGGAGGTTGGAGCACAAAATTTTGAATAATTGGAGAATTGGACTCTGCATCTGATCTATGATTAGGATAGCTACGCCATTCCATAACTCACTAACACAGATTGTATGATGTGAATAAACTGAATTTAACGATATATGTTGTTGTATCACTATATGATCTCGTATCTTTGTGATTATAGATGCATAGGGGCTACTCATCCAGTTTCCAAGCCAACATCTTTTACATGCATCTACAGCAGGATAGTAATTTCGGCCAACATTTCTATTTGAATAATTTGCATAGTTACCTAAGTCTCGGGACGGGGGACAAGGTACGGAGGGACGGGGTTTCTGGGACGGTAAAAATTCCCAAATTTTGGGGACGGCAGGGGACGACTTTTAAAATAATACATAAAAATTAATATTTCAATATTTTAACTTTTTCAATGACATTTAGGGATTTAAACTGTATTTAATGTATTTTAGGTACTTTCAAGATTATAATTTGATGTTCTTGGTAAAAATAACATCTTTTTAAAAGTAAAATCATTAGAAAACTTTTTGAAAGATTTAAAAAAAATGGGGATGTCCCCTCCAAGTCCCCGAGTCCCAAACGTTGGGATGTCACGCAAAAAATCTAGGGGACGTGTCCCCGCGTAACACTAATAATTTGTCTAAAACATCAGACTCGTGCAATTCTTATGATACTCTTTGAGTCTTTAGCTATTTAATTTGGGATCCCTAAGTATGCGCTATCATGTTGATGATAGAATTTTCTTGAAGGGGAAAATGCATCCTTTAATGTAGCAACAATACCCTCTTCACAGAATTATATCGATTGGTCATCACATAATATGGGACGAGACAATTAGAAAATATATAATTTTTTTAGTGAATTCATGAATGGAAAATACAGTAACGTTTGAGAAGCAGCCTAGGAAAAGCCCTAGGTTGCCGTATTTAACACTTCTTATGGCACTCTGATCAGATTGCAAATCTCTCTTAAGATGTCCTTAACCATGAATCTAGACAACCACTTGACAATGCTCAATTTGGTAATCAACCAAAATACGCTTCTTCTTTATTACAACTAACTTGGTTTGCAGTGTAAATATAACTAGTACAAATATCTTAAATACATCTATTTGAAAAACATTGATAGATATCAATTTCAAGGCTTTTATTTTGGATTTTACACATATCACATTGATTAATAATTCCATTGCATTTTATTCATATTTCCCATAGAATGATGAAAAAACTTTCCGAAGAGAAGGACCTCAAGCTCGATGATAACACCAAGATATTACTATTTTTTTATTGACTTTTCAAAGTTGAATTTTTTTGTGACAATTAAGTGGACATAAAATTTATAGTCAAATTTGATAGTTTTGGTTCAGGTTCCCACAAAAAACACAACAAGAACTCACTAATTTTATTCTATATCGTTCAAACGGGACAAGGCTACACATTTAGAGAAGATGATCTCCTATTATAGACGAGTCCTATTATAACTCCTGTAACCACAATTATCCTATATTAGTGTATTGTTACAACAATGCACAAATATTACAAACTAATATAGATGTATATGGTACACCAATAACAATATTCATAATAAACATATCCATACATTTATTATGATAAATAATCTCTACCCAAAGAGAGCACTAACAAATAATTCCTAACAAATAAGAGAGCACTAAAATTTATAGTCAAATTTGATAGTTTTGGTTCGTTCCCACAAAACAAACACAACAAGAACTCACTAATTTTATTCTTATCGTTCAAACACGACAAGGCTACACATTTAGAGAAGATGATCTCCTATTACGATGAGTCCTATTATAACTCCTATAACCACAATTATCCTATATTAGTGTATTGTTACAAAATGCACAAATATTACAAACTAATATAGGTGTATATGGTACACCAATAACAATATTCATAATAAACATATCAATACATTTATTATGATAAATAATCTCTACCCAAAAGAGCACTAACAAATAATTCCTAACATTCCCCCTTAGTGTGAACATGGGGAAGAATTGTGCACTATTTGAATTGAAAATAGAATTGTATGCTAATGCATATTTTTAGGTCTGCATATTGTTGTTTGGATCTTGCTGCACATAATCACCTATATATGAGAACTTACCTTGTTTTCACTTCCAATGAACTTATCACCGACCGACCATCTTCCAATGAAGTATGATAGTCGAGTGTCTCTATGCAAATCACTGCCCTTCCATACAATTGTTTACACCATCTATGATATGCACATTCTCCTCTTTTCAAACTTAGTAGGGAATGATTACAATGTTTTATTTTTTGCACACACCACACAACTAAAATAATAGAAAAATGGAAATTTGAGGACCGTGTCCTCATCGCATTTGCAACCACTATTGGTGATCACTGCCACATTGATCACAAATAGTATGGGACGACTCATGCTGCCACATGGGAATCAATCCTAGCTTTAGCCATTTTGGCGCAAATGCGGTGCCACTAATGTAGTTTCGCGGTCTTGTCTCTAGTGAGTGACAAGAGGTTGTTGATTGATCTCCTTCCTCATTGTTTTCATCATTCGATTGATGTGTTGCTTACTCAACAAATTGAATGTTGAAACTCCTTAGTTTCCACATTGTACTTTATTTTTATCTACCCCGCAATGTGAAAACACTTTATTTTAGGACGCCGAGTTACACCAAAAATGTGTCTCAGTGAGGCACTTCTTTTATTTTAGTTTTTGAGCTATTGATTTTGACTCATATGACACATTTGACAAGAATATTTAAACAAAACGACAATTATGACACTTTTACAAAGACTTTGGAATTTTGACATTTCCCAACACAATGATTAAAAAGTAATATTTAATTGTTTTTTCAACAAAAATTGATAATGACAATAAAACACTTAAATAAAAACTTTAAAACTAAAGATTATGACATAAATTTAATCATAAACTAAAAAAATAAAAATAAAAATTAACTAACACTATAAAACCAAAACATAAAAAATCTAAATCCATAAAAATAAACAAAAACCACAAAATTTTATCAATAAAACCACTTACCCAAATAAAAATCTACGACTTACAAAATTAAAACATAAAACCATGTTTAGTTTTTTTTAAAACCATGAACTTACAATAAAACAATACCATAAAACTCTCCCGATAATGGGAGTAAGGTTACTCAGGAGATTCATGGTCCCCTCCAGTTGCAGGATGGATTAAATTGAATTTTGATGGAGTGGCGAAAGGTAATCTTGAAAGAGCTCATGAAAAGTCTTTTTCGTAACCCATGGATGTGGTTGTATTTTTCGAGATGTTCGCGCTAGTCGGTGTTGGCCTTGGCTTTGGATTGTGGATGCTTGTCAAACAATTTTGCGGAGGGGATGACACTTTTATTTGGTTTACAGGAATCCAGGAGAAGGAAGTGGTCGTGCTCTATGGATTGAAGGGGACTCAAAGGTAATCATAGGATTGGTTCAGGGTAGATTGCCTAATTGTTGGAATCTTCAGGTGTTAGGAAAAAAGATCGGAGTATCTTGTCTTCCTTCTTAGAGATTAAGATCTCTCATATCAAAAGGGAAGGGAATCGAGTTGCGGATCGTCTTGCTAATAGAGGGGTTGATGTTTGGGAGGAATTTCATTTGAGCAAGCAATTTTGGGAAAAGGATTTCCCGGATGATGTCATGGCTTTAATTTCTTATGATGCAAGGGTGGCGGATAATGATGAGAGGGCAATGTTAGCCGACGCGTCGAGCATTTATGAATTTTAAAGGGGAGGATACTATTTATGATTGGAAATCCAATCGATGATCTCCGGTACTTGTGCACCTACCTCCATTTGTGTGTTGGGTGCTGGCGGCTTTATATTCTCGAGTCGGTTGGATTTCTCTTTATCTCTGTCACGCTTCGTGGTTGTGGGTTATGTGGCTCTTTGAGTTTGTGTCAAGGAGGGGTTTTTTCTTGGATCAAATGGAGGCTGGTCCTAGCAGAAACAGAGGAGAGCTTTGACATGTGAGGATGTCGGGGGGAGTCGTTTTACTGCTTGGATGGATAGAAAGATCAAGAATGCTGCTATGCAGAATTGGCTCGAGAAGGTGTGGTCGGTCGCGTGGAGTGGTTTGAGAAAGAAGAGGAGGCTGATATATGTGAGAGCATGCACACACTTATGTTGGACCCGAACCCGATCTATTGGGTGACGGGCGTATTTGATATGGTGCAACGGTTAAGTGCTGCGAACATATTGTCAAATTCTTCGGGGCAGTTTATCTTGCACAAGGAGCATGAGAAGTTGGAAGAGAGATTGGTCAACCTTCAATATCATATTCATGCTTTGACACGGGGGATGCAGCAATGGCACGCGGTCTAGAGCTCCTGGCGAAGCTAAAGTGAAAATGCTTGATACAGGATCATCATGAGAAGGAGCTACCGGATGTCAAAAATGACCTTTAGTCATAAAAAGGAAGAAGGATATGGGCCTAGAGTCATGTGGAGGGGTTTAGATTGCAATTCCAAACCTTAAGTAGAGTCAAGATGTTTAAATTTTCGAAATTTCATGTTTTCCCTCCATAAAGAATTAAATTGTAAAAGCATGTGAAAAATCCATATGGGGTTTAGAGAGAGTCTAGGTGGCTTAAGGTGAGTGAATGATTACTAGTCAAGTTATAAAGATCTCTAGAGTGAGTCATGAGAGATGTATATGAGTCTTTGGAGCAAAAATGTTGTAAAAACTTCTTTGTGCAAAAAGAGGCATATGAAGGTGAGTTAGGTTAAAAATGGTGATAGGAAAGTGATAAAAAGGTGATGGTTTGGGTTAAAGGAGATAGTTATTCTCCAAGAAGGGATGCAGAGGGAAGGGAGAGTGAAATTCCTCATGAAGGAGGAGGTTAGAGGAAGGTAATGAAGGAAAACTCTGTAATTTTGTATGAAGGAATGGAGAAATTTACATATAAGATCAGTTTTTGCATCTTGTTTTGCCTCTTTAGGAGCATTTTTCTTAGTTTGTATTCTAATTCAATGGTTTTCTTGTCCACTATATGGTAGTATAGTACAAAGTACATCTTGGGAATATTGGCTTCAAACCTGAATTTCTGTATACTCTGTTCTTTGAGAGCATGACTGTCATAGTTAAAGAAAGAATTCTATATCGGGAGTGCAAGAGACCTTGATCTGAGGATGTGTTTCTTTCTATGATTAACTCTTGTTTGAAATAATTCCTTCACACATCCATGATGGCAGAAGTAAAGTGATTAATTAATTTGGCATGTGTTTAAGAATCTTGAGCCTTGTATCCTACTAACTGTGCAATGACCAAGCCTGTGTATGGAGATCAAAATGATTGTGAAATCTTATGTGGATATTGAGAGATGAGGAAGTTGAAATCATTATACTATTGATAAGTAGAATGTGGACTCAGGTGATTGAGGGAGTTGTTTGGTCCACTGATAAAGACATTTACAAACTGAGAACTGTGAACTCTCCCAGACAGGGGCTGTAGATAAGTGCTTGGAAAGAGGATCTCACGTATTCATTGGTCTTCACTGGTAAATTTACCTTGTGCATGTCTCTGTGATGAAGCTTCGTACAAAGTTTGAATCTTGAATATTTGATCATAAAAAGTTAACACTAAAAGACTCCCTTGGGCTCACAGAGAGGGTTTGTGAGTAGGAGTGCTAGGGCTTAGGTTTTGAGAGGGTAAATCAATTACTGTTGACCTGAGATCTTCAACATATCATGCTAAGCTTCTGTAGGAAGATATTATGAAAGAAAATTTAGAAATTAATGGTGAAAATGCTTGATTTTGGTGACAGTCTGAGAATCAGCCTTCAAACACAGTCAAAGACCTTAATATGAGGACACATTAACAAAGAACCCCTATTTTCCTTTGAGTTAAGCCTCACAACTTCACAGGCCTCAAGAAATCAATAATGGGTGATGGAAATGCCTGAGATTGTGTCCTAAAAATGAGTGCATTGGAATTTATGAGTGTTTCCAGTCTGAAGATGACCTAGTAAGGAGCTAGAAGCAAAAATTGCAAAATGGGAGATAGAAAGAGTTGGACTAAGAACTGAGTTTTCAAATTTTGCAAGTATGATGGGGATGGCAAGGATGAACCGATGGACCTTTGAATACCTTCTGGGGCTACGTAGAACTCTAGTGCATAGTTGAAGCAAACTACATGGTCTTAAGAGACCTATAGCATAGTCCTAGAGCAAGTTAGGCAAAGAATGATTTATTGATCTTTTGAAATCAAATTCATGATTGATCTAATACTTGTTGAAGTGGTATAACAGGGTTGAAGATCTGAAGGTGTTGAAGAAAGCTCCAAATCACAAAAGTGTATATCTTAGGTGAGAAATTAGTGAGAACAAAAAGACAATTTTGGGGTATGAACAAGTAGAATGATTTCTCTTGATTATGGAACCTTGGTACAGTTGTAAATGGTTTTGCATAAGGTTTTGAAACAGGTTGAATGAGCTATAATGCATTGAAGGAGGCTAACAGACCAAATTGCAAGTTTTAGATGGTGAAAAGCTAGAGAAGAGTGTTTAAGGGCAGTTTTGGAGAATAAGTGTAAGTTAGTTGTTCTTCTTGGTAAAGAGTCATTGTAATGGTGTATTCAACTTGCTTTAGAAATAAATGGAATTTGGGAATGAGAATGGTTATTATGATGAATTGAGCCAGCTAAAACAAGATTTAAGCACTTCAAGCATTGGGAATGGTCTTCATATTGCCAAGTTGATAAGGTTATTGATTTGTCTTCTTGAATAACTTGAAATAATGATGAAAGGTACATCTTGACTACATCAATGCCGGAGTGCTGTGTTGATTTGTCTTCCTCCTCCGAGCAAAGCAAAGGGGATTCCAATGGAGCGGTTGAGATCATTCTTTCGTTTTGGTCCCGGGGTAGGACTTTCGAGCCGTTTTTGGTTATGGGCCGTATTGTATGTAGGTATGTAGTTATTAATAGATAGACAAGATGTAATTATGGGTTTTTGTAAAGCTGGTTACAGCTCTTACCCGTATATTTTGGCATGTATATAACATGATAATGTGCTTGTAATCTTCATGGGAGTCCCTAATGGAAGACTTATCTGGGGACTGGTTCCTCATGTAATATTTTTTTGCAAGCCAAGGCCTTATCCCTAGGAATCAATAACAAAAAAAGCAATACCATAAAACGTAAACCTAAAAAACTCTATACAAAAACAATTAAAACCTATACCATTATTTAAAAAACAAAACCACAATTTTTTTGTTAATGTGTTTCTCCGTTGTGTTAATTTTGTCCTCCATGCGTTCACAACTTTGGAAGTGGATGGAATTCGTTGTAGGGGAGTTAGAGACTCTTTGTCAAGCCGAGTTAGATTCTTTGATGTTGAATGCGAGTTGAAGTTGTGGAAAGGCCAAAGGAGCTTGACAATGGTGGAATGACAAGGTTTGATGCTAATCGAACTCTACATTAGAGATCTCGACCCTTATTGCAAATGCAGATCTGAATGCTATAAGTCAAGCAAAATGCTAGAGACACAAATCCAATGCAAGTATAGACAATATGACTTGGTAAAAACTTAGATAATAAATCCTTCACATACAACCATTAACAAAAATAAATAAGGCCTTTCAAATGGAAAGGATAATGTACGTGGTCTTCACTCCAAAGCCCTTGTGATGAACAAGACCTACATTTTTTAGAGAGGTCCCATAGGGTGAACCAACTCGATACAAATGATAGTTTTGGTTCAGGTTCCCACAAAATAACCACAAGAACTCATAACCACAAGAACTCACTAATATTATTCTATATCGGTCAAACAAGACAAGGTTACACATTTTTAGGCGAGGATCTATTATGGAGGAGTCCTATTATAACTCCTATAACCACAAATATTCTATATTAGTGTATTGTTAAAGTAATGCACAAATATTACAAACTAGTATAGGTGTATACGGTAGACCTATATGGTATACCTATAACAATATTCATAATAAACATATCCATATATTTATTAT
Source organism: Taxus wallichiana var. yunnanensis (assembly GCA_018340775.1). Classification (NCBI taxonomy): domain Eukaryota; kingdom Viridiplantae; phylum Streptophyta; class Pinopsida; order Cupressales; family Taxaceae; genus Taxus; species Taxus wallichiana. Next base: position 130,593,650 of record CM031233.1, on the reverse strand, counting down.
GATAAATAATCTCTACCCAATGAGAGCACTAACAAATAACTCCTAACAAAATTTTCCTTGTGACAATCAAATGGATGTCAAAGTTAATATAGAAAATAAAACCTTACACGGTCACACCATCATATCCTACCCCTGCTGCCATTGTAGAATGCCAATCGGCGTGATAATAGTTAAAATATTTTTGACCCATTAAGGCCTATAAACATTTAATTGGTATTGGGTCATTCTCGCTGTTTTCTCTTGTATTTGGTGTGGTTTTGTGGTTCCAACACTCTTTAGCTAATAGAAAGCTCTTCTTGACAATTATATTATCTTTTGGTTTGTCTCAACAATTAATAAGTGAATGTGAACAAGAAGCTAACAATCTTTTTGAAGTCTTGTTGCTTTGGATTTGTATGCCATAAATGGTGTTATTTTTACCCTTGCAATTATTTGGTGTGGACGTGGTCATGGAGTCCAATCAAGAGCTGCCTTAGACCACACAATCCTCAAGATTCACTTGGAAGTATACAAAAGATGTATATGAACATATTGGAATTAAACAACAAAAACACATCATCAATTAAATTAACTTAGATTCTCGGAGGAATAACACACACATACAGAGCCAATCGCCAACGACACGCCTCAACAATACATTCAAAAACAACAAACCAAAGTCTCAGCTTTTAAACCAAAGTTTGCACTCGCACCAAATATCTCACTTGTGAGCTTAACTCTTGCCAATCATCAACTCTCTTAGCTAAGGCAAATGGGCTTTGTTTATATAGGCATGCAAACCACCCAAATGTTATATCGAACGTCGCTACATGCTACCACTAGACTCTTAAAAATATGGAATATTACAAAGACAAGGCCCAAAGGACCCAACACTATAGTTATGCGGGACGTTCCCCCATTTTGACACGTCGGACATGGGGACGTGGGGGAAACGTTTCCCCACGTTTCCTACAAAGGCACACTTGGCGGGAAATGTCCTGGGGGCGTTGGAGAGGGAGGAAACGTGGGGGATGTCCCCGGGGACGTCCCAACTTCCTCGGGGACGTTCCCGACGTCCCCATGTGTTTTGCCACTTTTTAAAATAAAAAAACACACTTTTTAGACTCAAAACTAATTTTTTAAAAAATTGTAAATCACTTATAACATAAAATTAACATTCCTAACCTAACCCTAACCCTAAAAGTGCTATTTTATGTTATAAATTTACATTATGGGCTCATTTCATATTCACACCAAGCAAGAGCAAGAGCAAGAGCAAGAGCAAGAGAAGAGCAAGAGCAAGAGCAAGAGCAAGAGGAGAGCAAGAGCAAGAGGGAACAAGAGGTATTTATAATTTTATTTGCTTACAATACTTGTTAAAGTTTTTTTTTAAAATTTAGATTATATTTGCATTTGTTAGGGGCTGTTTTTTAGCATTTGCATCTACATTCACAATGTAATCATGCATATAGTTTGTAGGATTTAAAAAATGCATATTGCATAGGGTTTGGTTGTCATAAATGTAAATGGTTACGTTTTTTTTTTTTAATTACATTTTTATTTCTAGTTTAAAATTTATATTATATTTGCATTTTTTAGGGGTTGTTTTTTAGCATTTGCATCTACATTCATAATGCAATCATGCATATAGTTTGTGGGATTTAAAAATGCATCTTGCATAGGGTTTGGTTGTAAAATTTAAAATTTAAATGGTTACATTTTTTTAATTACATTTTATTTCTAGTTTAAAATTTATATTATATTTGCATTTTTAGGGGTTGTTTTTTAGCATTTGCATCTACATTCACAATATAATCACGCATATAGTTTGTACGATTTAAAAAATGCATATTGGCTACGTTTTTTTAAAAAATTAATTCATTACATAATCAATCAATCATATAGTTATGGTTGTTTTTAATTCATTGCAGCAATCATCACCATGAGTTCTTCTTCTGAGTATGAGTATGAATCAAAGCAGAGAGGGTTGAACGGGAAGTTGAGATAGGTGGTCGTGGAAGAGTTGGTGATGCCACAATGGGGAGAGTGGAGAAGGGACACAAAATGTAGTGGCAACAGGCAACTGGTAGTTCAGTTGGTAGTGCTACCAATTGCCCCTCTCAAATGTTGTCCAAATTTGCCATTGGACCATTTGATAAGAAGAAGCCATTGCAACAATTTGCCCAAATAATTGATAACCCCAAGTCTGGAGGGGGAGCAAAGTATGGAAGTGCAACATATGTGCACTGACTTGGCATGGCAATATCACTAGGACCAATGCACACTTGTTGCACCTTACAGAAGGGGGTTGCACTTTGTAAGGGCCTTTCACTAGAGCAGAGAGCCGAGATGGTGAGAATCTTCAATGGAAATACCACGGACAATGTGCCAGAAGTTCGTGGTTCTACGGCTAACACTCCAATGACTCCATTGAGTGCTCATAGGACTGGCAAACATAGTAATACTCTGGCTGGTTCTAGTTTTGGAGTGTCAGAAGTGGAAAGCAGAGGGAAGAGAAAGGCCGTGGGGCAGCCCCAAATTCAGTTGTTGACATGTTTGATTCAAAGGCAAGGGAAGAGGCAGATGATGCTATTGGGAAATTTTTCTATGTTGCTGGGATTCCATTTAATGCCGCTCGCTCTCCTTATTACAAGGAGGCTATGGCTAAGGTTGCAAAAGCAGGTACAAGTTATGTGCCTCCTGGAGACACAAAACTCAGGACAACAATCTTGGATAGAAACTATTCCAAGGTTAATCATTGATGGAGGAGATGAAGGTGACATGGGTGTCACATGGATGTAGCATTATCATGGATGGGTGGACAGATATTAGACACCGTCCTCTCATCAATATCATTGTCTCTTGCAAAGATGGACCGTACTTCTTGAGAGCAATTGATTGTTCTGGGAAGCGGAAAGATGTTGAGTTCCAGTATCAGATTTTGAAGAATGCCATTGAGGAGGTTGGACCTTCAAACGTTGTACAAGTTGTCACAGATGCAACTTATGTGTGCAGAGCAGCAGGCAAGCTAGTGGAGCGGGAATATAGGCATATTTATTGGACTCCATGTTGTGTGCATGCCATGAACAATGCACTGAAAGACATAGGGAAGATTCAGTGGGTCAACCAGATAGTGACTGAGGCCAGGGACGTGCAGAAGTTCATATGTAATCACCACACATCATTGACACTTTTTCGAAGAAGGAATTTTTGAAACCAGTTGACACCCGCTTTGCATCCTATTTTATTTTGTTGGAGAGGATGTCTGAGTTGCAGGAGCCCCTACAAATTATGATTATGACACAGGATTGGACTAGGTGGCGTGAGTCCAAGACAAATCAAGGGAAAAGAGTGAAGGAAGTGGTGTTGCGGGAAACATTTTGGGTTGATATGAAATACATCATATCAATCATAGCTCCAGTTTTTAGTGTCATCAAATATGGGGATTCTAACAGCCCCAATCTTGGTGAGATCTACGAGTGCATTGACAACATGCTTGGGCAAATGAAGGCAGCTATTCGGGTGAGGGACCCCACTTTGGAGTTCTATAATGAACATATACAACCCATTATTCAGCGGAGATGGGAGAAGTTGAACACTCCTCTTCATATGGTTGCGTATGCACTGAATCCCAAATGGTATGTGGAGAGGCCAGCAGAGTTATCCCATTGGATGATGATGAGGTGAAGAAGGGCCTTATGAAGGCCTTTAAAAAAATGTACACTCCACAAGAGGCTTCACAGATCAGATTGGAGTGGCTCGACTTCACTGAACTTGATGGGTACAAAACATCAACGCAAAGGCAGACAGGTAACAATAGCACAGAGAAGCCAGTGAGTTGGTGGCGACTGTATGGGCTTCCAGGACTGCTGCGACCACTTGCCATTCGCGTCCTTTCCCAGGTTTCTAGCTCCTCTGCCTCTGAGAGGAACTGGTCTACATATGGTTGGATACACTCTTGTTAAGAGGAATAGGCTTACCTCTGCGAGAGCGGAGAAGCTTGTAGTTGTACACAGTGCTTTTGCGTCTTATGGATCGCAAGACACTTGAGTACAAACAGACCCCAACATTACGGTGGGATGTAGATCCCGAGGAGCCGAGGCAGGTTGAAGAGGACAATACTGTGCAACGGGGATTGATTGGGCTTACCTTTGAGGACGAGGATGCTAGTACCAATGAGGAGTTCATGGATATTGCTTCAGATGTTGATTCTGATTTTTAGGTTGATACTTGTAGTTGTCCTCTTTTTTTTGTAATATTGACAATAGACAATTGTTGGTGTATTTGGCTATGAGATTAATGATATGAATATCAACTATTGTCACTTGATCAATTGTAATTTAGAATGGTTTTACTTTTATATTTTATAATATATTTGAAATTTCAGCTTGTCTCAAATTCAAAATTCAAATATGTATTATGAATTTTCAATTTATGACATTAACATATTGATATTATAGTATTAAGGAATGTATTTGATGTTTATGAGTTCAAGTTTCACCTTATTTAAATCTCAAATGGTTTTATTTCAGCTTATTTATATAATTTAGTCACTATATCTTTATATTTTAAATATTTATATATTTTTTAATTAGCCCATCCCGCCGTACCCTCCGTCTCCCCCGTAACTATGCCCAACACAGATTCAAGCATAATTGGCTTAACCATGACCTTCACAACGTTGACACGACTTTGTGGTTACTTGTGGCCCCTTGTAGTATTCCACAACTTCCAATGTAGTGTTTTGTAGTTTCCTCTAGTACTTTGCAACTTCCAACAAACTTGTAGTGTTCTACGGCTTACTCTAGTACTTTGTTGCTTCCCGGACTTGTGTGGCTTGCGCTAGGCTTACATGGCCCTAGTAGACTTGCGTAGCCTGCACTCAACACAAAATGCTACACAAACCACTCTTAACGATTTTGGTTGATACCTTTTTCCCTATGAACCTGGATGCTCTTGTATCATTTTCTCTTTGCATATTTGCTTTGGATATAATTGGCCAATAGGCCTTTCTAAAGTGTATTTTCTTGATAACGGTGTCTTTCATAGTCTTAGTTGTCGTCTATCTTTTTGTCAATTCCTTACGGATTTGCATTTTAAATAAATTTAAATATTGATTCCGGTCTCTCCATTATAAATGAAACAGAGAAGACAGTCGGTTGGCACATTCTCAGTGCCTTCCCAATTTACATCACTAACATGAACGTTTCAGTATTGCAGACAATATTTATTTTGAAGCCATAGTTTTTAATTCCTTTCCTACATTTCAAAATCTCATATTTAAAATCAAATGTGGATTTCAAATGGCCTCTTCTCAATTCCATAAAACAAGAATTATTACTCAATGAACAAAGATGACAAACACAACTTAAAGTTTTCATTATTTCCCAAATTTTGTTGAGGGCACGACTCCAGGTTGTGCAGTTTGCAGTCAGGGACGAACAAATCTTTTGCTTGATTTATATCGGATTTGAACCACAGACGTCTGCAAGTTCATCCCGATCACTGGAGGTGGGTTTTTAAGGCTATTAAGGGTGCAAAGAAAGCATTTGAGATAGTTGAGGGAAGGCAGTGAGATCTACAATTGAATTCATAATTGGTAGACCATAAAAATTGTGCCAATAACAGAGAAGAAAAAGATTTAGATGCTCAAAGCCAAGTGTACTTTTTAATGACAACCACACTTATGTAATTAGAGATGGACAATTACATATTTGGGACATTGCACTTGTTTGTTTGTTGTAAAAACACCTGATTGGTTTGTTCTAAATCTTATATTTGACATAGGTGAGGATTAGTGATAATGACATTGTTTATCGTCATTATTCGTTCATCGTTTTATCTTTCCCTGATTGGTTTGTATTTTGAAGAAATAAAAACTGATTTTCTTTAATGGAGAGATTACGTTATAAATGGAGCACATAGAACCGTCAATAGGACCTACCCATAGCTTCTTCCTTTACATTTGTAATGGTTCTTACGGTGGTTATTCCAAGACAATTGACATCTGTTTCCTCTCTGTATTTGGAGATTACATTATAGGCCTGGTAAAAATGGCCAAGGGGCTGGGAAAAGTGAAGACTTTGTATCCTCTCATTTTCATAGGGTTAGCAGATATTCAAGAAGATAAGTTATAATTGCATAACTAGGGTTGTATTTTCGAGGGATCAGGGCCATCAATCTATTTGAGAATAAAGTGCATTTTTTCGTGATTTTGCCATAGGTTACTACTTTCTCAACTGCTCCAATTTTCTAGGTACCTACACCATTCTTTGCATTCCTGTGTTTTGTGATTAATTACTATATATTATAAAATCATAAATTGTGGGTCATTAATTTTTGATGTGTATATGGAGGTATACAAACCAATCTTTGACAATATTAATAACCTATTGGACATGCATGATGGGGTTTTTTCCGTTGTAATGGGTTGCTTCTATAAAACAAGATAAAGTGACATGCTGCAATACATGATTGGTTACTGGCTGTAGCATCTTGACAAGGTTTGTTGACCTACTAAAATGGAGAAGCAAGGACTTGTCATATATTTCAATGCTAGAACATTTCTTTTGATTGAAATAAATTGACATCCCTTTAACTTTCTTCATACCAGTAGAAACTCATTGAGCAAAAGGATGAAAGTTGTAGAGGAAATGGTGGGAGCCCACGAGAGAAATCATAGATAAAAAATTCTTGAAAGAAATGCAACACTCGGCTTATGTGTCGATGTTGCAGTAGCACTTGTCTAGAGGAGGAGGATTGCATCATTGTAAACGTTCACTAGATTTTATGCTGCCACATCCATCAATTGGCCCAGACAATGGTCCAACACTATAACACTTTATATCCATATCTAGGATAAACATAACACTATACATATGAGAACACGGACTTGAATTTTACAACATATTTTGGGTTTTCTTTGAGAATGAAGCAAGATAAGAAAAACAAATCTCAAAAATGATTTAATAGCATAAACTAAAAATCCTTGTTTATTTAGTTCTTGTCATGTAGAAGATAAGAAAAAATGAGGGATGGAAATGCTACAAAAGAATCATGATCTACAATTTTCGAAATACTACGCTTGCAACGAGGCCTGAGTTTTTTTCTTTATGTTTTGCATTATGTTGCAAATTTATTACTTTATTACAAAAATATCAGGTAGTCTTACCTTCTTCAACGGTATTATCAAGTATTAGTATAAAAATATAATTTTTGTAGAAGTATGTTGCACATTAACTTACAATTCCTTGTTTTCTAACCATTTTGGGAAGACCATTGGATTTAAATTTGAACCCTTTGACATAGCCTTAGCTTTTGCAATGTCATGTTATAATGCTCAAGCCAAATATATGATCGTAACAAGCTTTCCTACTCTTGTTGTGCACCTAATCCCTTTGACATACCTTGGTTTCCTCACCATTATTACTGAATATGCTCATTCCAAGATTGTAATTATAACAAGAACCTACCTATCCCTGATTTTACCTAGACTTCCTTTAGTTCCAAAGTTATTCCTTACTCTAAACGAACATAAAAATTCAATTATTTTTATTGTTTCTTTATATCCACCTTAGTTTTCTTTGATGTGTAATAACATTTCTTAACTTGTAAAGTTTAAAATTAAAGCACATTCATATTTTAATTCACCTTCAGTTGGAGATCTCAGGTATCCTTCTTTGTTGAGGTTTCTACCATAACCAGATATAGTCTACATTGAATATTAGCATTTTCACACTAAATGATTGCATTTTGGGAATCACATTACTAAGTCAAATGTTTCTTCAATTGGGTAAGAAAATAAAAAGTTCAAATTTGAGAAGGAAAATATGGCATATTTTGGCGCATGATCCTCCCTATGGACACCTCCTTCCTCATTCACTCCCTAATTTGATGCAGTATACAAAACGTTTCTAGACAACATTTGAGTTCCAAATGATAGTGATAAAGATAAACCCTTCAAGATTAGGTTTCTTTTTGCTAATTCCTTTTGTCAAGGTTCTTCAAAGATTGGTCCCATGCCATGAAAAGACTGATTCTTTTTCATTAGTTTTTCCTTTTCTTCCAAGGATGATTTAAAAATTCCATTCTTTCTTTGTTGGCGTCATTCAATAAGGTAGTTGCAATAGTATTCTTGCCTTTGAACCTTATGTTTTGCACTTATAAGAACATCCTACAACTTGGGTATCGGAAGTTCTTGTAATGGTGTGTGAATCCTAAAAATAAATCTAAGTGTATTATTTTGAGATGATATTACTAATTATATGTGCAATGTTAATTTAGAGGCCTTAAGAAAATGACACTTGTACCGTACATATTATAATTTTTTTGTGTATTAAACACTAATTTTGAAAGTATGGCATTCTTGGCAATGTTTGAATTCCAACTACCTATATCACATTCCATTTATTAACATTTTTCATCTTTCATGTATATACAATATATTTATTCCAATATATCTTTATATATGCCTATCAGCCTCTCACATGCACCGATCGATGCATTTGCTATTTTTAACAAGATTCTAAGGTGTGAGTGATGGGCATCCATTGATTATTGGGATGGATTTGAGATTTTAAAGTTGCATTGGCTCTGTTGTTGGGCGAATTAGATTACTCATTTGTGTCTCACAAACCTTTTCAATGGGTGCTTTGAGCAAGAAAGTGTTCTTTTGCTTACTACTTGTAAGAGGTCTGAACAAGATCTTTTTATCATACTAATTGTTGGAAATATTTCTACCTTTAACTCATTCTATAGAAGCACTTGGCCTGTTTGGATTAATTGGCTAACTTTTTTATTTGTGAAAGATGAACCTATTTTACAGTATGTTAGAAAATGCCTGGGTCTGAATTGGATCAAATTGATTAAAGGGTGCTTGACAGTCTATGAAATTGAAATTTAATATGCAGCAAGTTATGCAAACTTGGTTGCTATACTAGCACAAAGATACTGCAAGTGAACTGAATATAAAATTTTGAAGGGAAGGCTGGGCCTTGAGGGGCTTCTAGTAGAACTAGTATAAGTCATTTCAGAACATATCCCGCTTCAGTCAAATCACAGTGAGCCCATTGGTGCTCACAGTTCTCATAACCGGTATGTCCTCTTGTAGCTTGTCTGTAAGGGCTTTGTTCACCTTCATCTTTTTATCCAGCTTCTTGATCTTGCCTTGCAGGTTCATTTGCTTATTAAAATCCCGGAGCTGATTAGAAACAAAACTCCTCAACAAGTCTCCAATTGTGTTGAAGAACTGAATCTCCCAAAAAAATTGGATAACTTTCCCCATCCCCTACACTTTAAGTAGAGCAAATTTTGGTTAATAAATATAGGAAAAATTTTCTGTACGAATTTTCTTGTTCAATTTGTTCTTTTAAAGTGTTTGTGGTGCCTCTTGCAAATATTATTTGTCTGCCTTATGAAACTATCAGTACTGTAACTTGTATTATGTACATGGTGTGATACTCTTAGAACCAAGGGGTCTTGTTAATAGTGTTTTAATCACCTTTAAATTCTCCCTGAATTATAAACTCTATATCAGCTGTCGTTTCGGTGGATGCAATTGGTTGCCAGAAATCTAAGCATAAAAGAACAGTAGTATTTGTTCTGATGGTAAATAAGCTAGATAGAAAAAGTTCAATTATTCCCTTGTTGGAAAATTGAGAGATTCTGCCTTCCCAAATTTTAACCAGACTTTAATTTTATCCAAAGGAACACTTGAACTTTTTAGTTCCATTAAGAAACACTTTTTATTAATTTTTAATAATAGTGTGAATACCATACTTGCAACAGATTAGGTAATCAGTTTGAGTGGCTTCTAGCCTTCTACAATTGAGTCAAACATCCTTCAACGTAAAATTTCTGTCAATTTTTGGCAAAGCAAGATTTAAATTGATCTCCAAAATATTATCGTGTTATCTGTTTTCCTGACCTGGTTGGGATGTTTTCTGTATTATTACCCAGTACTTGCAGGTATCCTAGATTTGGGGATTTCAAAATATTTGATCAATTGTTTAATTTTTTTAAATCTACCAATAGGAGTTTTTGTTTTGGAATGGAAAACTACAGTTTATAATTGCATTTGGTTTTTCTGAGGAAAAATTATTTATAGACTACTGCATGTATAATGTACACAGAATACAAAGTCCAAACTGAACTGAATAACATATCAAGTAGCATAACAAGTTTAGCTTTACCATAGCAGGTATTCTAGCTAGTAGCTAGTCATCTTCTGATGTTCAAGAATCCCAAACATAGGAGTGCACCTGGATGACACAGACATAACAGTCTTTGGTAACGCTGACATTTAGTATCATCATAAGAGAGCAAAAACCAAAAATCTTCTGAAGGATACAAACATCAACAAGAGTTATTCCATGCCCTGCTAAAAGGCACAGCGGAATTAGCTCAAAAAGAGTCACAGCTAAGTGGCATTGCCCAAAACTTGGTTAACAAAAACTTATTTTGAATGGAGCTGTGATAGGTAATCTGAGGCCTGCTGGATGTGGGGCTGTTATCAGAGATAACAAAGAGACTAGTAATAATTTTGCTCCATCAGAGGTCCTTGTCAGCCGCTTGAGATTGGCTAGCAAGTTTTTTTTATTATTATAATAAATCTTGAAGTTGAAGGTGATTCTATAGCAGTTATAGCTGGCATGAACAACGGGAAGAGCTCTTGCTGGTGTCTTAGCTCAACTGTGAATGAAGTAAGAAACATACTTAGTCATGGATGAAGACAAAAGCGTCTTAGCTCAATCATGGATGGAGGCAAGAGCCTCTTTTTTTATTGTTGACTATGTCTTTCAAGCATTGCCATAGATGAGCAAACGCAATTGCTGATTTTCTTGCCAACAAAGGTGATGTTTTTGTTTAAACAAAAAAATGTATATTTACTCAGTGATGTTTAAGAAATTTGGCTTGTCCCAAGGATCTCATCCTAAGAGATGATAGTCCTGTCATCTATGCCATCAAACTCTTGGTCTTTTTGCCCTTTTCCTTTTAATTTCCCTATCTACCTTCCTCTTCCACCTCATTATTCTTCATACTCTAGTGATGGGAAAACCAATCTTTGGAGTTTGATTCGAGGGTGGCACTCCAGTCTGTTTAAGGATGATTGCTCCTTGGTTCGCCATTATTGGTATTTGCAGCCCCAGCAATGTCTTTTTAAATTTAATAGTGGAATATTGCACGTGAAAGTTGAGATAAAGAATTTCTTGCTTCACCAACTTTCCTCAAGTAATGAATTCTCATGGCAGAGACGAGTATGCTGGGGCATCTTGAGCCATCACTTGACATGGTGGCACATGAAGTGGTGGCTAGCATAGTTACCTTAGTGTCCGTCTTGGTTGTTCTGTCATCAATTCTTCTTGGAAATCAAAGGGTTGATCATACAAGTGAAAGCAAAACTTCCCAAGGTATTTTGGAGCCCCAAGAAACATACAGAGGTAAATGTGTGCTCCCTTTCTCTGAAATTCTCTGGATCCTTTGGGGTCTTCTTGAAATGGGTGCAAACATTATTCTGACCAACTTTTCCTCCACTCTTGTCATGCCAGTTCTCTTAATTCCATTACCCGTTTATTTATAACAATATATTAGTGCATGCATGCATACCATCGCTGTAACAGATGCTACAATTTTATTGAGACTGACTAAAAACTCACTGAAATAAAGAAGTGTGATTTCTAGTGTTTTGGGGAAATTCCTGCAATAGTATGTTTTGCAGATTGGACAAGGTTCCAGAATCTTGTCGAGAAATGTTTCGCCATATTAACTAAAGATTTCAAATTTGTCCAATGTGAGCATTATTTCTTACAAGGTGGTGGATGAAGCTTTAGTTTGAAAGAAGACAAATTCATACTTTCTCTCTGGAAAACGCCTAGCTGATCTTTCTATTGATTGGACTTTGAAATGTCCAAGTGCAAATAAATTCCATGTTTTCAAATAGCATGCATGTCTTTTAGGATATTTTCTTTTCCAAGGATCTTGATTTGTTCTATATATTAAACGAAACTCTGTATTAGTTTGCATACAAGTGTGCAGTCAATTTTAGGTGGCAATAAATTATATTGTCGAACTTCAGACCAGTTAATTAACAGACACCCACATGTGCTGTCTAAAGGTTGATTGAATTGCAATTGTGCATGTTTTACATTGACCTATGTGACTCATTAATGTTTTATTAGAGCAACTGAATTGCAATTGTGCATGTCTTACACTGACCTATGTGACTCATTAATGTTTTCTTAAAGCAACTGAATCGCAATTGTGCATGTTTTACATTGACTTATGCGACTCGTTGATTTTCTTAGATCAACTATGACAGTTGCTCTAAGATACTCAAAAAGTTTATATGCTATAGTAGTCTGATTGCAAAGATAGGTTTGGAGATAAAACAGTTTTTAAAATTTGTAGGTAGATTGTTTATGATTTGTGCTTCTCAAGAGGAGTTTTTGAATATATAACACCACTGATCATTGTATCTGGCTATAATTTCAGGTATAATTGTACGTGCAAAGGCGAAAATGAAGATGAGTATCAGTAAGAAATCTAAGATCTAATACAAATGGAGATTCAGATTCTGATTAATATAGGTTGTCGGCCAAATTGATATTGCTGAAGATTATCTTACTTTGTTCACTATGCTCAATTGTGCTGGTATTCTAAATACTTTTTATTGTGTCAAGTGAACAGAAAAGTCAAATTTCCTGAGGTCAGGGGCGTCAGATTAAATTTTTTAAAGAGAATCTTCATATTAAAAATTCAGTTCCTAGACTCACTATGCCAATTTGTGCCGGTATCTTAGCTACTTTCAATTGCGCCAAAGTGGACAGGAAAGTCAAATGCTAGGTGTCACAGTTTTAAATTTTTAGAGATAATTTTCATATTGGAAATTCAATAACTAGATGCACCTTGCTGAATTTTGCTGGCATCTGAAATATTTTTTATCATGTGAACTGGATAGGAAAGTTAAATGCTAGGGGCGAGTTTTAATTTTTTTTAGAGTCTTCATTTCAATTACTCGATAACTGGGTTAATTGAATGGTGCTATGGAGACTTTTCCCTCTCATTGATGTCTGCGAAGCTCTTTTCAAGGGTGCACAAAAACATGCTTTCAAGGTTTTTGAAACTAAATTCAGCGACAAACTTTTGTAGTTAAATGTTACGATTCAAAGATTTTTTTGTTTGGAATTTCTAATTAAATAGAAATGTTTGCCATGTCTGTTTGGGATTGTATTGTGCACTGTAATCAGTGAATCAAATCTATTATAGACATTATACTAGCAATCGCATGTGTACAATGCAATGTGAACGCCGAACAATATATGTTATTTGATTTAGAGGGATAGTTATTACTTGTGTAGTTGATGTTGATAATGGGTGTGATTGAATTTGTTAAGTGTAGGAATATAGATGAACCACTTCATTTAAAGGTTCCATCTCTACATTTCAAACTTGTTACAAATTCGTACATATACATTTGCAATTCTCATATCATGAGTGGTAGCGCTTTTTTGTCAATTTTATTTGTACTAAACATGTTACATGAAGACTTTCGTACATGTGCAGATTTTATATCATGAGTGGTAGCCTTTTGTGGCCATTTTTTTTGCACTAAACATGAATACATTTGATATTTTTTTGGATAGTTAATTACTTTTATAGTTGATGTGGTTTGTAATTATTTCGGGGAAATTATGCTAGTGTTGCATCAGTTGTTTGGTTGGTCTTTTGTTGAAAAAACTTTTTTTTGTATAGTCGATAACGGGTGGGATTGATAGTGGTAGTGTAGGAATATAGATGAAACATTACATTGATTTGTTCTATGTGTACATTTAAATTTGTTACAAATTCGTACATGTATAGTTGCAAATCTTATATCACTACATTTGATCTAAACATGTATACATGAAGACCTTTGTACATTTACAGATTTTATATCATGAATGGTAGCCTTTTGTGGGCAATTTTATTTTCACTAAACATGAATACATTTTATACCCCTTGAACGACACTGCCGCTTTGGATACAAGAAGTGTTGAATAGAGTAGTAGTGGAGGTGCTATCAAAGTAGAGGGTAGTATTTATGATGGGATGAGTGATAGTAGTCTTGACTCCTCCTTTCTTCTTGCTCCAAGTGTTGTTACGTGTGCCATTTTTTAGTATCTTTTGAATGAAAAAGGAGGTGAAATCCAAAAATTTGCAAGTGAGGGAACTCTGGAGAAAGGTGTGAATGTCAGACCTTGGCTTTCAGTGGTCCCAATGTCAACAATTGCTCTATGCAAAGTAAGTCCCTCATCTTGCAGGTGTGAATGACAACATAGAGGCTTCACACATGTCTACGGTTTATTATGGCTCAAGAATGCGTCTAAAGTTGATGAAATGGATTGGGAGGATACAATAGTTATTGAGGCAACAAAACAATACTTTGATAACTTCGTGTCTACCTGGAACCCCTGTCCGACTTGCAATCGCTTGGATTTTGTTCGCAGGTCACTCCTAGACGACCCTTGCTTGCTAGATACAACACAAATTCTATCCTTACAATAAAAATTCGGAAATGAATGTTCTTGTCGAAAAACATTTTATAATCGGTGCTCCAACCCGACTAACAAGCATCATTATTATTCAAAATAGATTTTTGATTTAACACTATCGAAACTTTTAACTCAAAATTTTGATACAAGTAACCCAAATATCTATTTTGTATTCATGGACTGTGATAACACAAAATCTCTAAACATTATAATTGTTATTTCCATTTCTCTATGCTTCCATTTCTCTTTATTCTCCAAAGACACAAATAGCACAAATTGCAACTGGTGGACCTGTCCATCAATCAGCTAAACGACAACATCCCAAAATCCATAGGAAATATTTCGGCGCTTAATTTTCTTCAAATAGAAGACAACCAATTAAGCAGAATGGTACCCCAGGAATGTTGGGTTGCCTACAACAATTGGCGTTCGGCAATAACAATATGAAGGGAGATGTTTTTTCCATTCTCTTGAATTGTACAAAGTTGCAAACCATTTGGTTGGAATTCAACTCGGTTGTGGGTTGCTTCCAGATAAATTGGCTTCAAGTTCACCAAGCTACAAGAACTTGTTGCAGCACGTAATCGATTCAATGGGAGGATCCCAAAATCTCTAGGAAATTGTTCTCAGCTCTCACATCTTGATTTGGGTAACAACCAGTTAAGTGGTGTGGTCTTCAATTTATTTTCCAGAGAGTAGTGATGCTTATTGAAACATTGTACTGATAAATACAATCTAGAAATCAGATGTAATAACCTGGTTTCATTTGTGATTAGAGAATTGGCCCATGCGAAAGTCAACATATAGCCATGAAATAATAGAGAACACCCAATTTCTTATATCAAAATTTGCACAGATCATCTCATGAATGAATGAATAGCTTTGTTTTTGCAGCAAATGTTGCTATGGGCAGTCTCATTATCCATAGCAGGAAATGATATCAGAGCTTTACGAACTACAGTTATTAAGTACGTGGGCAAAGTGGATCTCGTCAACAATTCACATGCTTCCACATTCTACTGACATATTTGCCAGGGCACTGGGATGAACTGTGGAATATTTGGTTACCAATTGAGTTTTGTGGGGATGCCCAATTAATAGATTCCAAATAAGATCAAAATGAGAACAATTTCTAATTACAGACATCATTTATACATAACACAAAACTTTCAGGCATTAGTTGCTCCGATTAGGATTGCCATAAAAAATGATGCAGGACAACTCATACCAGCGTTGTATGTTATTGTTAGGCCTAAAACACAGACCAAATGAAGCTGCATTCATCATTATCGATGCAAAACCAGTTGATTTATTTCATGAAGACACAAAATCAATGGTTCCATGTAAGCAATGAAGACAAAGCGACTGCATTTGAGCTATGCGGATCCAAATGAATGAGGGGATTTCTCAATCTGCTGTGGGGTCTCATCTAAGCCTCCCCTGCTTCTCCATATCCCCTTTCACCATTTCATATTATGTATCCTCATTGACATTTATGTTTACAACTTATATAATTCAGACTTCTTTACTTTGAAGGGTCTTGAACCAATGTTATATTGAATGTCGCTTTAGCTAGAAAATTTTAAGGTGGATCCAATGGGGGCTGACTTTTTATCTTTCTCAACCTGGAGCCCTCTTCCTCGAGGCTTTTCTCTGTAAATGTAAACTCTGTAACCTGGGGAATTTATTTTGAAAGTAAACAGTCATAGAAAAAATCTGCTCTTCCTCGAGGCTTTTCTCTCCAAACATAAAATCTTTAGCTTGGGGTATTTATTTTAAAACTAAACAGTGTGAAACACTCATCAAACAAGTAAACAAATTTGATAAGTCCTGCCGCACCATTTTGGCCTTAAGTGGTTAAAAGTCATCTCATTATTTTTAGTGTTTTTGGTGGTTTTTCAATTGGTTGTCTCAAATTTGGGTATCTTCTTGTTTTCCTCTTTTAATTTGTAATTGTAACTTATGGTGTAAAGTTTGGTTTTGATAGGTTTTTACCTAAGTAGCCGATTTGTTTTGGATGTAGGTATGGATATGAAGTATCGGATATGTGGATACAAAGTGAAATTTCCCCCTTCACCGCCCCCCACCCCGAATACTTCTTTGGATATGACAAGACAAAAATATATTTAAAAATAAATAAAATAAAATATAAATTTAGCTTGATAAATAAGAATTAACCACATAATATGCATGTAAAGAACAAAATAACCACAAAACGCCACTGATAATCTATATAATGCCCAAATGAAATGTCACAAATGTCATAATACATTTTAATTTTTAATTATTATATAAAAATGCAGCAGTTCTCAATCTTCATGTGATCATTAAAACAAAATATGCATGTATATCAAGAGCTACCGATCTTATTTTCTGGTTTTATGTGCCAAACCAAAATCGATTTGTGGCGGGATTTTGATTTCTTGTCAAAATCATTCCTTGTCCAGTTGAATCTCCCGTAAGTGATCATATAAAGAATATTTGGGTTGATTATGCTTGTTCCTTCACAGTCGATTTGTTCCCAAATTAGATGCTACTATTTTTTAGAGTTTCATAGTGTTCTAAAAGAATAACCGGGCCAATTTATGCTTTAATGTTGAAAAAAAAATTAATTTTTGGTCCTGGATACACCCAGGATACCATATGGCAGTATACAGGGCTGGATAGGGATATGGTACGTATCTGATATGGATGCGACCAGGATGGTCCAGATATGTCTGCAGGCGTATACAACCATATCCGGACTGCCCTGGTCGTATTTGTATCCAACCTGTTTCTCTGGACGCATCTCGAGGTTTTTGTTGGGTGAGGGAAATCACAAGTGGGTATATGAGGTTATTGAGAAGGTAATCGGTTTTGATTACTGAGCAGTTAATATTATGAATTTGTGCATTTATGTGGTCTTCTTGTTGCAATTTTCTAAATGCAGATTTGGTTAGCGCTATTGGTTTCCCTTTTCACGCGTTCCAGCATCAAAAATGTCACAGGGCTTTGCTATTGAGCTTTATTTTGATCCGGCTCTTGAGAATCAAGTTCTCAAGGCATGGAATGTTCTAGCTAGAAGACAAATCAACACTCAATTAATTGAAATCGAAGCTCGTCCTCACATTACTCTATTTTCAAGCCAAATCCTTACATTTCACAGCCAAATTTGTGAGCTATTGAAAAGGGAAGGAATTGAAGTAGGTGATATTTACCAGACAGATAAGCTGGTTCCTCACTGCACTGTTGCGCAAGACGTCCCAAGGAATCGCATGGCTGAAGCTTTTTGTATCCTACGGGATTTGAAACTACCCATAAGTGGACATATTTTTGATATTGGTTTGGTTTAGTTCTCTCCTGTAATGGATTTTTTTTCTTTTCCTTTAGGAAATAACTTGAATCGTAACTAAATGCATCTGAAGACCTGATTTAGAGCCTAGGGGATTCCCTTTTTAACAACAGATATCTTGTATATTCAAATGACGAAGCTTCAGGTGGTACCTTGAGGTTTGAGGTCTGAATAACTTGATCATTTGCATAGATTGTTTGTACTTAGTTTGAAGCTTGTGGCTCTGCTTCTTTTTTGCAGCAAACACCCCTTCATTTTTTTGTACATACATGCATCTCTTTTCAGTTTGTGGATCTTGAATTGTTTTGAAAGTGCAGAATTCCTTGGTGCCTGTGTTTCTTCCACTTATTCTTGAATTAAAGTTATTGGAGGGAAAATATTTGCTCCCCATTCTCTTTGTTGATAAAAGATAAATGCTGCAATGTTAGTATGAGAGCCCATGTTGATATTTTGTCAAGCAATTGATTCAGACTTGGTGCACAATTTGAAATTCATGTGTATCTTTATCGAACAAGAATCGAATGTGGGTTTTGAGTGTTTGGCTATTGAAGAAAGTCTTCTTTATTCCTCAAATGTATTTAAGAGAAGGCATGAACTTTTTAAAGCATTTCAGAAGATGAGACGTGGCCATGAAAAAATCCTTATGGTTTTGAATCTTGACATACAAAATGCTTACTTGAAATATCTAGGATTAGGTCCACTCACAACATGCTTTAAAAACGGATCTGCTCACAAAATTACTGAAACCATGGTTGATGGTGTCCATATGGGTATGAATCAAGTGTAAGAGACACTTTCTCTGAAAAATTTGAGATTTGCAAAGATGCCACCAATGATATACTCTAATGAAAATAAAATGAAATACGTCTATTCCTTCTAATGCTTACTTTGTAGTCATTTGTAGAAGGGACATTTGGAGGGAAAACTGAATAACCTGTGGCAAACCAATAATGTATCACTTCATGTTGAAGAAATGATTCCACTAAATCTGGAAAGCCTCCGTTGGGCTCCCAAAACCTTTTTTTCACAATCCTCCAGTGGATCCACTATTGCTTGTTTTGGGGCCAATTTTGACTTGAACAACCTAAAGGCTTTTCTGGCTAGGAGAAAGCACTATGCAGACTTTTCGATGTGCCCTTGACCTGTGACCAGATAGATTATCACTTACTTCACTTGGGCTTCAACCTTGCGAGGAGACCAAGTGCTAGTCTGCCTCCTCACAATGGGTTGGAAAGAAAGAGCTAATGTCATTCATAATTATGTCAAAAGTAAAACCAAGCTCAGGACTATTACAACCTGATTGCATTTGCAACTGAAAAACCAGGTTTGAAAATTGGTGATGGAGTTGGAGCATATGTAAGTCTTGATAGCCCACCGGCACATTGCATAGCGTCTAAGTCACCAGGGTATGTCTAGAGAACAAGGCAGTGTTAGAGCAAGGAATTGTTTAATCTAGATCTAGTTTAAGGACCAGAAGAGGAGTTTGAGGAAGTGGAAAGAACTAACTGTTTTTTTACTTTCAACTGCATGTAGGACAAGATTTATAAACAGGCCATCAATGGGCTAGTTTTTTCACACGGAAGCAAATTCTAAATAAAAAACCAGGTTTGAAAATTGGGGAATGGAACATTGCATGCTGTCTAAGTCTCCAGGGCATGTCTAGAGAGCAAGGCAGTGCTAGATCAAGGAAGAGTTTGATCTAGGTCTAGTTTATGGATCAAAAAATGAGATTGAGGAAGTGGAGGGAACGAACATCTGTTTTACTTTTAACCACATGTAGGACAAGGTCCCTAAACAAAAAAGCAAAGTTAAACGAAAGTTGAGCCTTCGTCTTCACAGCGGCCTTGAAAAAAACCTAAGTACTTGATTTGGGTCTCTCCCTCGTCGTTCTGCAATGCAAAACAACACCAAATTCAATCGAAATGCATTAAAAACAACGAAAAATCGATGCATTACAAATCCATAAGCTAAAGCGATTCGATTAAAAAAATGGAGATCCAATTTTTGCCATTAAAAAAATAGATTAAAGCCTCAAACTATTTGGAATCGTAACCATATTTTACACAAACTATCTTTAAAATACTCTCAGTTTAAAACTGTAACTAAATTAATGTCAGATTACATGATGGGTTTCTGAGCTCTATGCTCTTTCATGATGGTGACCCTAGTCTTGGCATGCATGGCACACAAATTAGTATCCTCAAATAGCCCCACCAGGTATGCAGAGTGCGGATTTACGAGCAGCCTGCAACAAAAAATGGAAACAACAAAAAACCCCTAAATCAAAAAATCCAGAGAAAAATACAATTATTACAGTACAGGTAAGGAAGAAAGTAAACACCTTGGTGGCAAGTTGTTTTCTGGGAGCTTTCCCTCCCGTGGACTTGCGAGTAGTTTGCTTTGCCATTCTTCCTCATAGTCCCGTAGTGCACTCAATCAGATATGTTATCAATTAAACCAATTTGTAACAAAAGAGGCCCTCTTTCGTTCTTTTATAACGTTGTTTTATGTCCATCTATTACTGCCGCATTCAACATGCAGGGAACGGCTAAAAATAGAAAATACGTGTAAACGCCTAAAAAAATGTCCAAACGGCCGTCGAATTTAGAATCGTTGCAGAAACGTCTGGAGGTCCTCTACCATAGGGAACGCCTTTGGCGTAATAAAGAAAATATAATAAAGGGTATGTTGAAGGGTTTGGTACTTGTTGCAACAAAAACAACTATCCACAGAACAACATAAATAGATTGAACATATTCAAGATAAAATGGGTAAGCACAACCCAGTAGCAAATGACTTATCCTGTAAAGATGAAGAAGTGTGTGTTTACATACTATCAGAATAGATATAAGAGGTTCAATCCGAGCATGTTAAAGATTATACATGTCAAAAACTTATCGATTAGACCCGTCTGTATTCATGTTTAGTTCAAATAAACTACTTCCCATAACGCTACCACTCATGATATAAGATTTACAAATGTATATATACGACTTTGTAACAAATTTTAAATGTAGAGATGGAACCTTTAAATGAAGTGATATCTACACTTAAAAAATCAAGCGATCATTAGAGCATTTATTTTTCAAGGACACAAGTTTATGTTACAAAAATCATTAAAGGACACACACCGCACAACATTGGGTTTTTGTGTCATTATAATCATTGGACAATTATTGAGGTATGTTGTATTCTATATTTCTACTATCTAAAGGCCTACCAAATATCAAGATAGTTATGTTGTTAAGATTCCACATATTGTTTCCCTTCTATGGAAACTAGAACAAAAACTATTTTGCAGGTAAAATAGTCATGGCATGAAAAGTGAAGTGAGATTATTGGAGATAGGAACCAGGGGAATGTGGTCATCAAAATTATTGTGAGTTGTCTACCTTTCATCAAGGACATTAACAATGTTTCGGACATCCTTCGAGAACATTAATAATGCTTTGAATTTATCTATTTCGTGATCATTATCATTTGCAAGTAATGCCACTGTAAATTATGAGCATGTGTTTCCACTACCATATCTTAATGTATGTCATTAGATAGTGTAATAATAAAACTAAGTATAAAAACCTTATGATAACACCTTACTTCAAGAATTATATTAAGTAATAAGGCTTCATTTTTGTATTACACATGTTGATCTACCCCAATTAAAAGTAATTAGCTATTTGTGTAATTTAGTGTAAATCCATTTATCGATGAACACTACTACATATGATAAAAATTATGTCGTTGTGTGTGCCGACCTTTTATTAGAAATCAAATATTTTAAGTGTTTTGTGTGGTGAGTATTGTGCATCGACTTTGGCGATGAAAAGTCAATGCAACTAAGCATTTTTTATCATGTCAATTTTGTGTTGGATTTACATCACAAAAATGTGAATTTCATCTTTCACTGTTTGTCACAAAGATTTAAACAACTCAATTTCGACATTAATAATATATAAAAATAAAGTAATAAAAATATAATTATTTGTAAGTATAAATAATTATAATTCCTTATTAGAAATCATTTTAATATAATTATTTTTTTAATTTTAAACATTATAGTTTATTATTTAATAAGTATATTTATATAATATTCCTTGTGTGTGTGTGTGTGTGTGTTGTATTTTTAAGCATTCACAAATTAAGTATTATAATTAAACAATAAACAACATATATTCAATAAAGATAATTATATACACAAAATTATCGTGTATGAGAAATTAAATAATTTTTCAATCTATAAGACAATGTTGGAGGGAGTAAAATTATTGAACTATCTCTTTTCTAAAAAAGGCTACAACTTGATTCTAGATCATAGTCATTGTATTGATCAACATCTACCTATAGACACAAATTGGTAATTTGTCTTTAAACAATGACATTTTCTCTCTATTTGTTTTCTAAGAAAAATTCTCACATTCGGAACATCCCTGGCACATGCCTCATCCTCTTCTCTCAACCACTTGTTCTCATGGGTCCAAGACATCATCAATGATCGCCAGTGTACTGTGGCCAAAGTGAAGGCTCCAATTGATGAGCTCTCTCCCCAACTCTTGAAGCTCACCCCTAAACCAAGGAAATCCAAGATGACTTCTCGACTCATAAAAGATGTCTCGGGATCTCAATTCATTGAGTTTACTTGACCTAGAGTGAAGAAAGATAAGGTTGAAATGAGAATAACAAATTATTCAATATCTAAATATCCTCTTGAAGAGCTAAGAACTGAGGGACACATTCACATAATCAAAACTTTGAGCAAATTGTCGCAAAGTGTTGGCATGTTGTGATTTAGTTGTTGTCGATCTAAAGGCCCATTAACGAAAAAGAGGATGATGGAGTGCAGTCAGATAATGATTTTAATGATGATGTCATGGATTTTCAATTATGATCATGGTTGCATGAGTTGATTCAGTGAGAATTGCTTGTTCTAGCAAGCCTAGTCAGGTGACCTAGCTAGCCTAAGTGATGGTGCATGGTGGTTAGAGCTTCTTGGTATCTTGAGGAGCATGTTGGAAGCATGGAGAGCATGTTTAGGGAGTGTTTAGGCACTCACATGAGTTTCAGGATGTAGATACAGGTTGCAAACCAAGTTTTAGGTGTTCATCTAGACCAAGTCTAGGTGTTAGGGGCATAAGGATGAGATGTAGTGTTATGTGAGCTCATAGAAGCATATGGGTATGTCATACATGTTTTTCAGGTATGTTTGGATCTTTTGGAGATGTTTTATAGTGAGTTATGATGTTGTTTCAGTTTACCCTTTCCTAAACCATGCTAAACCCTAAGGGATGGTCATGCAAATGAGATGGGATGAGAAGTTGGAGAGATATTTGAGATATGTTGATGATTTGAGATGATGCAAAGAGGTGCCCTAGAGGTTTGAGAAAAATTGGAATCATTCTAAAGAATATTTTGCAAGATAAGTTTGTTTTAGTGAAACAAGGTCAAGAAGAAGGTCATTTCCATCTCGAATTGCACCTTCTGATGTTCACCATGAATTGTGTGCTTTTCATGGTACCTTTTGGATTTCAAGGATGTTTATACATTTAGTTTATAATGTTTCACAAAAATAAGTAGGTCATTTCATCGTCACATTTTTATCAACGAATGTTAAGAAGGTAAACAAATTTTTGTGTGCTTAAAACCCTAGCTAGAAAGTAGTTTGAGATATTTGATGGTCGTTTGAGCGTTTTAAACATGATTAAATTTCTTCTTGGCAAATTTTTTTTCGTAATTTGCTTTGCAACGAGTTTAATGTCATTTATTGTAGTTGGTGGTCTCATGATAGTTGGTTGTAGGGTAGCTATGGAATTTATAGAAGTCGTTATGAGCCCAAAAAAGAGGAAGACCTCCATGAGCTTTTTGACACAGAGACAACTTGTGAGATAAAATTAAAACATTTCAGACAAATTTTCAATCAAAGCCACATAAAATTCAAACATTTCAGATGTATTTTCAATCAAAGCCATGGTAGTGGATCATTGGAAGATTATTCGTCGGAGGTGTCCATTGTCTACCAATTCTCATGTCCTCCATCACACAAAGTGGTGCCATGCGAATTGTTTGACTAAATGCCTGAAACAAATGTGACCTCATGAACTTCATTTATCACATGAGATGAAAAAAATGGTTGTGTTCGAAAGGCCTTCACATATTTATGAAAAATTCAATCGGCAAGGGGACTCCACAATCTTTTCCAGCATCCTCCTAGCTTCTGCTAGAATGGGAGATTTAGAACAGGGCACCCGATGTGTTTGATGAAATGCCTCCTTTTCACTAGCCATATTCAGTAGTTTTAAAATACAATCATAAAACAATTAAGAACTTTTGTTTCCCAACCTAATGGTAAAAGAAAGCTTGTGTGAAACCTATACTAGTGATAATAATAGCACCAATTACTTATCAATATTTTTATGGGAAACATTTGTCTATACAATAATAAACGCGAGCATAAGTCACCTTCTTTTATAGTTCTATGTAATTTTCTGAGTTTCTCTTTTTATTTCGTATGCAGATAACCAACTTATTGGTCTTGGTGTTTGAATAATACTTTTGTTTCCTAATACTTCATTAGCAAATATGAAGAACCGTTTCTCAAAGAAATGTCATTATCTTTTTCAATGTTTTCTTCAAAATCAAGGCTTATCTTTTAAAAACAACTAGATACAATTATGATGGTAGTGTGCTAATTTATAAGGTTGGGTTTCATAAGCACTCAAGGCCTAATTTGTTCTCTATTGCATCTAAGAGGATTCCTCCATTTTCCATATTCTTAGAAAATATCTAACAACTTGTTAACAACAGGCTCACCTTCACTTCCCATTACCTACCAGTACCCCTTGTAGAAATATTTTTTAACCGTCTCTTTCAAGGTTTATTTGGGTACTAACCTTGTTGATGATCATATACCCTTCCTTATGAGACATTTCCCTCATTATATATTGAGCTTCATGGATTGTAGATACACTGGATCAATCTATCACATATAACATCAAACTGTGCACATGAGAACCTCTTCTATGGTACTTGAGTTCTAGATCTCTAGATTACCATTTGTCTAAACTATTGTTTCTAACATGGCATTGTTGTATTAGTAAGTCTTAAAGATGTTTACATAACTTTCCTCTTGTGAGTAATTGATCTCAAGTAGAAAAATCTCCTTGTAGCTATGTATATGCAAAGCATTTATTCCTTTAAAATATTGGGTGTTGAATTATCCTACAAATGCATTGTCTTTGATTAGTCTGCTTTTGCTTGCTGAAAAAATCATTATTATCACAGTGATCCCGATGAATTTTTATTTTAAAACTCAAGCTCACTACTGCTCATCTACTTATTTAAAATAATATGGGAAAGAATAGTGCCATATTTTCCATCCACTTTCCCTTTCCTTGTGTTTAGGCCATGTTTTCTTGTCATTAGATGTACAAAATGTTATCTAAATCTTTAGAGTTTGTTGTGTTCCCAAGGATGAAGAACTTGGAATAGTATTCTATTGAGTGTGAATGTTATGATGGTAGTGTGCTAATTTGTAAGGGCGGGTTTCATAAACACCCAAGGCCTAATTTGTTCTCTATTGCATCTAAGAGAAATCCTCCATTTTCCGATTCTTAGAAAATATCTAACAACTTGTTAACAACAGGCTCACCTTCACTTCCATTACCTTCCTAGTACCCCTTGTAGAAATATTTTTTAACCGGCTCTTTCAAGGTATATTTGGGTACTAACCTTTGATGATCATATACCCTTCCTTACGAGACATTTCCCTCATTATATATTGAGCTTCATGGATTGTAGATACATTGGATCAATGTATCGCATATAACATCAAACTGCACAGCACATGAGAACCTCTTATATGGTACTTGAGTTCTAGATCTCTAGACTACCATTTGTCTAAACTATTGTTTCTAACATGGCATTGTTGTATTAGTAATTCTTAAATATGTTTACATAACTTTCCTCTTGTGATTAATTGATCTCAAGTAGCAAAATATCCTTGTAGCTATGTATATGCAAAGCGTTTATTCCTTGTAAAAGATTGGGTGTTGAATTATCCTACAAATGCATTATCTTGATTAGTCTATTTCTTGCTTGACAAAAATCATTGTTATGAGAACCTTCTACATAGTGACCCCTGATGAATTTTTATTTTAAATTTCTAAAGTTCACTACTGGGCTCATCTACTTATTTACAATAATGCTGGGAAAGAATAGTGCCATATTTTCCATCCACTTGCCCTTTCCTTGTGTTTAGACCATGCTTTCTTGTTGTTAGATGTACAAAATATTATCTAAATCTTCAGAGTTCACTGTGTTCCCAAGGATGAAGAACTTGGAATAGTATTCTATTGAGTGTGAATGATATTTTGGATCACAATTTTAAAGAGACTAGGCCCTCCAAAGGAATTCATCACTTTGGTTGAGCTTGGATTGTTTTGTCATAATTGAAGTAGTAAGCCCTATTTAGGTTAAACCATCAACATGTTAACTCGTAAAATACAATACTCATTTATATTCATTTCTATCCACCCCTCAGTACTTTTCTATATTTTTTTGTAATTGTAAATATTCAAGGTTTGAACACTTTCACTCAATTGTATCTAGAGAAAAATCGTATAAGCCAAACTATTTCTTATAATTTTGTCTATTCTTCATTATTTCTTGTGTTTCTTTTAATTTTCAGGATTTAAATTCCATCTAAATAGGCATTCCTACCAATGTTGGTTGTCTAGGATATGTTAAATTGAAGATGTAGTGGGCGTAGGACATCTTTGTGTCACACAATTTCTTTACTATACTTTATAGATTTGAGATTATATTTGCATCAAATTCAAGGATAAGAACCAGGCTGAGTTGAGCTAACACATATCTTACATACATAAAATTTTGAATGGTAGGATTGGGAGGATTGCTGATGCAAAGCTATGTTACAACCATTTGAACAATACTTTGGAGATTTTCCTGTAACTGTCCTCAACCATAACTCCTCTCATAGAAAATGAGGATACACTACCTTCTCATCACTTTCTCTTCACCAAAATCAACGACATACCTGCAAACACTGTTGGTTCTTCTGTTGATTTGATTGGGATTCTTTTTGCGATGTCATCATTCTCAACTATTCATAGGCATGACTAGTCTGAAACAAAAGAAGAACTCTACAATTAAAGGACATGTCAGGATTCAGTTTCATTGTCACTTTGTGGGGACAACACTTAGATGAGATAAGCAAAGAACTTGAAGACATTCTTTGTATACAACATCTTCCGGTCCTTGCCTTGAAAGTTGTTCGCGTCTCCAGTTTTGATGGGACCTCAGTTGACACTATTTCAAGTACCAAATGTTACGTCAACCCCCCAATTTAAGAAACTACTGCACTTCATGGTTGGGTTGATACTGATGACTACTCCCATTTGATGCCCTCTATCACAAGCAAATTTCCGGGCCCTCTAAAAAGCTTGACCTCTGTAACAATGATTTCGTAGGTCGTACAAATGGGGAATACTGAGGGAAATGAATGGGTCATGGTTACTGAAGAAATCACAAATATCAACATGGACAAATTGTTTTACATGACATGTCATCTTCAAAAATGTGACAAATAATGCAAGAAAAAAGTAGGAGAGCATGGAAATGGTTTATGGTTTTGTTCGAGTTGCAACATACAAATTTAGACCTATGAGAATAGATATACATTCGTGGATCGATCTAAAGGACCCAATAAGGAAACTTCAATTAGTTACTAATTTTGATGAGACACCGAATAATGAAATTACAAGCAATGTCATCGGTAATGAATATTGCTTCACACTTTCCCTTAAAAAGAGACATACCATGAAATCAACAAATTGAAATATGTCATCCCGGCCAAAGAAATCACAAATATCAGTATGGAATTTTTTTAACATAGCATGTCCTCTTCAAAAAGGTGACAAACAATGCAAGAAAAAAGTGCGAGAGCATGGAAATGGTTCATGGTTTTGTTTGAGTTACAACATACAAGTTCATAACTATGAGTATAGATATGCACTCATGATTGATCTAAAGGACCCAATAGGGAAACTTCAATCAATTACTGCTTTTGATGAGATAACTGAATCAATCATGGGTGTTGCAGCTAACAACCTCCACCTATTGTCTATAGACAAAGATGCAAATAGTGAAATTACAAGCAATGTCATCGGCAACGAATACTACTTCACACTTTCCCTGAAAAAAGAGACATACTGTGGAATCAACAGATTGAAATGTGTCATCCTCAGTTCAAAGAAAGCGGATGGCAGTGCATCTCCTCCGTAACCTTCTTTACGCAAATATTTCTACCGCATCCATCCCTTCAAACTTTACACCCTCATCCATTCCTTTCTATACTTTGAACTATCAACACTATGTTAGTTATTCCATATCTATGTTTCCCTCTTTTTCCCTGCTTTAAAAGAAAACTGTTGTATTTCCTTTGACATTAACATACCATTGTCTCCTACTACTATGTGGATTGAAAGTACTATTAAGAAAATAAATGAATATTACTTGCACTTTTGTTATGATATAAGATTTGCAAAAAAATGCCCATAAATGCTACCACTCATGATATAAGATTTAGAAATGTATATGTACGAATTTGTAACAATTTTTAAATGTAGATAGAACCTTTAAATGAAGTGCTTCATCTATATTTCTACACTTAAAAATCAATCACACCCCTTAACAACATCAACTACAAAAGTAATAACTATACCTCTAAATCAAATAACATATACCATTCGGCATTAACATTGCATTGTACACATGCGATTGCTAGTTAATAATTATATCAACACTATTATGTTAAATATATAATTGCGATGTTCCTACACTCTTACTCAATTTAATATCTAAACTATATTGTATTGAAGTCATATATTTACTTGTTTTTTTAACATGCATATTTAGTAAGGGGTTAGCCTTACAAAACCTCATAAATTGAATAGTGTATGGGATTAGCCTTATATTAATCCTATAAATTGAATTGTGCATAGGGTTAGCTTTATATAAGCCCCATAAATTTAGTTATGTGCACATGTTATTCCATGAATCTGCATTATCAAAAGCTTGTTTGTAGTCATTCATTTCAAAATTGTAGTTTTATTCGATTGAGAGGTAATCATGTAACATTTTTTCTGAAGCCAAAGACAAGGGTTGAGTGTGTCAAGACGCAACCTAGCTTGACCTTTAAAAATTTCAATATTCCTGCAAGTTAGAAATAATGTCAAAGATATTCGAATTTGATTCTTGATTATGGACTTGCCATTTGATACTTACTTTCAAATCACAAGAAGGTTAAATTTGATGGATCAAACTTCAACACTTCTCCAACGATCACAAGGTGTAAGTTGTCAAAAGTCCACCAAAGTTTAAATATATCAAGTGATATTTAGTCTTTGTATTGTGAATCAGGTGCTTTTTTTAACATTTCCCGTGAAGTAAAAGACAAGACATAAGTTGCCAAGGCACAACCAAGCTTGAGCTCTAAGCATATAATAAACCTACATATTCATTACTCATTTCAATTGAATACTAAGAAGATTTGGCTTCATTTATTTGAACCAACCTACAAGTATCATATTTTTACTAAATTTAACCAAATGTTTATAAATGATTTGATTGTAAGTTCTCCTCAAATTCTCCTATATGTTATATTTAAATTTTGAAGTTGAATGAAAGCTTCATTCATATGATTCCTTAATATTGCTTTTCATTGAACATAATATGCTTTTAACAACTTTGCCTTATTTTGGATTGGAAATGTAGGAGACTCCACATTATTCATTTTCATACTTAATGGAGGTGATAATTGATGATATAGGAAAGTTTACAAATGAAATCTTTAATGGTTTGTTCAATTTTGACAACTCTTTTTTATTTTAAACAAGACTTGGTGTGAAACTACGATTTTGTTTTTTTTTGCTTTATTTGAGTTTTTCAAAATCTATGATTAAATTAAAGGTGATGTATAGTCTACCAAATTTAATATTTAAATGAATTTTAAATTAGATTGCATGTGTATTTAAGACAACAAATATGTATCAATTCTAATAATTATCTTAACATTTTCAAGTAATATTCTTTATTCTTAGTGATATTATTATTATTATTATTATTTCTTTTTATTAGAAAACAAGGGTTGAAGGGTCTATTTTCCTTTGTTTCACTTTTTAATCGCTAGAGCTATAATCAGTCGGGACACAATCGGGGGCCTTAGATCTCGAAGACTACATAACCACGACAAAATGTTGTAGCCCACAGATTGCAAGCCACACTAACTTTGAGCCTTACCTACAATCGAAATTGCCTCTTGTGATTGAGCCTTACCCACAATCGAAATTCCCTCCTCCATCACGAGACTACCCCCACACATTCCATTGGATACATCGCCAAATACTCATGACCACAACTAACCTCAAATGCCTCAATAGGAATCAAACCTTGGTGGGCTTGGAAACATCCAAATGACCCAACCAACTCACCCCCACCTCATTGGCAAAACTTTGGATGGTAAATGCTTTTATTATACCAGAGCTATGAATTGGAGTGGTGGAGGAGCATTTTCTCTAAGTGGGACTTGGAGGTGGGCTTGGGTCCTTAATGTTCGCCAAACGACCCGCGTTCGGAGCGCCCCTTTGTGTTCTGTTTGGTCCACACACAAAATTTCGACCCCTACCTCAAGGTGTCTCCATGGCTACTTATTAAAAGTGTCCAATGGACTTAATGGGAATGAAACTTGGGTTGATGGTTACAAACTATTTGTAACTCACCAATAGCCTAAGACCTTGAGTCCTAAAACTTTGGATGGTAAACACTTTGTTATTATATCGAAGCTATAAATTGGAGTGGTGGAGTGCTTTCTTTAAGTGGGACATGGAGGTGGCCTTGGGTTCTTAATGTCCGCCGAGCGATCCACATTCGCAGCGCCCCACCGTGTTTTGCTTGGTCCACTTGGAGAAGTTTGACCCCGCCTTAAGTGTCCCCATGGCTATTTATTGAAAATGTCCAATGGACTCAATGGAATGGAACTTGGGTTTATGATTACAAACTATTTGTAACTCACCAATAGCCCAATATTTTGAGTCCTTAGTGATATTATTACTTAAATAATTTTTGATATATTTAGTTGTCATAATGAAATTTTTTATTTTCAAATTAATACCTATAATCATGTCACATATTTAATATTCAATTGTCATTGGACACCAAATTTTACTATTTTAATTAATGTTTCACTACTATTAAAGGGTGAAGGAAAGCCAGTTGATGACGAAGGCGTGTTGTGAGGCATAGTATTAGGCTATGATCCCGTTGCTACGTCTTTGGTTCGACTCTCACCATGGTTTACCAAAACACTTATCCAAAGTTCTTTGTAGGGGTGACTATTTATATTATGTCTATTTTCATCCTTCCCACAAAAGTCGGGAAGCAATTGAAAGCATCCAAAAGAGATTCTTATGGTCTAGATCGGAGGTTAAGACCACGATTCCGTTGATAGCTTGGGAAAAGGTTACCGAATGAAAT
Organism: Taxus wallichiana var. yunnanensis; assembly: GCA_018340775.1. Classification (NCBI taxonomy): domain Eukaryota; kingdom Viridiplantae; phylum Streptophyta; class Pinopsida; order Cupressales; family Taxaceae; genus Taxus; species Taxus wallichiana. The sequence goes on along the minus strand of CM031233.1, from coordinate 130,562,267 downwards.
ATTGAGAGGGTATCGGTTTGAAAAATATGCAGATAATGAATCAAACTCTTATAGCCAAGATTGGATGGAGAATGCATAATGAAGTGGGTCTTTAAAAGTGAAATACTTGCAAAATGTTGGTTGTACTATGGGTTTCTTCTTGGAGTAGGAACTCCCAAAAGGATCATTTTTTTGGAATAATCTTATTCAGGCTAGGAATCTGTTGGTTAAGGGTACAAAATGGAATCTTGGGAATGGTACAAAAATCAAATTCTGGGATGATCCATGGATCGAAATAAACCTTTAAGGTTGGAAGAGCCATGGATGAACCTCAAACAATACTACATGTAGCAATATGGTGATTTGGTGTGTGATTATTGGTCAGCTGAGAGGAGGTGGTTACATATAACCCCCTCCAAATTATACAGGTCTTGATCTTGCTTTTGAAATCTTAAACAAGGAATTAAAGGAATGTCACATTCCTCATAGATAATCAAAAGGTTCATTTTAGGGGTGAATATTCATGAATAGACAAATATTAGGAATTTTGAATTTTGAATTTGGCGAAATTTTTACTACCGTATGGTAGTGTGTTTGCCAAAATTTTATGGGTCCTAAAAAATTTGAATATAATTTCACCTTCGTGTTTCTACTAAGGGCATACTAATGTTAGTATATTCGCCTTCATGTTATAATATACTGTTATTACGTTGAAGGCATACCCCCTATGGAAAAGGCCTTTCGGTCGTTCATGCCACCGGCCTAATTTTGACGAGCATTTACACATTTATTCTGTTAGGTGACCAAGACAAAATAGCCGCTAACAACGAAAGAACAAAAGAGAACTTGATTTTTGCGTGGTTTTACCTAATTTCAGCATAGCAACCAAATAAATACACAATGAAGCTGAAAAAATAGACTTGCATGCAATGTGATTGTCCAAGAACAAGCTCCAAGAATTTTCACAACATTTCCTTGAATTCTGGTTCGCTCGAGCTACTGTATTACTACAAAAAAGCAATATGAATTTTCCTCATTAGAATACTCTTCCATTATCGGCTCCTTCCAGTGTCGGGAGGAGGAAGATTGCTTTTGTGGAGATGGTCAGTCTGCATTCGAGGGAAGAACATTGCTTGGATCACAAGATTTAAAATTTAGGTTTTCTATAAAATTCTCGGTTTCGTGGCTTGTAGATCCACAGATCTTCTTGATTGATTCATTAGGGTTTTCTCACTACCAACTAATTTGGGTATTGTTTTGTACTTCAATCCTTGATGATTGAGCTTAGGGTTTGGAAAATGGATATCTTGTAATTTTTGTCTGTAGAATTTATGATATCTTTGGTTTCATAGATCCAGGGATGATAGTTCTCAAAATTGTGGGGAATTCTTCATGGGTTACTTTCATTAACTTTTCTTTTTAAATTGAACTGTGCAGACCCAACATATACTAGATTTTTTTGGGAATACTAATGCAAATGGAGATGTTGTTACAAATGTGGCTTCCCCTTTGTCGGGGACAGAGTCCTCCTCTGAGCACAAGGTTTCTGATTAGGATGGACATTACCAGTTTGCTCTTGGAGATAATTTAACCCCTCGCTGTAATAAGATTTTTCAAACCCAACTAATGTGGAAAATTGTAGAAACTGTCCATAGTATTCTCTCTAAGTAGTTAATTAATTTTTCTCTTATCTTTCCTGCGAATTTCATATGCCTGAATGTATAAATAATATGAGCTTGTGTGAGGTGGCCACAAGATAGGATTTTAATTTGTTATGTTACAACAAGCCAATATGGATGCATTTCTTTTAGCTTTGATATTCCTGGCAATGGCGTGGCTTTTTGTTTAAGAACCAACATATTGAATGTATTTTGGTGCAAGAAATATTTTAAGAGATAACCTATTTTTTTAAAAATAGGAGGATTTTTTCTACATTTCAATGAATGTGAAATTTATGTTAATAGGGTAGTACTTGAAGAAGCCCACCAGATATATCAGCAATATATGAAGGTATGGAAAATATTTGATATAAAGACATGGCTAATGGTTTATGGAGCTGACTGGCGGATGTAATTTTTGATATGAAAATACTTAACAGAGAAAAATAGCCTGTAAAAATTACCTTGTTGGGAGTGTAAGCTTGATGCATTGATGTGTTGCTTGACAGTTTCAAAACTTGTTCTACGTGGAAGCTTTATCGGGGCAAGATGGCCAGACGTGGTATCAAATCTTCTTTACCTCTCTGTTTCACATTTTACATGGGCAAGAGGGTTTATTGACGCCTGTTGCATTTTTTTTTGATAGAAAATGATATCTATAATGCTTCTTGCATTGTAGAGAGCGCTGCTGATGCATTTTATAGAGGTCATGTAGAGATGGTATAGATAACTAGAATAAGAAATGTATCATCTGAGATATGCTTGCATATTCTGTCAAATGAATTTTATTAATATTATTTTGTTCCTTATGTACAGGTGACAAACATCGTCTCGGAAAGAAGAAAGAAACCTCGAAAAGGTTTGTTCTTTTCTCAAATTTTTAGTTTTCTTCATAATGAAACTCACCATTTTTTATTTAGTTGTTTTCATTAGAAATTGATGGACACTGATGGGCCAAGAAACCACCAAAGGTTTAATTTCTAGGCAGAAACTAACTACCCTGATGGAGGATGAAAAGCCAAAATAACAAAAAACACTATTGTTCCATTTTAAAAAGTAAACAATTGATGACCAACAAGTATTAAAACCAACAAGAATATTACACTGGCATGAAAAGAGGACTCCATTAGAGCTAAAGACTAATAAAATTTTGACAAGGAATTATAAGATGCATTGAAAAACAGAACAGCTGAACACTCCCAAAATGATAAGCGAGTGGAATCAGGCAAAACAAAAGGGCCTATAATGGCAATTTGGTGGTACACCAAAATCATTCTTTACGCTCCTTAATCATGTGTTTCCTAAGTGGTACTAACTCCAGTATTTCTGATGCGTATCTCCATCAACATTAGTTGCACACTTCTATTGGTGGTTGTAGCAAAGAATGTCATGAATATTCTGTCAGCTAGGTGTTGTCTGTTCTCTATCATATGGAAACCAACGGTAGGGTCCTAAGGCTACTTTCTTGTTTGGCTTTGAATATGGATTGTGTCAATAAAAAAATAGTTTATTTGCAAGATGCTTATGAGGCTTTGGTTGGGGAAAATTGATCTGAGTGCAGCTGTGCCAATCCATGCTTTTATCCTAAGAGCCTTGTGCAACTGTGCATGCTAGCACACTCCATGCAGCCTGGCTATCCGCACAACCTCTGTGGATCCTTGTGCGTTTGTGCAGTTCCAAGAATAGTACTCCACACCACTCAGTCTCTGCACAGAACTCAATGGCCACTTGAATACTGTGCGATGCCAGGGGCACTTCCTGGGCTTTGGCCAAGTCAACACACATGTGAACAAACCACGTGTCTGAAAGATGAACCATCACACCTATAGGAAGGTGAATTGTCATATGTTGCAAAGTTGAACTAGTTTGTAAGTGTCAACTCTTGTAACTGCTTTCTTATAGTGATATATTAAAAGCCAATTGCTTCCAATGGGACATCAATCATCGAATAGCCATTTCTCCACATTCCAATTTTGGCAAATCAGATAGGAAGTGTTACCCCTTTCTGATCATGGAATCCTCTTTCTCATCCTTGCAACACATTGTACACATGTACTGTATCCTATTCCCTTCCATTGGATAGAATTAACTTTACTTATTTAAACTTGTCTGTTCAAATGTGTAATAATTTATTGCTGTTTATGTTTCTATTGTATGTTCTATAACTTGGTAATTTATTTTCTCAGTTACTGGATCGTCATCCATGCCGTCTTCTCAAGCCCCATGGTGTGGATTGAGTATGTTTTCTGTTAAAATGGGTCCTTCCCAAGAGTATTTTAATAAATTTATTTTTGCAGAGGATGGGAAGTAATGATAATGATTATTTGATGGAAGAAGGAAATATCTATTTTTAGTTAAACGATTGGCTGTAGTTCTTCCAATGTTTTATTCCTTTTCATGAGTGACGCTCTTGTTCGAATTTTGAAGCTCTTCTTTGATTATTATTTATTCTTTTACATGATTGATTCCTTTCATATTCAGGATTTGCTAATATTTGTTTCCAAATTTTATATCTTACAAGTATGGAGCTATCTTTAATTCTAGTGCCTCAGAAATCATGCATTTAACTCTGGAATACCCCGAGTAATATTCTCACAAGAGTCAATTATTTCATCATTTTATTTATTTTTTCTCTCCTAATACCAACGTAGTACAATCATTTACTTAGTTTAGCCAATGAAAATGTGTAACATCTGTTTTGCTAAACATTTTGGAACTGGTGCATGGTTATATGTTGCTATGGAGGGCTTGTTAACACCGCGATTTGGATTGGTTATTCAAGTAGTTACATGCCCTTAAGACTACATATATTTAGTGAACAAATTTTATGTTAGTTTGGCCACCTTCTCAGAAAACAAGACAACAAATATAGGTTCTTATGCCTACAAAAGAAACCAAGCTCTTTGATACCCTCTTCCTTATTGAATATTGAAATGAGGGTTAAAGCTTTTAGTTGGGACCTTCAATTTCAGAATTTAAATTTCTTTTTATGCATATATTGATAATTGTCAATGCTTCACATGTATTTTCTCTTAGGCATGCATGAACAGTTCTCAGTTAGTCTTCTTCACGCTTTCAAGTTTCTAAAGCTTGTTAATGACATGAAGGCATTTTAGGTTGTGGCTCAGATTGCTTGGTCTAATTTTATCGTTGTGTTTGATTCAGTGTCCATGATGCCAAATTCTGCAGGCTATAACTTATTTTACAAGTAAATATTTGTATTGTTTGAGTTCAAGTCTTGCAAAATGTACAATATAACTGTAATTTAAGAAAGCCCTCCCATAGAACAGAGTATTGGATCATGGTGTTACATCGATTTTCCTACTAGTATCATTGATAGAGTTTAAAGTATGAACAAGCTAAAATAGGTCTTTTAAGAACATGACACAAAACACAAGCCATACTTATTATGAACAATATTATATCTAGACCCAATCAACTTCAATGAGCCGAAAGAGGTTTCTCTAAACTATACAAAGACATATAATACTGATTCCCATAGACCTAAAAAAGAAGCCATACATTATAAAGTATTATAGAGTATAAAGTATGAACTAGCTAAATTAGGTCATTTAACAACATGACACAAACAGAAGCCATACTTAGTATGAACAGTATTATATCCAGACCCAATCAGCTTCAATGAGCCCAAAAATGTTTCTTTAAACTATTCAAAGACAGATATATCGATTCCCATAGACATCATACAAAATCTAGATTGACCTCTGTTGTATAGGAAACCTCGTTCTCGCGTGGGTGAAAGCCGATACTGGAAGCCACCAATAACTTCGAATGATGGAGGGCTTAGGACCTCAGATGTAGATATGGATCTATGGGCGCAAAGAAGATAGATGTGTGATACAAAGAAGATAGATCTGCAAAATTGAAACAAATGTGATTAGATAAAAATATGTAGGGGTTGCCCAGACAATCCCAGTTCCAAGAGGATGTTAACTCCCTTGGAGGATGTCAACCCGATGTCTAGAAAGATAGCAATAAATGATGAACAATAGATATCATGCAGAAATAATGAAATACAAAATGACAAGTAACTGAAATGACGAGGGGACTTAGCTTGTGCTCTGATATGGAGATGAACTGGGCATCAGGATGGCAAGATGACAAACAATGGAAAATATTTCTCCCACACTCCTCACCTCTAACTTCTAACAATGGCAAAGGTTAGCCTTGACCTCAAACTTGCATAACTTCACTAAGCACTTTCTTCTCTTCTCCTAAAAACTTCAAAGAGGCGAGGTTTCATATAGATTCTTCCTCCTCCTTTCTAGGTCTAGGTCTTGGTCTTTTCTCTCCTTCCCGATCCTTTTTCGGTTCTGGTCTAGGTCCAGTCCAGTCCAGTTCGTGTCTTTAGTTTTTTTTTGAAAGAGGGGAAAACCCATATTTATAACTTGGAGGTGAGGTTAGATTGAGGTTAACAAATAACCGAGGTTGGGTAAAGTAACCTGGGTTAAGAGACATGATGTGATCATGGTTTGACTTATTAGATGGAGTGGGGAACATGATTGACATGGTAGGTGAGATAATAGATTCCATCTTTTGAATTTAAGAAAGGGGTGTCGATGGGTATATTAATACCCATGAATTGAATAATTTGATATGGGAGATAATGCCAAAATTTTAATTATCAAATGGGTCCACATGGAGTCCATTTGATAATTAATTAAATAAAGGTGAGTAAATAGATGGAATTTACTCAAATTTAGGAAAAAGAAAAGCGAGAGGAAAGGTTGAATGAATGAGAGATGATGGAGGGGCGTTACACCGAAAATTGGTGTCTACTCCTGTATTTGCTTGATAATATTACATATTAACTATTAATATTTTTGGATTAGGGTAAAGTGATGGTTTTGAAAGGACCCTCATCCTTTTACAAAAAAACCCATCCGGCTAGATCAATGAAGTGGAAATTACATAGAGAATACCCATAGTTAATAAAAAAAAAAGTTATAGCTAGAGATAAAAACCATATCGATCTTGGGGTTAGCACACCGCTTATACAAATAATATATCAGATCTAAGCATACATGCAAATAAAAGTGAACATTCTACTAGAAGAAACACACAAAACAAGAGATATAAATCAACACCAGATTTAACATGGTTCACCCAGTGTGGGCTACATCCACTAAGAAACAAGCCAATCTATTATCCAAAGCTTTGACAAGATATACAATTGAAGATTTACAATCTTCCACACCTCTCAGATGTACAATACTTTCTTTCACCCAAGCTTTTGCTTCTTCTCCAAGAATTCTCTCTCTCATAATTATTCTCACAATAATCATCAACTTTTTGCAAGTTCTTCTTAATTCTTACTTCTAAACCCTAGCTTTCATGCTTATATAGGCGTATAAAAACTTAGGGTACTTAGCCATGCAATTACAATCAATAGATATACTTTAATACTAAAAATATATCTAATTCCCGAGAGTTAAATAAAACATTCCCACATAAGTAACCGATGCCGATTATCCGTAACCGATGCCGGTTCCTCCTTTCTGACCGATGCCACCACAGGTGAGCGATTCTCGTCCCTCCATAACCGATGTCGGTTTGTGTTTTCCAAAGAAATTTGATATTGCATGCTAATTCGAAGTAATTGAGCTCCACAACTCAACACTCTCCCACTTGGAGATTAATTATTGCTCCAGACTTGTACAATGTCATTCTTGGATCCTTCCTTAGCTTTGTTTCTTCCTCTTCAAGCATCAAACTCGAAGACCAACAAAAGTGGAGTGTAGCTCCAACTTCTCCTTTGCTAATGGATTTTTTAGCATATCTGTAGGGTTCTCACTCATATGAATCTTTTCTAGATTCAACTGCCATCCTCCAATCCCACTGCGATTGTATGTGATACTCAACCGAATGTGTTTCGTTTCTTGAATGAAATGCTTGAGTTCTTTACCAAATTAATTACACTCATTTGTCATTGAACAGGTTTGCAATCATATTGCTCCTTTCCCAACTCTTTCATGAACCTACTCATCCATATCATCTCCTTGCTAGCCTCAGTAGTCAGTAACATACTCTGCCTTTGTAGTAGACAAAGGCAAAACCTTATGCGATCTTGAAATCCAACTAATTACCATCCCACCTACTATGAAAATATATCCAAGAGTGCTCCTTCTACCATCCGATCTCCACCATATTCGAATCAACATTGCCACATAATGAAATATCCGAACCTCCATAGCATAACCGCATGCCGGATGTCCCTTTCAAATCCCTGAGTATCCATTGGGTACTGCTTTCCAATGTTCTTTACTTGGATTAGCTCACAACTCCCACTACTTGTGCAATATCTGGTCTGGTACAAACCATAACATACATGAGACTCCCAACTGCTGAAGCATATGGCACTTGTGTTATGTATTTGACCTCTTCATGTGATGAAGGACATTGATCTTTGCTCAACTTGAAGTGTCCAAATGATAGGTGTATTAATAAGTGTTGCATTTTGCATCTTGAACCTTTCTAACACTCTGTAGATATAATCCTCCTGAGACAAATACAATTTCATGTTCTTCTTGTCTCAGTGTATTTGCATGCCAAAGATTCTTTTTACAGCTCCTAAATCCTTCATAGAAAATGTGTGAGCTAGTTTTCCCTTAAGCTCATCGATGTCATGCATACTAGATCTTCCAATAAGCATATCATTCACATACAATAACAAAATAATATAGTGCCCATTTTCAAGATTCTTTAAATAAACACAATGGACTCACATCTCAAGTAACCATGCTCATGCATAAAACTATCAAACCTCATGTACCATTGCCTTGAAGCTTGCTTGAGCCCTATATAGGCTCTTTTTCAACATGCATACTAATTTCTCCTTACCCTTGACTTCATACCCAAGCGGATGCGCATATAAATCTCTTCATCCAAATAACCATGAAGGAAATATGTCTTCACATCTAGTTGCTCTAAATGAAAATCCTCTAGTACAACTAAAATCAACACAGTACGAATAAAAGTCATCTTAACAACAAGAGAAAATATTTCACCAAAATCTATACCTGCTTTTTGTACAAATCCCTTTACTACAAGCCTTGCCTTGTACCTTTTCTCGTCCACCCTATGTGCAATGGAAAGTTACAAAAGCTATGGAATGAGGCAAAAAACCCTCAAATCTTTGCTTTACTCATCCATGCACAATGAGATAAGAGCTAAACAAGAAACTATCTATGCATATATAAATTTGAAACAAATATTCAAACCCTAACATATATACTACTCTCTACTCCATGAAAGCTTAATAAAAATGAACCTAGTTAGATTCTAAGCAATCAAATTAGATGTGTTGTTTACTCCATGAGGGTGAATGAATCTCACTAAATGACTACATGGCCAAGTTTAGCTATTTCATTACTAACCTAACATGGGTGCAAGATGAAGCTATTTTAATGGTGGATGACGCAAGATCAAATGCCTTATTAGCTTGGCTAGTGCAAATGAGCTCTTAAGCTTTCTTAGGCTTGTTTTGGGTTTAGCTTATGTAAAGTTGTAGTTTGAAGGGGTAGGCTTAGCCTTGTATTTATAGTTTTCCACTTGGAAGAATTTAGAATTTGGGTGTATGTAGGACTAAAATCTAAAAAACACTTTAGGATTAGATTAGGATAAACACACTTTAGGCTTAGTTAAGCTAGGATTAGGCTATTTAAACTTGATTAGCAAGTGATTAGAGACTCATTGAGAGTTAGGAGGGGTCGGATAACCAATTGTGGACTGATGATACCCTATGGCCAATAGAAGTGGTCTAGAGAGAACTAGGGAGGTTCTGAATGGTCGAAAGGAGGAATGTTTAGCTAATAAGAGAGATATTAGCCAAATAAGCTGATTATAGGAGGAATATGACCAAGAAGGTGTCGTAAATGGGCATCTAAGAGTGGAGCGAAGACGGGTTGATTAACAAAGTGTCGTCAATCAATTGTATTGGAGGAAATGCTAAGTGTAAGCATATTTTAGGTGTCTACATTTGCCCCTCTTTGGGGTGGCGTAAGAGACATCACTTCAAAGAAAGTAGACAAGCATAAACAAGTAGAAAATATTGAAGGGATAGAAGAAAAATGAGAATAATGAAGGATGCCCCCTTGATTGGCAATGGGGTGATAGAAGAACTCGATCGATGATCGAAAAGATGACAGAAAGATAACAAAAGAAAGAATAGTGTGAAGAAGAAAGGGGATATAGAAGAAAAGGAGTATGAGGAAGAGGGAATGAGCTAACATCCATCTAATGCCTTTTTAAACAACTTTATTTTTCATCATATTGCTAGAGATCTTCATCATCGGTATTTATTAAAAAGAATGAACAAAAGTGTAGTATGACATGAAAAGCCATATACGAACAAATGTCCATTGCTAAAAACACCAACTCCATGCAACATACAAAAATACAATGCAATACGAGAAAGTAAAAGATGCCTAACTCCATGCAACATACATAATGTAATGCAATACGAGAAAGTAAACAAGCTAAACCTAATAGAGAAACAAGTACCATGTTTTTGTTATCAAGCTTCAGTTCCAACCTATTCGAATTAATGACAAGGGTTAATGATGGTGCCCCAAGCAAGGATACATGCAAAGGGAAAACGGAGGACACTTCGGTCCGATGAAAAAATAATGTGCACTACTTAAACAAAGACTGTGCAACTTGTTGTGCCCTAGAGTATAGACGAAGTAAGCAACCTAAATTTTGTTGATGGAGGTAGATCAAGATGATCCATGAGTCACGCACATGGACAGTGAGAACCAAAGAGCAACGTTTTATAGGATGATTTTCAATTTTTAGAAGTTTTCTTAAACATATTTGAATGTTTTGATTTTTCTAACATATTTGAATGTTTTTGTTGTTTTTGAAAGTTTTCTGAAACTATTTATAGGAAGACGAGGAAGTGTGGATGCCCCTAGCGATAGATGGGATGTACAAGGGCATAAGGCCACGTGCGTATGAGAGAGGTGAAGATGCAAAAATTCCCCAATGATTAGGTGGGAGTATTCAAAGGAAAACTCTTCACAGGTAGAAGCGGGACCCAAGGCCATTATGGATAGGTTCAACATGATGGTGAATGTAAACCAATGAAGTCTTGGGAAGGAGTAAGGATGCCCCCAGCGTAAGTTGGCCTAAAAACACATGATAGAAAGGAAGGAGAAGATTATTTTTGCGGAAGGGGACAAAGGTGCCCAAAAACATGGCAAAAAGTAATCTTATACACATGGATGTTCTGAAATGAAGTAGAAGAACGATGTGAATGATATGAATGTAGCTTAGAAGCCTCACAACGAAGAAGTGATTAGCCAAAGGCACAAATCGTGAGACGAGATATGGACTAGAGTAAGAGTCTAAACAAGGTCCAAAAAAGACACTTGGTAACATACTAATCCTGTTTACTCATAGAGATCTAGTGTGTGCATGTGGAATTTATTACCTCTTGAAGGGAAGATTTAATAGAAAACAAGTGAAGACACCCTAACCAATGTGTAGGGATGATTGATTGTGAAAGGTGATTTTGTGAATGGATGGTGAAAGGATATCCGTACATTGCTCCGCTGCCAGCCAGGCATCCATAGCCCCGATGGAGATGTATTTGATTTTAATCGCAACATTTCTCTACTGCAAGTCAAGCGTCCATATCCCCGATAGAGATTATTGGAAATACCCCAAGAGAGAGTAATTTATCAATTTGCTTTTGCTTTATAGCTTTTAGCTTTTGATTTTTGATTGATTTTGATTCTTTTGCTTTCTAAAACTTATTTCAGCTCTCTTGTTTGACAAGGGGTTAAGAAACATTGATGGCTTGATGAAAGGAAATGGAAGTGAATGTGATGATGATATTGGATAGTGTCAACAAATATGTCCAAAATTTCTTCGCAACAAGTTGATTATATGTTGATAGTGATAGGATATCTAAGAGGTCACGTTCTTTAATTTACCAAGGTGATAAAAGACCAGGGTCAAATGGATACCATAGAGATAATTGTTGCAAAATGAGTGCGAATAGGCTAACCAAAATATCATTGAAGGGATGAAAATGGTAGGAATACTTGCAGAAAAATAGCAAGGAAGGGAAGAAAGAAACATCCATGTGTACACAATACCTAATTGCAATGTTTGATCTTTATACCTTTGATTTTTGTTGTGTTTTCTCAATGTTTTTTGTATTTTTGAATTGTTTTTGATTTTTTGATTTTTGACAATTTTAAGAGGTTGGGACTAACAAATTCACTCTATGTGGTAAGATCTAACAACAATGTTTGTGACTTCCTTGATAAGGGAGACTAGGCACATTTGTTTATCGAGAGTGATGTTATCCCCGATCTCGATGATCGAGGTGAGTTCACACTCAATAAATGACTGTGGTTTATTTTGAAACATGGATTTCGTATGTGGGAGATTTGATTCCCCATCTAGAGGTTTATGCACTTTATGCCATACTTGATGGCTACGTTGGTGTGTGTTCTTGAATCGCGCTTGATTTAGAATTTTGAGATTGTTTGATTTGTTAGGAACTATAGAGCTCTTTGCAGTTTTAATCTGAGCTTGATTAAGAAACTATTTGGGTTTCTTATAAGCTAACGCGTGACTTGTCTGATCCCGAGAAGGAGAAGAAAGTGAACGTGGACGTTTAAAACTGATGTGAGAAATGACCACGGGCTTTCCACAACCATTGATAGAAGAAATATGTGATGGATGAAAAGGATACGGTCCAAGAATTGAAGAAGATGAGCTACTTTGGGAGGTGAGCCATGGATAGAAGACGAAGGGGGCATGTAGGATGTGGCCCAAGAATAAAAGAAGAAGGGCTACTAGGACGTGACCCATAGATAGAAGATGAAGGGATACTAGGAGGTGGCCCAAGAATAGAAGAAGGGCTACTAGGATGTGACCCATAGATGTAAGATGATGGGCTACTAGGATGTGTCCCAAGAATAGAAGATGATGGACTACCCGAGGGTGATCCATACCTAGAAGATAAGGGGCTAGTTGGGCATGCCCCAAGAATAGAAGATAGTGGACTACTCGAAAATGTCCCACAAATAGCAGAGGGAGGGATACTAGAAGGTGACCCACACCTAGATGAAGATGAAGGGCTACTTGGCGTTGACCCCATAAGAGATTGTGATTGAGGAATTATGATAGACAAAGATTTATTGGGTGATGAGAAGATAGGCCATGGATCAATGCAAGACCTAGGAGTTTCATCACATAATGAAGAATGTGAAGATGGAAGAATAAGAGGAGGGTCAAGTTACATGATCTGAGGCTCTTCCTCTGTTTCTTGATAAAAGGAATCAACCTTTTCCTCACAATATGTGGGCACATCGAAGTCTAAAGAGAATCCTTTCTCGTAATCTTCTAAAGGAATATCTTCATGTGCCCCTATAAATGCCCTGATTGTTTCTTCATTTTGAAAGAGGTCAATCGGTATGAGTTGTTGATTGATCACCAGGGGTTGATTGGAAGAAAGAGGTTCACTTGGTGTGGAAGACTTAGAAGATGTTTGATGATTATTGATAGAAGAAGATGATGTGGGGGATGAAGAATATGTGTAGCTAGATGTCTCAGGAGTAGAAGAAGGTGGTGTGGACCTACCTATACGATGGTATATCATCCGTAAACTAGTAGGATTAAGTCCAAAGTCTTTAGATTACGTGCGCATGGGTCGATTCAAATGATTTGACTCGAAGGACTTTGAGTCACACGAATCTTCAAAGAAGGAAGACTTATTGGGGGTGATTGATGAAGAAGGTCCTGCGAAGAAGGGGAGGATCGTGATTCAAGAATCACATCAAATGAATAATAACAAGGGTCTTGCAAAGAAAGAGAGGACCATGATTCGAGAATTGTATTAGATGTTTGGTTGGAGGGACTTGGAGTCGCACGTATTTTCAAAGGAAGAAAACGTCGTTGAGGCGACTGATAAAAGGGATCCTGCGAAGAAAGGGAGGACCGCGACGTAGGAGTCACATTAGATGACTTAGGAGTCTAATTAGATGAATTTGAATAGTAGTTTGGATCCGAATAGTAGTTTGGATTTGAATCATTAGAAGAGTCAGAGGAAATATTTGGATTGGAATCCTCAAAAGAAGAGGAAATGTTTGGATTAGAATTAGAAGAAGAGTGGGGGGAACTCGAATAATAATTGGATCAGAAACATCCAAATCATACCACCAACTATGAGATGAAGGTGAGGAACGAGTTACCTGTATGGGCTCTCTAGCACGAAGAACCAAATGAGGTTTAGTTGTAATGGGAATCTTTTGATTTGAATTGCTAAACCTAGGTTCTCGTATTTTTGTAAGTATGGGGAACCATGTGATAGTCAGTCATTTTGGTGCTATTTTAAGCACAAATGTCTAGATCTAGATAGTGTGATGGAACTCCTTCAAAGGGAAGGAAGTGACATGTCAATTTTGGTAGCATAAGGATAACCAACTAGACATTTCGTAAGTATTGATATGCGTGCATGATTTTTTGAAGAAGGTCTAAGGAAAATAGACATCGTGATGATGTAATATCGATGAGATAAAAAGGGATTGTCCTAGAAAATAAGTTTTCTAAATGAATAATCATAAGGAACAATCATGCAAGTGTGAAACACAAAGCCAATCAACAAGGAAATACACCATATGAAAATGTGTGTGCAAAGTTTGATGCAAAGGTGATCAACACAATGTCAATATTTACGTCAAGCTCGAAATGAACAAGGTGTAAATATTAAAAAAGGGTAGATGCAATTCCCAATCAAAGGATACCACGACAAGTTCAACAACCACTAAGACCTAAATGTTAAAGGGTGGAGTTTACAAATGTAAGCCAGGTAACCACACCAATTGGACACGTCTTTCAAGCTTCATGGAGAAGTGAGATATTAATGTCAAAGTGGTATCGAAACGATGCAAATAAAGCAAGTGAAACCTTTCAAGATTTAGGAAAATGTTTGAAATCAAACTAAGTCAAAGTATTCTAAGGATGTGTTAAAACGTGGGCAGCATAACGCCACAATGCAGAAACTTAGATCATGTTTACGAGAAACATGACATAAGTATCTTAATTATGTCGAGACAATTCAAACGAGGTAACATGTCAAAGGGAGATAAAATGATGAATCAATCCTAACTATGATGACGATCCTGACGTGGGTATCAAGATCACAAAGGTTACCAATGATATAAATACGCCTCCGCACACTTTAGATGTTTAACTTACTCAGCCGCAAACATGGATGGGTGTAAACAGACAAAAAAGTGGCAGAAGTAATCGATTGGTAACACAAAGGTAGTCACCCTTCTTTTGATCAACAAAGTGTCAAAAGAATGTGAAGGAAGAAGATAAAAATGGGGATGAAAAAAATGTTGGTCAGATTTGGTAGAGTTTCGCCTCGCCCTAAGGTAAGTAAGTAAAAACTAAGCGAAAGTAACGCGTCACATGTTTCACAATAAAAAGATGGTTCACAACTCAACACTTTGTTTTAGAATGGTCAAAGTGGGCTCTTGGCCAAAGTATATTTTCCTAGGTGGTTCTCTCGTCCTAGGTGTTATAAAGATTATCCACGAGCGGGATGATTTACCCAAATAGTCCCGACTATCTTGGGAGTATCTCGACTTTGCCCCCTTCAAGCATAATGGGTAGTAAATGCATCCATCGTGTACTTAAAAGGGTCGCGTAGGGACAACTTATAACTCTATCTCACAAAGGAATCACTAGTCAGATAGGTAGTGCGGAGCACTTCCCGTTTTGTCCACAAGGTTCCCTCTTACGTGGACTACTTTAGGGTTCTTAGAACCACCCCCATTGTTGTAGCTTAAGGCGTTATGCCAAAGGGGTTATGTTCCAGTTGAGTGGAGAGGGACGTACCCTTTTCCGAAACCTGCAATACAATGTTTTGAATATGGTGTGTTTTTTTAATCTTGCTTAACTTAATGTGGTTTTAAGTAGCACACCATTTGGCAACCTGCAAGAAACATGTGTATTAGCGGGTTTGTGTTTTGTCTTTGATGCCTTTCTTTGACAAGCGTTAGGTCCTGTAGACAATGAGTTTAGTAATTTTTCATTGCAAATTGATATCAATAAAGGGAATTTACACCTTGCTTTTGATTCCTAAGATCACCAAAAGGCGCAAAGGAAGAGCATACGCAGTGTGAAAATTCTTACTAAATCACATAAAAATTACTTTATCTTTTAGAACAAGTGTTTTTAACATATGATACAAAGTTGTGCAAGTGTTTTTGATCTCCAAGATCACTTTTGAAGGCGTGAGGAGAGAGCATACACACTTTACAAACCTTGCTCAAGCTAAGAAATGAAACACTTAACTAAGTTAGTCAAAAATAAAACCAAAATAACCCTGCAAATAACTGATTAGTGCTACAAAAATATTTCAAAGTGTTAGAATGGCCAAGAAAACACTTTTTTGAACTTTAAGATACGTTAGAAAATGACTATTTACCTAATAATGTAAACCATATTTTTTGGTAAGTCAAAATCCTAATTTTATGATTCCATTGTGTAGTTCACTTCAATACCTTTCCAATGCAACAAAAACGGAGTCGTTTCGAGTTCGGGAGCAAAAGTTATGGCCTCTGGAAGATTGCTAATGATGCTGCGCCATTGTTAGTGTACCTGCGCCACTTTGTTTGTGTACCTACACCCCTTATTTGGTGCCTGTGCCACTGATTTGGTGCCTGCATGCCTCTTTCAAAAAAAATTACAATCAAAGTTGTACCTGCACGCACGCACGGAATGGTATGTGCGCTCCCTTTCCTGTAGGTGGCTAAAAAACATGGGATTTTTAAAAATTATCTCAAAAATATCAAATTTTTATCGATTTGCTTCAATTTTGGTAGCACTTCACCTCCTTTGATCCTGTAAAGAGCACAAAAACAAGACAATCCTAGCTAAACAAGCTAAGAAACTTGATATTTATCCATTAATACAAGAAAGGTTAGTGAAATCAAAAACTTGAAACTAATCTAAAAACTTTGAAAAATTAATCTAGAAAGCTTGAAACTAATCTAGAAAGATTGAAACTAAAAAAATTAGAAACTAAAACAAAAAGCTTCAAAGTGACTCCATTAATGGAGGATGGACAAAGTGTCCCACCAGGCGTGCCAAATGTGTGCAATGGAAAGTTGCAAAAGCTATGGAATGAGGCAAAAGAACCTCAAAGCTTTGCTTTACTCATCCATGCACCATGAGATAAGAGCTAAACAAGAAACTATCTATGCATATATAAATTTGAAACAAATATTCAAACCCTAGCATATATACTACTCTCTACTCCATGAAAGCTTAATAAAAATGAACCTAGTTAGATTCTAAGCAATCAAATTAGATGTGTTGTTTACTCCATGAGGGTGAATGAATCTCACTAAATGGCTACATGGCCAAGTTTAGCTATTTCATTACTAACCTAACATGGGTACAAGATGAAGCTATTTTAATGGCGGATGACCCAAGATCAAATGCCTTATCACCTTGGCTAATGCAAATGAGCTCTTAAGCTTTCTTAGGCTTGTTTTGGGTTTAGCTTATGTAAAGTTGTAGTTTGAATGGGTAGGCTTAGCTTTGTATTTATAGTTTTTCACTTAGAAGAATTTGGAATTTGGGTGCATGTGGGACTAAATTCTAAAAAGCACTTTAGATTAGATTAGGATAAACATGCTTTAGGCTTAGTTAAGTTAGGATTAGGCTATTTAAACTTGATTAGCAAGTGATTAGAGACTCATTGAGAGTTAGGAGGGGTCTGGATAACCAATCGTGACTGACAGATAGCCTATGAAGCCAATAAAAGTGGTCTAGAGAGAACTAGGGAAGTTTTGAATGGTCGAAAGGAGTAATGTTTAGCTAATAAGAGAGATATTAGCCAAATAAGCTGATTATAGGAGGAATATGACCAAGAAGGTGTCGTAAATGGGCATCCGAGAGTGGAGCGAAGATGGGTTGATTAACGAAGTGTCGTCAATCGATTGTATTAGAGGAAATGCTAAGTGTAAGCATATTTTAGGTGTCTACACACCCTCTTCTTCGTTGATCCCGTAAACACACTTGTTTTGCAATGTCCTCTTACTTGCTGGTAACTTAACCAGATCCCTAGTTTGGTTCTTCGTCTCCAAGGAGTCCATCTCCTCATCCATGCCATGCTCCCACTGGACGTGGGTCTTATCCTGCATTGCTTCTTCAAAAAAATTTGGTTCACCATTATTAGTCAATAATAAATAAAATAGAGAAGGTGTAAATCTTTTTGGAGGTTTATTTACCCTTTGTGACCTTCTCATAGGAGTTTAGGGTACCAGAGGCTCATTCTGAACCTCCTAGACATTTGTATCCAAATCTATCGGTGATTGATGTTGGTCACTAGTAATCGACGTTGGTTCCGCTAATCGATGCCGGTTGTGCTCTTCTCAGTAATTGGCTCGGCTTTTGCCGACCGATGCTCGGTCAGGGGTCAACCGACACCAATTATTGTGTAACCCTGTTGGTATTACTTTTAAATCTAAGAGTTCATTTTCATTCACAAACTTCGCAACCGATTTGTCCTTGGGTACCAAAATTTGATCCCTGCACATTCTCTTTTCATTCCATTTAATATCACGACTCCTAATAATTTTATAATTCTCTAAATCCCAAAAATGGAATCAAATCACCGATCCATAACCAATGAAAGTACATCTCTTAGATTTTGTATCCAACTTTTTCCTATTTTCCTTATCAATATGACAAAAGATTCTCAAACAAAAAATTTAATAAAAGAAATATCCAACTCTTTTCCGGTCTAAGCTTCCTTTGATATTCCTCCATCTAATGAAATTGAAGGCCCACGGTTAATCAAATAAATCAATGTATCAACCGCTTCTTCCCAAAACCGTAATTGTAATCCGTAATGTATTCTCATACTTCTAGCATGTTCCATGATTGTCCTGTTCATTTTTTCCTCGAACACCATTCTCCCGTGGTGTTCTTGGAACCGTTCTTTCTCTACGTATCCCACTCAATGAACAATAATCATTGAAATCCTTTCTACAATATTCACCACCATTGTTAGATCTTAGTAATTTTAACTTTGAATTTGATTCATTCTCAACAAGGGCTTTCCATCTTTTAAAAGTCTAAAAATATTAGATTTATGTTTAATACAATAAACCCATACATTTCTTGTAGCATAATTAATGAAAGTAACTTAATACTGGGATACTCCATGAGAAGCTACTTGAGCTAGTCCCCACACATATAAGTGTACAAATTTCAATTTCTGCGCTTTCTTAGTTGTCCCAACTTTGAGAAATCTCACTCTTTTTTGATTTCCAAACACACAATGCTCACAAAAATTAAGATCTAAATCTTTCAAATCTGATAACTTACCCTTAGCCTTTAAGATATGCATTCCCTTTTGACTCATATGGCCCAACCGATATGCCACATGCATGCATCTAAATATGAAGTAGATAATGCAGAAAAAGAATCAGTAACATAGGTAGATAAATATAACGTTTCTACCTTCTTACCTCTTTCCACAACAAAAGCACCCTTGGTGACTTTCCAAGAGTCTCATGTAAATGTAACCATGCAACCATCTTCACATAGTTGCCCTGCAAAAATAAGATTTCTCCTGATGCTTGGCACATGCTTCACATCTTTCAATACCCATGTATTTACATTCTGTAATTTTAGATGAACTTCCTCTTTATCAGTAATACTGCAAGGTTCATCATCACCCAAATAAACATGTCCAAAATTTCCCTGGACATAATTTCTAAAATAACCCTTATTAGGGGTTGCATGGAAAGAAGCTCCTGAATCTAAAACCCATGATTTAATTCTATTATCTAAAGAAAGAATAAGAGCATCTTGCATTACCTATGCTACATCAAGATTTGATTCTTTACCTTCTTCTAGTTGTTGGTTCTCTTTATCCTTTGAACAACAATATTTCTTTGCATGTCCTTTCTTTCCACATTTTCAATAAGTAATTCCCTTACCTCCGGATTTAGATTTTCTATTCCTTGACTTTTATTTCCCATTAATCTTACTCTTAGATCTCTCCTTCTTCCCCCCTCGCTTTCTACATTCAAAGCATTCCTAGATTACGATTCCTATGTACTTTTCTTGTGAATTTTTTTCATTCAAGATTATACTAACCACATCATCAAACTTCAAAATATTATTAGTAGATGTTGTATTACTAACAACCATTACCAAGTTATCCCAACTATCAGGCAAAGAACATAAGAATAAAAATACTTTCACTTCATCATCAAACGGTATATCAACCGATTTTAACTGATTTACAATAGATCTGAAATCATTCAAATGAATAGATGCAGATCCACCTTCATGCATCTTAGAACTAAATAGTTTCTTCATCAAATTAAATTTATTTGAAGCACTAGGTTTTTCATATAAATTAGCAAGAGACTTCATTAACTCTACCGTAGTAGAAGTAGCTTCGTAATATTTGAAGCCACCGATGCTTTGCCAGCTTAATCTTATAGATCCCAAAGCCTTTATGTCAAGAATATTCCATTCTTCATCACCATCTACGTTGGTCTAGCCTTCTCATCTAACAGTAAATACAAATATCTTTGATACAAATAATCCTCAATCTGCATCTTCCATAATTGATAATTTCGGTCGTCAAACTTCTCTACCTTGTATTTGTTTTCTTCTACCATTGTCGTAGCTCCCACTCAATCAGAAAACCCTCTATGAGTAAATCTGTCAACACACGAAACCCTCAAACAAAGCTCAAACCATTTTTTTGGGGTTAGTACACCACTTGTACAGATAATATATCGATCTAAGCATACATGCAAATAAAATTGGATATTCTACCGTAAGAAATACACAAAACAAGAGATATAAATCAACCCCAGTTTAACGTGGTTCACCCAAAGGTGGGCTATGTCCACCAAGAAACAATCTAATCTATTATTCAAATATTTTACAAGATATACAATTAAAAATTTACAATCTTCCACGCCTCTCGGATGTATAGTACTTTCTTTTACGTAAGCTTTTACTTCTTCTCCAAGAATTCTCTCTCTCACAATTATTCTCACAATAATCATCAACTTTTTGCAATTTCTTCTTAATTCTTACTTTTAAACCATAGTTTTCATGCTTATATAGGCGTATACAAACTTAGGGCACTTAGACATGCAATTACAATCATTAGATCTAATTTAATACTAAAAATAGATCTAATTCCTGAGAGTTCAATAAAACACTCCTGCATAGGTAACTGATGCCGATTAGCCCTAACGATGTTGATTCCTCCTCGCTAGACCGATGTCGGTCTTAGGTGATCGATGTCGGTCCCTCCATAACCGATGTCGGTTCTCGTCTTTTCTAGCAAGTTTCATATTGCATACTAATAAAAAGTAATTGAGCTCCACAACTCAACAATATCATGAAGCTTTTTCAGCTCAATAACTGCATTCTTTGTTGCAGCAGAAACATTCTTCTCTGCCAACGAGTCAGCTAGGGCCATCATCTTAACGCAATATTTGTCAATGATAGCTCTGGTGTTATCCGTGAAGTCTTTCCTATTTTTAAGCATAACAAACACATGCTTTGAAGCTTTACTAGAATGGAAGTAACTTCCTTAACTCCGACCGTCGCATTGGGGTAGCTCCTCCGGTGGTTGATTTTCCTTGATATCCATGTCCACATTCTTAGCAGAACTTTAGGAGAATCCAAAGGCTTCGATCTAGGGATTCCAGCTTAAATAGTTGCAAGACCCGAAGGGCTTCAGAGATGAGATGATCATAACCAAACCGGGGTGCTCGGTAGTGGGGGGCCAGGGGAGAGAGGGGGAACATGGGAGGCCATGGATTGGATGGGAGAGGGGTTGAGGAGGCACCACCAGAGAATGAACTAGAGCTAACCAAGTTATGACCAAAAATGGCCACATCTCGAGTCGAATCAATTGAAATTTATTTACGAAGTCAATCACACGAGCTTAGCAGAGGGGGAAGGACAGTAGACGGAAGCGGGAGGAAGTTATCGTAGGATTGCATAGCTTACCCAATTTTGGGGAAAACAGAGAAGCTCAACTGGAGAGGGAAAAAACTAAAACAATTGATAAATAAGACCTTCGTGTAGAAGAGGACCCTCCCCTTCTCTTGCTAAATTAATTGTGATCTCAAGAGATTGGAACAAGAAAGCCGAGAGATTGATATTCTTACCATGACGCAGGTGGGAAAGAATAAAGAAGTGAGGCCCGTACACCAACTTGTAGTGCCCGTCAATTGTGAAGTATCGCATGATCACCTCCGCAACTCTATCCCATGGGGGATATAGATAATGCCTCTCATAATACGAAAAATATTTCGAGAGGTTCCTCACCGATCTAAGAAAATCGGCCAATTCCGCATTAAGATATCTCTTAAAATAAACCACACCCGACAAAGGTAAGCCGAGTTGGCACTACAATTAAGTTCGTCGAGATTGTGAACTTATTGTTACCGACCTACGCCTTTGCCCTCTTCCACGAAGCCAAAACACAATAGGATACCTGGGCCGAGTGACTCGAAAGTCGTTTCATGAAGGTGGTGATGCCACCTTCCTTAAGGATATCCTAAACCTCTTCATCTTCCCAAAATTCAGCGCATGAAATAGGTTCAATGCGTTTAATTTGGCCCCCCATGATGTTGATCAGACAAAAAATGCCGAAAAAGCACGCTAGGCCCCAAATTGATAATTTTAAAAAGATTTTTCTGAGTGGACCTTCACATGAATCCTCCACACAGGGTTATGATTACTAGAAATAAAAGCAAATCCGGTCCAAAAATCTGCTTTTAATCCAACGTCACTATCTCATGTGCCACCTTCTTTCAAATGTCCTTTCCTATTAATGATGATGATAAGGAAACCACCACCAATATTTCAGGGGGATTTTGACCTACTCATGTTGATCTGTCAAGTAACGATATCAAAACCACCGAGAGTAGACATAATCAACAAGAGATTAATGCTTGAGAGAATAATCATTATGTAAACTTCTGAGGAGGTCACTAGGGAAATCCCCAATCCATATTTTTGTTCCTCCAGTGGAAACCCATATTGGCAAGGAGGTTGGAAACCTTTTTGCCTTCTCTGTAAACATGCTGATACCTAATTTCTTAGAATCTGGATTGAAGAATTCAGATATATTCAATGATGTTTTTGATTGTCCATTGACCAGATTCTTCAAAGTTTAAGATCTTAATAAGATTTAGGGAGTCACTTTCCACCAAGAGGTGCTCATGACCAATTTGAAGAGCCAGTTCCAACCCCCTAAGGATAGTCATGGCTTCAACACGGTGATTGGTGCCCACTCCAAAGTTGACAACAGTAGCAGCAAGAGGAAAACCATCCATGTCACGAAGCATGGTGCCCCCCCACCCCCACCCCCCAAATGACCTAGGTTTCCTTTGGCCGCACCATCTGTGTTGAGTTTCAACTAGCTAGGGGGAGGAGGAGACCAAACCATAGCTGCTCACACAAACATTGATGGGTGCACCTCCATTTGGATAACAAGATGCCTACACCAATTCTTAGAACCACAGAAGTTCACCTTTTGCTTATACTTTTTCTAGATATAGCTATTGAGGTTTTCTTGGAAGAGGATAACAATAATTTTGACCACTTGTTCCAGATTCATAGCTCACTCTTTAAAAGTATGTCTATTTCGCTCCTTCCAAATACCCAAAAATCCATGAGGGAGAATAAGTTTCCAAAATGGAGAGAGAATCCTATGAGAGAAGGGGGAAAACCATTGGTTGAAGGCTTCAGATAGAGAAGAGGGGAAGATCCACGACACACCAAGATGACTCAAGAGTAGACCCCAGATAGAGTGGGTGAAAGGATAGTGGAGAAGAAGGTGAGAGGAGGATTCCAAAGTTGTGAGATAGAGGACACAACAAGAAGGAAGAGAGAAGCCTCTTCTTTTGAGGATTTCACAGAGAGGATGACATTACTAAAGGATAACCACACGAAGAGACCAATCTTGGGGGTGACAACAGAGGGCCAAATATGATGAAGAGGCGGGCCACAAGGGGTGTGAGGTTTAGAAGAATAGGCCTCCTTGACAGTGAAATTTCCAGAGGGAGAAAGAGGCCAAATGCGCTCATCCTGCGGCAAGGAGAAGGGGATGTATTGAGAAGATAGAAGAGTTATGAGACTCACGAGATGCTGATTTTGGATGCTACTACAACCAGAAAAAAATGGTAAGGATCAATAAGGTTTAGAATTGATGATTTGAAAATATCCACTAAATTTCTTGCCACACTTGGATATTAATGTCCTTTTTATCGGATCCCAAAAAGGATCCTGAGCAAGAGGCTTGTCCCCAATCCACCAATCCGACTAGAAGTCAATTTGGTGACCATTTCCAAGGCGCCATTTAGTGCCTGCACACAACATAGGAAGAGAGCTCACCACAAAATTCCAAATGGCAGAGCCTCTAGGGGGTCCGAATGGAGAAATTTATCTAAGGGAAGATGATATTTTGATTGGAGGAGCTAAACCCAAGGAGCCAAAATTTTATAAGATACCTCCTAACCAATCTTAGCAAACATGGCCTCATTCATATCAACAGTTCTTCTAAGCCCCAAAGGGTTGGAAAACGAATTCTATTCCAAGACACCAAGTGGATTCTTTTCCTTTCCTTAGCACCAAACCAGAGAAAATGTTTTTGAATTTGCTCAATGGATATAATCAAAGAGGAAGTAATTTTGAGCAATGACATAAAGTATATAGGAAGACTTTGGGGTGTAGCTTTGACTAGTTGAAGCTTCCCGCATGGATGAGGAGAGTACCCTTCCATCTAGCCAATTTTTTTGATAGCACTTAATGACCGAAGTCCAAAAGCTTTTAATTTGTTTTCCTTTAAAAAGAGGGAGCCCTAGATAAGAAGAGGTAAGATAAAAATGTTACAACCAAAGATATCAGCAATCTTCATTTTTCTGACTGGGTAGGGTGTTTACGAAAGCAATACAAAATTTAGAGAAATTTATAAGATGCTATGAGGCCATTTGATAACACTCTGAATTTCTTATAGGTCCTTAGCCTCAACCACTCGAAGCTACACTCATGAGAAGGGTATCATCTACAAATTGGTTGTGAGTAGCAACAAGAGATCTAGTAGTAATTTTAATGCCGAGATTATAACAACATGCTTGATAACTTCTAATGCTCTACTTAAAGTTTCACCATTAAGATGAAAAGAAAAGGTGAAAGAGGGTCACCTTGCCTAATCCCCTACTATTTTTAAAGAAACCAACTGGAATGCCATTAACTAGGATCGAGAAGCAAGGAAAGATATGCAAGTGAAGACCCAACTACACCACTTGTCACTGAAACTAAATCTCTTGAGCACTCTCAAAAGAAATACCCAACTGACTCTATCAAAAGCTTTTTGCATATCCAACTTTAGAATCATCTCCGCTATCTTAGCATGTTGAGTTGAATGAATTACCACATGGACCAAGGTGATAATACCACCTGAATAAGATGCCTACCCATAAAACCGTTTTGTTGTTCAAAAATTAGAATGTTCATCAATGGTTTTAGCCTTGCCGCCATCATTTTCGTGATTATCTTATAAGTAGTGTTGCAAAGGCTTATCAGTCTAAAATTAGAAATTGATTTAGATCCAAGCGATTTGGGAGCCAAAGCAATGAAGGTAGCATTCCACTCTTTTAAAAGAGAGTTGCTTCTCTGGAATTCATTCACAACATTATAAAGATCATCCTTTATAATTTCCCAGTAGATTTGGAAGAAGGATGCATGAAAAATGTCCGGCCCTGGAGATTTATCCCCTTCATAATAAATATAGCTTTATGAAGCTCATCCATGGAGAAGGGTTGCATCAGGATTTCATTCATACCATTTATTACCAACTTAGGAATGTGTTGTAACATTTTTATCATGTCATTTTCATCGGGGGTGCTTCTTCCTGTAAGAGTTTAGAATAGAAAGAAATAAGCTCATTATAAATATCATCTTCAAAAGAGAAGAGTTTACCTATGGAAGAGATAAGCTCATTGATTTTATCTCTACTTTTTTGTTTGGAGGTTGTGGTGTGAAAGAATTTTGTATTATGATATCTCTGCTGAAGCCAAAGCATTCTCAATCTTTGTCTCCAATAAGTTTCTTCTTCAACCAGAGTGTTGTGATAATCGCTCATCAGGGAGATTTCTCACCCGTGGAGCTGATCCATTCTGCTCTCCTTTTCAATTTCATCTGAAATGCCCATTATATTCTGATTGAGTTGATGTTTACATAAGTGTATGTTAGCAAACACTTTAATCTTTCAGATCTTGAGTTGCTTCTTGATTTCTTTTAGCTTTTTAACAAACTCTGAACATTTTTATCCTTGAATGTCCACTTTCCACCAATTCTTGATAAGGTCATCCAACTTGTTATTCTCCAACCAAGCTAATTCAAACCTGAAGGGAGGATTTTTAGTCTTGTGACTGGAGTCCGCACTTAAGAGTAGCAAGCCGTAATAAGATGCAACTCTAGGGAAAATACTAAGATAGAAGTTTGAAAAGTGCAAAATCCAATCCATAGAGCCAAGCGCCTGTCTAGTCGACTCTGAATATGATTGTTCCCTAGTCTGCGGTTTGTCCATGTGAAAGTAGCTCCATGCAGATCCATATAAAAAAATTCCCCGCCTGATAAAATCAGCCAAAAATTTCATATACTGGGGTTAGCAGGGATCCACCTTGTTTTTCAAAGAGTAGATAATGTTATTAAAGTCACCTACTCAGTAAGGTAGGAAAACTACGAGTAGCTCCGTTTAAATTCCAAAATGTCCTTCCAAATATTTTCCCACTGGGAGTCCAGATTAGGAGCATATATGTTGATTGCTATCCATCCCACATCAAAGCCAACTTCCTGAAAGAACATTCCCAAGAAGTTTGGATTTTTGATGATGTAATCACTATACATAACTTTCGGGTTCTATAGTGTGCAAAGACCCCGAGTTCCCATAAGAAATATGAGAAGCAAAGGAGGTAGTGGGCCACAACCTAGGAAGGTTGTCATCAACTTTTAGCTTAGTTTCCTGAAGCATGATAATATCTGGAGTGTTTGAGTCTGATGTCTTTTAGGACTCTCTTATTTTGTAAAGAGTTGAGCCCCCTTATATTCCATGAGATTAATTTCATTTTTTAGATTTGGAATTGTTCCTCATAACCATGGGGAGGTATCATATCCAATTTCACCCCCTGGTTGAAATCGACAACAAAGAATGCTTGTGTTAAGGGGATTTCATAGCCATTTGAAGCTCACAAGCAGATTGCAGTGATCAGGGAAACATCAGGGTTTTTCGAGAGAGTTGAAGGTTATAAGAGGAATTTTTCCTCTTCTTGGTCTTGTTTTAGTTAAAAAGTTTCACCTGTCTGGAGCAAAAGCCATGGGGCTCACCTTGCTAGCAAAAATGGAAAATTTGATATTCTTCATAAAAAACCCCTTAGCACCTTCATATATCTCTCTAACATGTTGAAATGCAAGAAATTAGAAGGAAGAATTTGAAAATTTGTCTAAGGGCCTCCATGGTGGGTGATGAGATGCAACCAAAGTCTTTAAACCACCCATTGAGCTCAAAAGGGTGAGTTTCTCATTTTCATGATCACTGAATTGTTTTTTTGTAGTCCACCGAGCTATATTTTCAAAGAGACTGAGTTATTTATGGTTGCAGTGAGCCACCTTTTGTGCCATCGAGTTGATTTAAAAATGTCAAACTCTAACCATGGAAGCCAAGGAAGAGCCAAGTACAAAGGGAAGCACTTAACCGATTTAAGTTAAATCCCCACCAGGATATGTTGATAGTGGAAAACCGAGCTGATTAGAACTGTTCTCACGCAAAGCACTTGAGCCATTTTTAGTTCCTGAAGCTCATAAAGCAATCCAACGAGCTAACTAGAACTGGATACTTCAAATATGGGAAAAATCCACCGAACTATTTTAACGAGACCATGCATGCATTGAAGAAGCCGAGCTCTACCTTACAAAGATATCCTGCTCATCCAAAACAATGAGCTTGGAAGAACTCGGACCGACTCAAAAAGGAGGCACTTCAAAACAATGGGATCATAGTGGACCAAGTTGTTATCTACAGGAGCTTGTGTAGGTGGTGTGGGGCCAACGAGGTGTAAAGGCACAACCGAGCAGGGAGTTATGGTGAATCACCATTCCCAGAGGTCGAAGCCCAATAAAATAAAATCACAAATGAGTGGGATACTCTATTGAACCTAAGCAGGGTAAGCTCATCCTAGATTTAATGAGATGAGTTACAAGTCATATGAGGGAGCCGAGTCATTTCCACGTAATGAAGAAACATGAAGACTCATCAAACCATGAGGAAAAGGATCTGGCTATGACATTGGAATGGAAGGATTCACCAACAACATTAGTGAGCCGATAAACGTGGAGATCAATGAAGCTTAAACAAGCTATGCGAAAGGCATCTCGAGGTGGTCTCAAACAATGGCATGTAATTTTCATGGGGAACAAGTCACGACCACGAAACTCGAAGGCTTGTGGAACCATGACATTGCCATAGTGAACGACGATCGAGTGAAGACTTAGCGACATCAAGGCGAGCTTGTGTTGAAATTGGTGAGTCAACGAGAAAAGGAAGTAGAGATACAGAGGGCACCACATGGCCCCTCGTAACATCTTTAGTAGGCCAAGGAAGGAGATAATCCCGTGAAGCGCGGTGCTTACACGTGGAGCATGCCGCAGTGAACATGTCGCAATGTCAAACATGGTGCCGATTTGGAGCAGTGAGCTCCACGATCCGATGCGAGGAGGTTTCAACATGGCACCGAGTTAGTCTTACAAAGGTCAAGGTGGATGGAGGAGCTCATCATTCAAGAAATAGCTTGATGCCTAGGCGGAAGGGAGACACATGATGTCGACCAACGCAACATGGCCATAAGTAAATCAGCGGCCAAGGCGAGATACACGGAGTTGGCACCTACATATAGACCGAGCCGAGAGCTATACAGCTTGATTCAATAGTTCTAGGAGTGGATCATGGATGGGAGATATAATAAGTAAATCGGAAGGTGGGTGGTATGCGAGGCGCAAATTGAGAGTCATAAGAGGTCTACGTGCAAGTGAGAACCGTCAACGCACAACATAAAAGTCCTGTATAGATTTGAACGTGGATCGGTCAATACAACCAAGTTGGCCCATTGTCATATGGATAGTATCATATGATAAGGGGGTTGGCGATGAAGGAGCCCAACATGGATAAAAGACACTAAATCCAATACATAGAGAGAAGATCCATCTCGGCCGAGTAAATTTGGCTATATTCATACCAAACATTAAAACATTGACCCCTTCTCATATAAACAATAGAAGATGTATAATGGGCCCCACCTTTTTAATGACCAAATCAATCCAAATCAAATAGAAAACTTTAGAGAAAGAGAGAAATTATGAAATTGACTTTTTCAGCCAAGGAATTTAATTCTCATCTGTGAAGTTGAAGGAATGCTTGAAAAACTCAAAGGATCTACAGTCACTCAAAAGCCCATAACTTGAGCATTTCTCAATGAAATTACACAAAAATGGTCTTGCTGGAATCATGGATCCAATACCAACACAAAAAAGTCAATAAATTTAGGGATTGATGAATATTTCATGGAGAATTTTTTGGAAAATGAACCTTTGTTTGAGAGGGCGATTGGATGGTGGTTGGAAATGCAATTAGTAAGCATGGACAATAATTTCTTCTCTATTGCAGTCATGGGACAACATGGGGAGTATTTAACAAGCAAAATAAAATTAATTGCACTCATTTATTACATCTTGCAAGTGGTTGAAAATTCAATTTCAATATTTTTCTTTCCCTCTCTTCTCATTATATAAAATGCAATATCGGGCTCATTGGTAAAAGAAGTTAGTCATTCTTCTTTTCTACCCCTCTCTCTTTCTTCTCTACTAGGGTTGAATGTGGAGCTTAAGCCTCCTTCCCAAGCTTTGTAATGGAATTTTATTTCCTCTTGCCCACTAATGATGTACTTTGTAAATTCATGGAGCAATAAAATCTATTTTTGTGATGCATCTTGTCCATCCTTCACATATTTTCTTGTCTCTTCTTGCCTCTCTTCATTAGGGGTATATTGTGCATATTCTGATGTTTATTGCAAGTTTTTGGGAGCTATGTTTAATGGGTATGAAATGGTGTGTTGTGTTAATTGATCTATGTTTTGTGGTGATTTTTTTCCACCCTCTCATTTTCTCACCTCTCTCTATTTCAGCGGTTGGATCCTTGGCTAACCACTTCGTTTTTTGGTGTATCACCACCGTTAGTGTAGGCTTTATTTTCATGCACTCTCTCTCCCTAGTTCCTTGGAATATTATGATAGGATGAGTTTTCTTTCCTGCATTAGGAGTATATTGTGGTAGGTAGTTTAGGAGTAGGAACCATCCTTCTTTGGAGGGTCATCTCAAGCCCAACAAGTCCCACAACTTGAGATATGATCCAATGTTACACAAATTACACCAAATTCCCCATACTCTTTCAGCCATTTGGAGGGTGTTGTGTAATTTGGTGACAACAGGTACTTTGAGTTCCTTGTGCCACATTGAGTGATGAATCTTGTTGAAGCTTAACATTTCCAGAGTTCTACCTTTAGGCTTCTCTATGCCCACATTAGCTTTCTTACTAGTGCTTTTGGTCATTCGAGGATGGTTGTTGTCTCCAGAGGCTAGTGAAGAGAGAGAAAGGGGCACCTCCAGCCTCAATAATCAAGAGGAGAAGGGAATGGGGAAAGAGGATGGAACATCAACAAAAGGAACATCGAGAATCGGGGACAAAACCTCGGGAGAAATAATAAAGGTATCAAGTTGAGGGGAAATCGGAGGAGTAATTGAGGGATCGACGCAGGGGAATCTCCCCATCTTCAAGAACAAAAAAGGGGTTGGAGGTGTTAACCTCTGGATCCACCTTAGGGAGTACCTTAGGGATGAACTTACCCTTCTTCTTGGGGAAGATTCAGAATTTTTTTCTTAGGTTGAGGCTTAGAAGGAAAGCAGGAGCCTTGTGACCAATGCTTTTGTAGATGGAACAAGCTTGAGGGATATATTCATATTCTATGGGTTGTGACCAAACTCCAAAGTTTGAAAGGTCAATAGATTTTGGAAGCGGGCCACTAACATTAGTGTTAACACAAAAGTGAGCATGTATGAATATATATTTTACCTTAGTGGCATGATCAATACCGATGAGAGAGCCCATGTTAAGAGTGATACCTTCTATGAACGCCAGATCCCAAAACTCTAGAGGAAGGCTTGGCAAGTGGACCCAGATTGAAGCATGCATCATCATTTTAATATGGGGTTGAATCCCAAAGACCATTTTCACAGTGGAACCGTCCTTCCAAAGAACCATGCTCCTCCAAGAAGGACCCGTGTAAAATCCTCTTTGAGGCTAAAAGTAAATAGAATAAACCCATTGGACATCTCAACAATCTCCAAAGAGCCACATGGGGCCCATTTCAATCGTGCCCATTTTTTGATGTCCTCCAAAGGAGGTTTGGGACCCATGAGCTTTCCAAATAGGGACAAATCCCTTGAGGCAACAACCACAACAGTAATATGTGAGGGAATTTACAGAGACAACATCTCATCAAACATGATAGGAGATAACTTATCTGTATGAGGAGTAGAAGAGGACCTAGCCATCAAGTTTTCCAAACCACCTACCGAGAGCAAGGTGACATGCCACCTGAATCATTAGGTGGGATCTTAGGGTCTAGAATGGAAGGGTCCGACATCGGAGCAGCAGCAGGAAGTCACGAAATTTCAAATTTTAGCGAGCGGGAAAGCTAGAACCAAAAAAACAGTGCTTGGGTTGAGATACAAACTTCAAATTTGGTAAAGTATTTTATAATAAGACATTATTGCCACTTAGATTAGATTTTATTTTATGTTTTCATATTAACTATTAACATTAACTGAATTTAAGAAATGGGAATTCAAATTTCTTCAATTGCAATTAGGAAGTCATATGCTTGCTTATAAAGTTGAGAAAAAGTCTCCAAAAAACGTGACCATTAGAACAAACCCATATTGGTCTATTAAAATGATCAGGTTTCAACTCCACTTGGTAAAATTTCTTTTATTTAGACAGTCTACCTCTCTATTCAGGTTTAAAATTGCCACTTGTTAACCAATTAGGAGTGGAAAATATTTAAATTATGTCCAATCTATAAAATCATAAATTGAATAAAAGCACAACCTACCATCTTGGTATTCCTCCACATAATCCATGTCTTCATCTAACATTGACTCTTCTTGTTCTCCTTTAGATTAGAAAACCATCAAAGTAAAAATATTTAATTACAAGTACAATTTAGTCTAGCTTTGTGATAATCATAATAAATTTAAATGTAAAATACTTCAAATCAAGAATTATTTTGGAAAACCCTTCCTCAACCCATTCCAACAATAGGGTCCATTAGACTTCAATGAAGAAACAAAAAAAAGAAGAAAGTTTCCAATAGCTTCTCATTTCAGCAATGATTACAAAAATTGCTTCATTGTTGTGCAATATCTTGATTGATTACTCTTTTTGCAATTGCTAGTGATTATCACCTAACAACAAAACTTTCTTAATTGTGTATGTGGGGTATCAGGTGCCTACATCTGTGTGGGAAAGCATTATGCTCATTCTTGCATTGCGGGAAAAGTCAAATGCATTCCTTAT
This sequence comes from Taxus wallichiana var. yunnanensis, assembly GCA_018340775.1. Lineage (NCBI taxonomy): Eukaryota > Viridiplantae > Streptophyta > Pinopsida > Cupressales > Taxaceae > Taxus > Taxus wallichiana. The sequence continues at coordinate 130,529,891 of CM031233.1, read as the reverse complement.
AAATTCTCAGTGAATTCATAAATTACATTTTAACTAGGTCCTTGGAGTCAATACAATGCTTGGTAGCATGGATAGACAGTGGTTTTGTATCTTTTTAAATTTCATGATATTGTGCTAAAAATGGTGTCTAATAGTTGTTTGTTCTCTTGACTTAAATAGATGAATGGGGTGACCTTCCGCCAGACCTGAAAGGAGTTGACTTTGTTGTAGTATTTATATCTTGATGTCTGCTTATCTATGGTATCCTGCTAAGTACCCAAATCTCTCTTATGTTAGAGGAATAATCTCTGATTATTTGATTCTATATTTGGATCTTGATGTCTAAGTATTAACTGCAAGTCTTGAAATATTTTTAGTATTTTCTTGCATGATCTCAGAGTCATGTTGAGATGGAAAAGCATAAATGTAGGTCCAATATTAATCTTGTGATGAAATTCCACCTGGTTAGAGGATTGAATTGATATAAAAAAATTTAGTAGTTGATTATTGTATTAATTTGTGAAGTCAAGATCATGATATAAAATCAGAAATGTATGAAGGTCTTCATGTATTCATGTTCGATTAAAATCTCATGATATGAGATTTGCAAATGTATAGTACAAATTTGTAACAAATTGGAAATGTATAGATAGAACCTTTTAATGTAATGTTTCATCTATATTCCAACACTTCCACTAATAATCACACCCCTTATCAACATGTTATCGACAATACAAAAAATACTTTTTCAACAAAAAACCAACCAAACAACCGATGCAACCACCATCTCAAACATGTTGCAACACTAACATAATTTCCCCAAATAATTACAAACCACATCAACTACAAAAGTAATTAACTATCCGTGTGGTATCAAATGTATTCATGTTTAGTGCCAAAAAAATTGGCTACAAAAGGATACCACTCATGATATAAAATCTACAAATGTATGGAAGTCTTCATGTATTCATGTTTAATTCAAATAAAATAGTCCACAAAACGCTACCACTCATGATATAAGATTTGCAAATATATATGTACGAATTTGTAACAAATTTGAAATGTAGAGATAGAAAATTTAAATGTATTTCTTCATCCATATTACTACACTTAAAAAATCAATCGCACTCCTTATTAACATCAACTACAAAAGTAATAACTATCCTTCTAAATCAAATAATATATACCATTTGACGTTCACATTGCATTATACACATGCGATTGCTAGTACATAGGATTAATTTTCCATAATATAGTAGTACAATTTACTTTCAAAATTTATTAATAAGCCTATGAAAAATCCAAAATGATAAGCCAAAAATCCGAAGGAATAAGGGAAAGAGGTAAGCAAAAAATTGAATCATTAGTCACCAAAATTTTATGTAAAGCTGTTACGGATGGAAATATTAATTTATGTTGCTGTAAGGAAAGGTGATCTGCGTAATGTCGACACGTAACAAGAACATGTTACCGAATAGTAACAATAATTTGTGTTACCATCCGATAACATTATTTTGTGTTTTCATTCGACAATATTTGTTTTATCATTTGACAATATTCATTTGTGTTGTCATTCGACAGTGTTAGTTTGTGTTACCGTATGGTAGCATTAAGTTGTGTTGCCATTCCGTAACATGATACCTATTCACTGCATGGATCACAAAATGTATCTCACTTACAAGATTGTAAGTAATTTTGAAAATGTTGCTAAAATGGAGGAGCTTATACGAGAATTTCATTCATATATGTCAAGTAGTCCTAAAAGATTTTTGGAGTTTCAGAGATTTTCTATTGGAATAACAAATGGTAAAAAATTGCTAAAATATGTTGACACAAGATGGATATCATTGTATGATCCAACTTGTAGGATTTTTGAGGAATACAAGTCCTTAGCAGGGTATATGTTCAAGAATCGTAGAGAAGTTGACAAGGCTAAAGATCTGTTGTATCGCTTGATAGATTTAGAGACATTATTAACTTTATGTGGTATTTTTCCAATGTTGAAGGAAATAAATAGCTTGGTGAAACAAGCTCAGGAAAGATCCATATACATTGTTGATTTTATAAAATTAAGGAAACAAGTATGTATGATTTTGGATACCTTATATTCCACCCAAGATTGGTTTCAGAAGCCAATTTTCAGTAGTTGGAAGGTTTTGATAGATACAAAAGATCCCAACAACTATTTGAAGTTCAATATCAATGGTCATCTTTGTATTTCAATTGATGGGAAAAATATTCCAATGCACACTTTCTACAAAGATCCTTATGTAATAGGTTCTAAATTGAGGAAGTACCAGTCACAAGCCTTCTTTTTTGATGCTTTGCAGTTTTTGATACACGTAAAAAAATGATGAAGATATTTGAAACATTATCTTCTGAGATCATAGAGCGTTTTAAAAATAGTGATCTGCTTGAGGCCATGGGAGTTGTAAATCCCATTTTCTAGAATCCGATGATTGGTGAAGAACAAAGAGCTACAAACTTTGGGAAATCCATGATTGCACTTATGGAGTAGTTTTGAAAATATTTAGATGTTGATGGAGGGGAATTGAATGGTATATTGGATATAAAATTACTCATATCATAGTCACAACATTTTTCATTTACAATGAGTGATCAATATTGGACTCTTGTTGAACCAACAAAAATGGGAGCTATCACACTATTGTGGAGAAAGTTGTATCAAAGTAGCATTTTGAGAGAAAGTATAAGTGAATACTTAAAACTATATGAAATCATACAAACAATGATTCTTGGGTCTATTGAAGATGAAAGGGTATTTAGTGCACTTACATTTGTGAAATAAAAACTTCACACAGATTGGACAAGAATTTGGAAACTTGTTTGAGACTTTATGTTTCAAGATATGGAGTGGAAACATTTCCATATGAAAGAGCACTAGTTATATGGACATCCCTTGCAAAGCGCAGAGATATTAATCAGATAGAAAACAATGGGGTCTCTAATTATGATTAAGTTGACTTAGACTCTGCTTTGGACTAGAAACTACAATAGATAAAATAAGTGATGAAGGACCATTAAGGATAGGGTTGTTTCAACTACCAAACAGTTGAAAGTATTCATTTTATGAAATATATATTGTGACTCAATATTTTTTCATTTACATATATTGCGTATATAATGTTTGGAAATTTTTAAATCCCTTCTATGTTTTTAATAATGTTTGGAAATAACAGATGGTAGATAGTTGTGCAATCTGCAAACTGGATGATGTAATAAAATTAAAGTTCATTACTAGGAAAGTATGTTCAATATTTGATTTCTCACTATCAATTCCATAGGCACACGTGTTTGCAAAGATATTATAATCCATATATCCCATCATGATTATTAGGATTAATAAAAAACATAACATTCTATATCCCATCATGATTATTGGAGATAATATTTACATGATGAATCAACTATCAAGATTCAACAACAACATGCACATCCAAGTTTTAAATATTGAGTGCATACATGTTTGAAACTAAATTGAACAATGTAAATCTAGATTCTAGAATCCATGTATACTATTCATCAATTGTACAAGCTTGAAAAAAATATAAAGTTTTCATTCGACAATAGGCATGAGAGAAATAAAAAGATTGAAAATTTCACATAAAGATAATGTTTTCAAATTTCATTTGTCAAATACAATGATTTACATCAATAGTTTTAATTCAAGTTCATTTGGACCCTTGTCCTTGAACAGATTCAATAACATTGACAACATTTGAACTATCTTTTATAACACTAGACTCTACTAATTCTTTTGCAGCTGCATTAATATTTTCTAAATTTCGTATATCTCCTGCTAAAAGGAGGGAAGGATCCTCATCAGTTTTTTTTCTTAAAAGAATATCCGGATCTAGTCCATTCTCTTTTATAATCCTCCACAAATTATTGTTCTGATTGTTTAACAGAACAAGTTTTTCTTTAAAGCAACTACCCTATGGACACTCTCTCTTGCTTTTTCTAGTTGCTAATCTAACACCTGCACCTCCGTATTCAAAGTCTGGTATTTTGACTGCAATTAAAAATCCCATAATTATAATTTAGAAGTAGATAAATGACAATAATATATATAATAATCTACAAAAAAATTAGAACTTACCACGACCAAGTCTTTCTCTTGCATTAGCAATAGTGACAAGTTTCTTGTCTCTATTCCACTTATTATAGTAAGATTGTGCCTTGGCATTCAAATTAGCCAATCTATTAAGCATTATAGTCAAAACATTGTCAGTATTGTAAATATTATTGGTGACTACATTACCGAATGTGCTTGAGAAAGTAAAGCATTAATCATCACTTGGTTCATTTTTAATCAATTAAAAAAATTATGTTTTTCAAAATTATGATATATTTCATTAATTTCTTTTATTAGAGCTTTCACTATGATCTCCCAAATCTTCAGCTCCTTAATATCAAGAATAAAAATTTCCATCATAAGCGTTGTAGCATTATTAGACACAAAAATGTCTACTGAAAATTTGGTCTTCGCATCATCATCCAAATTTTCCTCCCCAGTTGGGGAAGGATGATTTGAAGAAGATGGTTGTTGTGGCACTTGCACCTCCTTACATGCAGATTGAGTGAGATATTCGGTATGATTCCCTGCCACCGCAATGTCATAAATGCTTTGTCAAAACTGAGATAATCCTCATACATGTTGATATTATTTGAAATAGAAGTGCCTCGGCACTCGCACGATGCCAATTGAAAAATTAGGAGCTCTAAAGTTATATACTTTTGCATCCCCCTGTTTGTTCTAGGGAACACAATCCTCTTTCCCCTACCATAAGACTAAAGGCAAGGTCAGACTGATGTAATCCTTAAGCACCGAGTTGGAGCATTGGGGGTGGCCACGGCCACGGGTTGATTTTCGATTGAAGTTGCAAAAGATCTACGAGCATCAATAATTTAACAATATCGATTCAATATGTTGAAATTATGAAGACAAATAAGTGAATAGTAAGAACTTCAAATTAATAAGAATGAAATCAATCGATATTTATTATCTTTGTGAATGTTGTTGTCCATAATCAATAGATTGTGGCACTAGGTGGAAGGGGTGGTGGCACTGCAAAATCTGAATTTAACGAAAACCAATTAACAATAATGATAAATTGGCAAAAGAAAGAATAATAGAAATAAAATTTAATTCACTATTTATTAGTTACTTAGTACCAGAACTTGAAGGGTGACGAATCAAAGTGCGAGAATCAATCTCTTCTTACTCAGGAATGTATGTAGTGTCTGCACCATAATAAGCAGACATCATGTGTCTCGAGTTGTTGATGTACCGTGGAAGGCTGCACATTAGGATAATGAAATATGTCATTGTCAAGAATCAAGAGATTTAGATTATCATTAGTTTATAAAAAAATAATAAAAATTAAAATGATTGTGCATTATGGATAAATTAAAACTTGGATTGGCCATAGCACACATTTTTTCTTGGTTGTGGGATGATTCCATATAACCACGCATCCGTTTGGTTCATATTCTTCCTCTATGTTGTTGGCTGCTAGTGACAACCATAGAGTCATTGGTCATGGTGACATCAATTGAATTGTTGTCACTAAACCCTCAGGCCCAATAGGGTTATGTGAGAGAACTCCCACCTTATGTCAAGCCATTGTTTTGCTTTCTTTGACCTATTGAAAACAAAGTTATAGATTATATATTTTTAAGAATTGATTTAAAAATGATTTTTTTTTTGAAAATAATCAAGATAGAATGATTTTAAAAAAATACTCACCAACTTTTGGTCTAGAGGAATTGCATGTTTATCCATCTTCTCATGTAGAGAAGTTGGAACAACTGTTGATTTGAGTCTGTAAAAACCCTCATAATATAAAGCAAGAAAAAACAAGAAGAAGAAATAACTGCACAAGGATTCATTATGGCTCTGTCAATGTCAGAACAAATCCTTGATGAAAGAAATGTGCACCAATCAAATCTAACACCGAAATGGTTTGGATAAGGTAGTACAGTGCCCACTAAGGAATGTCAGTGTATCTTCCTTGTAACACAATGCGGGACTGGAAAAATTCCACCATGGCCAGGAGAAAGGGGTATTTGATAGATTGTGTGTTAATCTCTCTTTTGGAGGGAGTATTAACCTCAACCTCAATAGAAAGATCGTAATGAGACTCTAAAATTTATTTTTCTCATCAAGTAGAATGAATTTGATGGTTACAGGAAATGTGTTTTGATGGGGTAGGCCTATTAGATGATGAATATCATTAGGTGTTATTCTGATGAAAAATTAGTGGGATGGTAATGCAACAGTGAAAGTGCCATCAAAACTATTATACATTTGCATTAAATTATTTAATAACTTGTGTTCTATCTAATATTGGGGCATGTAAATAAGTCCATGGAACCCTGAGCTACCAATCCAATCGGATTGACTGATTATTTGAGGGTCTTCCAATAATTGTAGTAACTGCAGATACAAAATGTTTCGATAAACATAAGAAGTTGTTTTAATGGAATTTTTTCTTGGTGCCATTATTCTTGAATCTTGAATCCTTGATGTTTTGATTCTTTGAAAAAAGAGGTGTTGGAAAATGGAATATACTGTATATGAGGATCGTAGAACAAATCATGTGGGTACTGGCTAATACTGGAAGTGGACGAGAAGCGTATAAAAAATAGTTTGCAATAGTGGTGGAATGATGAAACTCTCTGAAAAAGTCTATCTTGGAGAAACCTGCAAGTGAAAATGGGACAACATGAACGAGGATGGGTTTATATATAGGAAAGGAAAGGGACATGATCCAGGGCCCACAGATTGAGGCTATAAGACACGTAGCACGGGAATAGGTCAAGGTGAACTGTGACACACGTGAATGTGTTGATAATGCCAGACGATAAGTGAAAAGTTTTACCAAACGCCATCATTAAATCATGGGTAAACAAAAACAAAAGCCTGAGACTGTTGCCATTTGGGAATACAATAGTAATGTCGAACGGTAATAAAAATATATTCTCTTGGAAGACAATGATTAATGACCAAGCTACCATTCGAGAACAACTTAACTCAATAAAAGTGTGTTATCGATGACAACATGTTGTTGCCATCTAGGAATGGAATGGGAATGAAAACAATTTGTTACCGTCGAAATCAGAATATGTGCATGCATTACGATCTAATAACAATGTGTTACCGTTTAGGAACAATCTGAATTCTATTACGGTTGTAACAAATAAGGCTTGGCATACGTCACTCATTTTGTTGTTGCTCGGTAGTATTCCATACATGTCACCCAAGACAATTTCATACTTGTCAATTGATAACAAACCAAAAAAAAGGGCATCCACCACTAATGACTTGAAAAAAAACTCCATTTTGCATTGTCATAAAACCCTCATTTCCTACATTCACCAATAATGTGAATTACCTTTTCGTCAGATTCAACACCCATTCTATAATAATTTTTTGGAGGGGGGTCTTAAAATGAATTGTGTAGACAATGTCATGATGAGATGATTTGGTTTGGTTTGGATTCAGGGAACTATGAAGTTATGTCATCTTTTGAGTTTTGAACATATTGAGCCTAATAGGTATTGGCTAAAAATATGGAATAAAAATCTTATTCCTAAAATCAATTTTTATTTTGGGAAGTGGTCCAGAAGAAAATTTTGACAGTGGAAAAACTTAGGAAGAAATTTATGATAATCATTAATAGATGTAGTTTGTGTAAACAACAAGAAGAAATGATCAATCACCTTTTCCTAGAGTGCATTTTTGCTTTCCGGTCTTTTTAGCCATTCTTGATATTTTTAAGGTGTAGTTGGTTCTCCCTGGGGATGTCTCTCATCTCATGGATCAATGGTATTTTAATTTCCATCATGACATCACCAAAGAATGTTGGAAATGTATCATTACCTATACCCTTTGGGGCATATGAGGTAAAAGAAACAATAAAATATTTTGAAACCAATGTTCTAGCAGTAAGAGGGTTGTTAGTAAGATTTGCCAGACTCTAAAAGAAAATTTATAGATTATAAAAAGTAAATCTTCTATGCCTTGTCATGATTTAGAAATTACCATTTTGATTAACCTAAATCTCATCCCCACAAAGTGGTCTAATGGAAAAGATAAAGGTGTGAATAAAAAATGTTAAATGAAAATTTACGCCAAAGGGCAGCCTCAAATTAGTTTTTGATGGATCAGCTAAAACTATGGAGGGATTGTTAGGGCGGTGGTTTAATGCATGATCATTTAAGTTTGTGCATCCAAAACTATGTTAGCCCCTTAGGTAACTAATCATATATCATTCCCGAGGCTATGGGGAATCCAATTGTGTGTGTCCATGAATGTCACGGGGGTTCATTAGCTAGGCAATATCCTAGCACGTGGGTTCATATTGAGGTAATTAAAATTAATAAAAGTAAATTCAATATATTGGTAGACATGAGGGGGTGAAAGGGTTTAATTTATTCATATTCTAAATCAAGTATTGGGGGTAGGTTAGATAAGTGGGCCAAAGGAAAGTGAGTTTTAATTTTAATATAAAACTAAAAAAATTGGACTCTAGTTTTTAGAACTAGATACCTTAACATTGGAATTTAATGAGTGTGGTCATAAAGTTAAATTATAATCTCTTTTTGAATAAATAAATCTCAATTAAGATATTCTTAACCAAGAAATAATAAGATGGTATAAAACTAGGATTGAGTATGCTTTTCAACACAAGTGATATTATTTCACCATCTTAATTATTTGAAGAACTATTAATAAATGATTAAATATTTACATTTATAAGGTAATTTGTAATAGGTCTCGAATGGATTCAAACTATATTTCGAGAGAAAATGCATATTAAAAAAATTGAGTGAGAAATATGATATATTTTCTTTTTAATATATTAGGGTAGAAATAAAAAGGGGTAAATAAAATTATCGTGGAAAAATGGGTAAGTAAGGTACATGGAAAAATTAGGGGGTATTATCAATTGAATAACTAGAGGTAAAAACTATAATTAAGGGTATTCTTTAATACCCTTCGAACGCACGTGCTATACCATACTTTTACTAAGTGAACCCCCCGTGATGAATGTCAAGCTTTTAATTATAGAGGGAGATTCTCAATGTGTTATCAATGCCTTAAAGCAACATGGTGAAATTGGCTGGAAACTTACCAATATCATTACCAAGGCTAGGCTCTTGTTAGCCTCATTTGATAAGGTGGAAATCAATCACATGTATAGGGCTGAAAATAAGCCCTCCGACGACTTGGTTAATCACGACAATGAAATTCTTGAAAAGATGATTTGGTAGGGTGGGAAAATCCCGTGGAATAATATCATAACCCTTGTTAATGATGATAAGACACTTAGAGATTTGGCATGATAGCTTCCTGGGTTCATGTGAATGGATTCATGGGAAGGCTAATTATGTTTTAGGATGGGGATTTAATCATCCCAACTTTTGTTTAGTCTTATTGTTTTGCACTCACAGTCTTATTTTCATTTGTCTCAAGTTCATGCAAAGTTTTTGGTTAAACATGGTGGTGACAGGGGTTCACACCAAGCCAACACTTATCTCGCACATTAAGTGGGATGCAAATTTGTGGTACTTGTTGAGAAGAGGAGGTTTTTTCAACTGCATTAAAAGGCTTAAAGGTAATGACCCCCAACTAGCTCTTGAATTTGGTAATGTGTGGGAGGGGGTTATGTCAATATGAGGGGTATGGAGATTAGTGTTATTGAATAAACTATTGCCAGGTGACATGTTTTTCCTTGAAAGTCCTAAAACTTTTCAAAAAGGACAAAACTAGGCGAGACATGAAATTATGATTTTCTTTGGGCCAGAGGAATGAATTATTATGTTGATGATGGTATGGCTAGAATCTTTCTCCTTGAGCATTGGTCGATGTGTGTATGGTTGTTATGAAATACCTTACTTTGGAAGGTAAATTCAGAAATATTTTCTCCTATCATCTTTCCATCTTTAATTATCTACATAGGAACCAAGCTATGAGCCTCCCCTTCTTTCTTCTGAGATATCTTACTACTTCCATCATATTATTTCAAAATGAGAGAGTGGATACCCCGCTTCATCATGGTTTGATTTTGATCTTTGTACCAAAATGGGAAGCCTATGGTTCCGGCCCAACCCCCTGCCCAAATGGTTGTGGATTCGGATGATGAAACCCTAGCCGATATATTAACCACATAAAAAAAGGGTGGGTATCAAGATAAAAATGATGGCTTGGCTGTGAACATTCTTTGTAACCTTAAACAGGGAGATAAAGCTTTAGGGGTGAGAACTTCCAATAAGGAGAAGGATAGGTATATGGTTTATTGCGAAGCCGGGGTTTCAAGGTTGATTCCATTGCCGATACGATTCTCCTAGTCAATAAGAACCTTGTCCAAGAGATTATGGAGTGCCAAAGAAAAATTGATGTGTAGAACAAGAGAATTGGTGGGCTCAATGCTGAAATGGTTATGCAGGAGCAGAGAATCTCCATTCTCCAGGATCAACTTGCCAAGAATGAGCCTACTGTTGTTAAGAAAAGATATGACTTGAGATGATCAATTTTGAGGATGAAGAGCACCTTTAAAGTTGAAGGTAATGTCCTTACCAAGTTAGTTGGTAAAAAGGTTATCATATCCTGGGAATATGATCAAGGAGGAGCTGAGGACAAAGGACCTAGTCTTTAGGACTAGAAGCAAGGCCTCCTCTAGCAAAGCTAACTAATTGTGACACTTTGGTTGCACTTATGTCAGGGGTTTTGTTGGTTATATCTTGGTTCCATGGATTTTTATAATGTATTTTCGTGAAATTTTTTTGTTTCTATAGACTTGGTGCTAGTTGTGTTTTTCTCTGGGGTGTCCTTCTAGTCAAGTATGTTTGACTTGGACCCCTATGTTTTGTTTTGGGGTTTTCCTTTTCCCGACTTCTCTTTTTGTATAGGGTTTTTTGGTCCCTTCAAAACCAAATATTTTTACCTTATCTAAAAATATGTTTTACTATTACGCTAAGTGCAATTTATCTTGCATTTTGGATTTGGATCGGAAATTTGACAATATTAACTAGTCATAGTTGTGAAATCTTGAGATTGTGTCAATTTTCACAATGCAAAATGGTTGATAATCTCAATGTTAGTTTGAGATGTAAAAATATTGATATTTTATGTCGATTTTGACGATGTAAAATGAATGCCCATACTAGCATAAAATTTGAGTTGACTTTGCATTAGGTTTTCTTTGCAAAAAAATCACATCTCAATTGTATATGGTGCAAATACTTGTATCATATAAAATACAATATTACATTTTCAAATATATATTTGGTAATATTTATTCATATAAGTTTTTAATAATGTCAAAATAATTTGAAAAAAAAATATTACAAAAATATTTTATATTTGGAAATGTAATATTAAATTTTATGCATTTAATGAGAATATACACAATCTCATTGTGAACTTCTGAAAATAAAAATTAAAAAACTACGACTACATGCTATCCCTCATCACAATCATTAACTACCATTATATCATCACAATCATCATAGATTGTGATCATTACATATCAACTCATTTTTGTGCCCAATCCATACATTGAGTGCTCACCTACTGGAATTATTCTCATCATATTCGTTTTTAATATTGAAGAATACATATAAAGCAATATATGTCCCATAAGGAAATAAAAAATAAATAATAAGAGCTATAAAAAACAAAACATGAATTCCAAATGAAATTACAAAATATTAATCCCTTATAACTAAGATGTAACCAAGATAAAAGTGCACCATTATCACAAAAAGAAAAGATAAACCGAAATGGCCTCATTAAAGCCAAGGCCCCGATCAACATCCATTTCAAAAGATTCATCCTCTTATCTAATACAAAGATTATTAAAAGGACCATCAACATGTTCCAAAAGAGTCATCCTCTTATCTAATCCAAGCATTACTAAAAGTATCATCAACATGATCCATAGTAGCATGATTTGAACCTCTAAAAGTGTTGATTCCAAATCATGTCCCCTAATAGAGATGGTAGAATACATGATCGCAACCATAGGTTCCTCTCGAACAATCACCATTACGACCAAATATCCCTCTAAAAAAATAGACTTAAGACTAAGTCCCTCATTGAGTAGGACCTTAAAATACCTCCAAGTGAAGCTCTAGAGCTAGAAAAAACACCATCAACTTGGAAATTAATATTACCATCTCTCACATTACGTTCATACATGTATAAGATTACTTGCACCATGCTCATGGTCATATTCACATGTTTTTCATTCACAATTTGAATCCAATTTGGTGGCACATTGGCACTCCCATAAGAATGAACAGAGAGATGAGTATTTACTAGAGAAGAAGTAAAAAAGGTAAAATTTGAACCTTCAACATCTTCATCGAGAAAACTGGAGAGATTGAAGAAAGATGACGCGAATCCACACCAACACCACATTTAAAGTCATGCTTAAGATCTACTTCCTAAGGTTGGTTTATTTCAATTCATTGGAGAGAAGTACGATTGCATCAATGATCATATCATTCTTGGACATAAAAGGAACTTGAATGTTGCATAATTGAAAGTCGGTATATATTATGATCTCCTACTCATCATAAACCTCCAAGTCCATAACTTATTAATGTTTTACTTACTAGTTTAGTGGAGGAGTGTTATAAGGAAATTCATCGAGTCTAAAAAAATCGTTGACGAGAATTTGAGGAGACCATTCTTTAAAAATTCCAATTCACCTTAAGGGATATTTGGTTGAATGCTAACTTGTACAATAAAGGAATGAGTGGTGACCTCAATAGTGAAGCTAATAAGTATCTTGCTAATGCCTCAAACACATATTTACTTCTATTTTTCTAGATAATCCATAAGATTTTAGTACACACACTAGGCAAATATTTTTGAAAAACAAAGGATTTTTTCCCACAATAAACACAATTTCCAAAACCAACACTCAACCAAGAGATATCAGTGCAAGACACTTAGACCAATCAAGCGAGACAAGATTTTCAAAATAAGCAAGCATATGGAAAGAATCAAACAAGTGCTCAAAATTTTCCACTTTCCCTCAAATAGAACAATAATCACCCCATAAGCTTCTTTAACAATGGGAGATACAACAAGTTTTTGGTTTAAGTATATTTATTTATCCATACACTTTGTTATATGTGATTAAGATGCATTTGTAATATTCAACTATGATATAATATGTGGATAGTTCACCCATTGATGCACACTTATTAATATAAAAGAGTATTAATCAAGTTATTGAGCTGATTGACTTCCACTATTAATAGATTAAAGAAAACTTTCTATACAAGCTAACTACTCTCCAACCTTAATAACAATATCTAATTATTTTTCCAAAAGCATATAGAGCTAGTGTTTGATCGTCAAACTTCCTACTTTGGAATTGTTCACAAAATCACAATTAAATGCTATTGTTCTACTTTCGATTAGAAAATGATAGAGATAGCTTAGTGAATGAATTTTCTTATGCTTAGAATAAATAATTTCAGAAAGGAAAGAATATAAACTCATGAACACAACCAATTTTTATCCTGGAAACCTCCGGATGAGGAAAACCAATCGGGAAGGGAAAATTCTCTTTCTTCCCACTTTTATTAGCCAATTCAAATAAGAAGTACATAATTTACAATAAGTATGAAAGAGAAGTAGATAATATCTCACACTTCCTCCCAATTACTTGCTTGCTCTACCTCAACACTCCTTTCTTCTACAAACACAATTCTAGCACTAAGAATTCCTTGCTCACTTGCTTTCATGCTTCGATCATCAAAACCTCTCCTTCCTACATGTATTTATATCCTTTCTCATGTCCTCATGTGTACTAGAGGATGGGAAAGGTCATGGAGGAGAAGAGACACAAAAAACCTTTCCAATTTTGGGACTATTCATTTTGAATTTTATTTTTCTATTTGAAAGATCTAGGACCACTTTGGTCACAAGACCGCTAGTTATAGGACCGCCACCACGACTAGGTGGTAGTTACTGGGACCGTTGCACTGGGTTGGGTGGTGGTTCTTTAACAACTGATCTGCACAGAGTGACAATTTTGTTAACATAAAGACATAACCTCCATTTCTTCATTTTCCTTCTTCAGTGCTGGATGATCTGATGAAGTAGAGTCATTTTGGATCCCTATGGATCACACCTCCCCTGCTTAGGAGGATTTTTATCCCAAAAAATCTTAGTGGGGGAGTAGATGAGGAAATAATTCCCTCACTTGATCCTTCGAGTACCACTAGGCTTGCTTTGGTGTCTTTCCTTTTAGTCCAACCTGCCAAGACTCCTGCGGACCTCTCCTAGTCTCTCTGACCTTCTGTTACAACACTACATCCTCCTCTAATTATGTTGGCATAGTAGCTGAATAACACGATGAGATCCCTCTCCACCATCAGTTTGAACGATGGTGGATAGGAATCTCATCGTGTTAATCACCACCGCTTATGCCAACAAATTACCTCATGAGTCCAAGATGCAATCCTCAATGGAAGGTAACAACTGTAGTCCTTCATCTTCATCTAGCATGGATGGCTCATATAGGTGTAAGTTCTCACAGTTTACTACTAAGTACATCCTCATAAATGACAACTAATTAAGTCAAAAAGCATTTTCTCCAACTTGCTCTAATATGGTGAAGGGTCCATATCGTAGTGGCTTGAGCTTCTGTGCTTGACCTTGTAGTCTCTCCTTGCTCAAGTAAATCCAAACTTTATCTCCAACATAAAGCTTATGTTCTCTCTTGTGTTGATTGTGCCTAGCCTTGTACTTGGCTTGAGATTTCTCTAACTTGCTCTTTGAATTTGAGATGGATTTGTCGGATCCTCTCAATGAATTGTTTTGCTCTAGTCACCTTTGTGTCTCATGTATCCTCCTCATCCTTCTACCCAACCGTTGTTTCCAACGTATTTATAGGTAGATATCCCAAGCATGCTTCAAACAACAACTTCATAGTGGATGTGTGTACTTGCCCGATTATAGGAATGCTTGAATGTAGGCTAAGGACTCATCCCAAGTCCTTGGGTATTTGATATGATACTCTTTGATCAAGCTGTACCAAATTCCTATTCACCACCTCCATCTATCCATCTATTTGTGGATGGAAATCCATGCTCCTCTATAACCTGATATCCATATTGTCCCACAAAGTAGTCTAAAACTTCCCCAAGAACCTGAAATCCCTGTAAAAAACAATAGACTTTGGAAAACCAAAATGCACCCATACATTAGAAAAGAAAAGATCTACTTGCCTCATGCGATTTTTTTTACTGTCTTTTTACATGCCATAATAATACACATCTTACTTGAATCTATCGACAACAACATAGAGATATTCATGGCCATGTTTAGACATAGGTAATCCTCCTACAAAATCCATAGAAATGTCCTCACATGGACGTGTAGGTCTTGGAAAAGGCATATACAAACCCTCCTTCCTAGTCTTAGGATTTTTGGTACAAAATTTTTTACATCCATGTAGAAATTTTGATACTTATTCTTGCATATTGGGAAATACACGTACCTTTGCAAGTGGGCTAGGGTCTTACCAAAAAGAAATGTCCCTGCTAATTTTGAGGTATGTGCTTCCCTCATCAATATAATTATTTCTTCTTTAGGCACACAAAAATTCCCCCATCAGTAGAGAAACCATCCTTGAGATAACAATCTTCAATCCCCATCCTTTTAGCCCCTTGGGACTGCAATTACTGAAATGTCACCCCAAAGTCTCTGTCCTAGGCAAATGGATCTTCGTGAGCTTCCTTTATGAAGGGCTTGATCTGAGAGATAGTGGCAAAATATGATAACTTATCCTATGTGGGTGGCCTAGACAACATGTCTACCACCAATTTTGTACTACCCTTCTTGTATTTGATCACCAGATGGAACTGCTGAAGGAACCCCATCCATTTGTAGTGCCTTTCTGCTGCAATTTAGACTATGTTTGTAAATACTAGAGAGGTTTGTGGTCAGTGTGCACAATAGTTTATTTACCCAACAAATAATGATTCCATTTTTAATTTCCTGAATTAGTGCATACATTTCCTTATCATATACTGAATATCCTTTAACTGCTGAAGTAAAAGTTTTAGAATGATAGCATACTAATTTACCTCCCTGAAGCAACACTGTGCCCATAGTGTAATCACTAGCATCTGTCTCTACTTCAAAGGGTTTCTTCAAATCAGGAAGGGCAAGTACTGGAGCATGAATAATCTTGTATTTCAATAACTCAAAGGATTTGTTTTGTTCCTTACCCCAGTCAAAACCCTTACTCTTTGCATGGCAACTGTGTGTAGAGGTGTCTGCATCGCGGAGAAGCCCGTAATGAACTTCCACATGTACTATACTGCTCCCACAAAACTCCTAGCCTTTGTGGCTCTTTTTGGTGTTGGCCACCGGTGATGGATTCCAACTTCTTTGGATCTACTCGTATCTCTCCTCCTCTAGCCACGTGCCTAAGATAGACAAGTGATTGCTTGGAAAATTCACATTTATTCATATTACAAAGCAATTTGTTTCTCCTCGAGAACTTGCAATACTTGCTTTGAAAAATGAGTTATATGTTCCTCCCATGTGGCACTAAATATCAAGATCATTTAGATAAACAATAAAACATGAATATATGAAATCCCGCAATACATCATTCATCAATCTCATAAATGTAGTGGGTGCATTGCATAAACCAAATGGAAGCACTAACCATTCACACAAACCCTGTTTTATCTCGAAGGAAGTCTTCTAGATATCCTCCTCCATTTTGACTTGGTGATAACCTAACTTGAGATCCAACTTTGTGAAGAATTTGGCATGCTGAAGTTGGTCCAAGAGATCATCTATGCGGAAGTGGATATCTGTTCTTTATGGTGATCTTGTTCAAAACGCGATAGTCGATGCAAATTCTGCAAGAACCATCATTCTTTGGAACCATCACAATAGGTGAACCGCATGGTGAGGTGCTCGGATGTATCACCCCTTGGTCTAGTAGTTCCTGGAGTTGTTTCTTTACTTCAATACTCTCCAGCAAGGAATGAATATACAACTCGATGTTCGGTAGAGGGGACTCTGGAAATAGCTGAATCTCATGCTCTACTTCTCATTTTGGTGGTAACCCACTGGGAGCCTGAAAAACTTCCTGAAAAGACTGAATAATACTATCCAAATCCTTTTTTCCCTAGTTAGAAATCTCTGAAACTTGTACCCCATCTTGTTTATCCTTCAACAAAAGTAAAAAAAACTGATTATGATTTACCTGAATAAGTCATTTTACTTGGTTATCACTCACCATAGTAACCCGTGTCTTACAATGGTGTGCCCAGATGTTGTAGTTGATCCCATCCTTGACCCATTTGTATAGGTTTTCCTTTTCATAAATATGGTATCCCTGATCTACAAGCAAGGATTCCAAAAAAAAAACATCAAAAGCATCAAGTGGAATAACATCAACTTCTAATACATCAACATACTGGGAATTTATCCCAAACTTGATCTTACATCTTTTTATTACTTGAATTTCAACACCCTTCTTCACCCAACCCAAAGGGAAAGGGTGTGGATGCTCGTAAGTCTCAAGACCAAGCTTATTTACAACTACTTTAGAAATCAAATTAGACTGAGAACCGGTATCAACCAAAGCATTTACCTTAGTTCTCTTGATTTGGATTTTTATCTAAAATAGTCTACTCATCTCCTCTTCCTAGCTGTCCATGTTGGTGGTTGTGCATCCAAGCCTCTCATCTACATCAGAGTCATCTTCGATTTCCACCTCCCCTTTTGTCTTTACAACTATCATGGACTTCTTTGAGTCCTTGGTTTGGTTCTTCGGATGTAACTCCGGATGCAACTTATAACATGTAGCCGTTGTATGCCCATTGATATCACATTTCTTACAAAACTTATTAGGATATTTACAAGTATTTAAAGTAGTGACAACTTATTTACCTTTCCCTTTCCACTTACCCTTGTTACTTGTTTTCCCATGATCTTTCTTCTCGCTAATTTTTCGATTGTTTTTCCTTGGCTCTGCTTCTCCTTTCTTCTTTTCATCATCTATGTAGTATTCCCGCACACACGCCTCATTGAGATATTTGGGCTTTGTGGAGATGCATTTTATTCGAATGTGAGTGTGGATTCCTCCCAAGTAATTAGTCGAAATATCCTCATC
Organism: Taxus wallichiana var. yunnanensis; assembly: GCA_018340775.1. NCBI lineage: Eukaryota > Viridiplantae > Streptophyta > Pinopsida > Cupressales > Taxaceae > Taxus > Taxus wallichiana. Next base: position 130,511,721 of record CM031233.1, on the reverse strand, counting down.
CTCCAAGTCCATGTTCAACAATATGTCCTACCTCCAAAACTCTGTAGTAAATCTGAGTCTTACACACTTTGACCACTTTGCCTTGTCTAAAATACGCCATTTAATCATTTGGTCAGATCTTGTGGCCAATAGGATAGAAGTTAGCTCTAAGTAATTCTTCAAATTCTTGGCAAGATTTCACAATAGGACATTTCTTCTTTTCACAAGTGTCTAGATGGGTTTCTCATCAAACCGGAGCATGTCCCTCCATTTTAAGACGTGTGAAGGCGATCCTCTACACCTCGGTGACATTATGGATGCTAAAGTAGACTTCTAGCTATTTTAACCTTTTCAATCAACTATGCATCTACTTGTCCTTCAAATATTTTAATTTCAACTTTCATCTCAACTTTAAAAGGAGCATGATCAGATTTTACCTTTTCTCTTGCATTTGAAGTCTCTTCTTCATGCTCTTCCCCATAATCTTCCTCATGGTGGCTCCTCCCTATGCCAAAATTTTCAGCTAAGCCTCAAACCACTGATTCCATGGAGTCTTTCTTAACAGAAGCCATCTTCTACAAATCTGCAAGTTCTTCTTGTCTTCTAAACATCCTATCCATCATGGTCTCCAACATCTCAATTCTATGGACCAAGTTATCTTCCTCCATTTGTCCCCAAATT